>WBMW01004953.1:207739-273403 GCA_013396635.1 Penelope pileata
AGAAGGCTGAGAGGGGACCTGATCCATGTTTATAAGTATCTTAGTTGCGGGAGGCAAATGGAGGTGGGGAACCTCTTTTCGGTGGTCAGTGGGGACAGGACAAGGGGCAATGGCCTTAAGCTGGAGCACAGGAAGTTCCGCACCAACATGCGGAAGAACTTCTTCACGGTGCGGGTGACGGAGCCCTGGCACAGGCTGCCCAGGGAGGTGTGGAGTCTCCTTCCCTGGAGATATTCAAGACCCGCCTGGATGCCTACCTGTGCAACCTGCAGTAGGGAACCTGCTCTGGCAGGGGGGTTGGACTCGATGATCTCTTGAGGTCCCTTCCAACCCCTGCAATTCTGTGATTCTGTGATTCTGTGAAACACGTCACCAGGTGAGGCAGCGTTTTCACACAAACCCCTTTTGCTCCACGGCAGCGGCGAAGTTGTTTGCTTCCAGGGATCCCCGTGCAGGCAGAATCGCCCCAGGGTGCGGCCACCTCGGGACCCTTTCCCCATCACCTCCTGCAGCGAGGACAGGTCCACGGAGCATGTGCTGATGGCCGACTGCAAGCCTGTTTTCTCTTTGGGAGAAAAAACAACACCCGCAACACCTGACAAATTATCAACCAAGCAAACAGATTCTGGTGTCTGTATGAAAGCACATTACCCTTGTGACAAACTTCATTCCTGTATGACTTCATGTCTGCATCCCGCCTGCATTCCACGTGCATCCTGCCTGTGTCCCACCTGTATCTCACCTGCACGCTGCACTCTCCTGCACCATGCTGTGGCTCAGAGCAGCACCACGGGCTGTTCACTGTCCCCAGTGAACGGGGCAGGCTTCTCCTTGGCCAGCAGCATGCAGCCACTGTGTCCAGGGCAGTGTGCTCACGCACATCCAACCCCCAGCAGCAGCACCAGGTGCTGGTCTGTCAGCACATCCGAGGCTCTGGGCTGAGCTCCACCCACAGGCTCCATCTCTGTGCACTTGGGCAGGGCTCTGCTCTACAGCTTTTAGTCACGCAGTGACTCCAACTTGCTGCAGTGTGAAGTAGCCCGGAGTACTTTTTGAAAGCTGAAGGATCTGATGGAAAGGTTTTTTTAGGCACTTTTAGAACAGCTCTTTGTTTCCCTGCCGCTGATGTCTCCAGCAGGCTGTGTTGCAGTGCCTTAGTGCCTCTGCACACCCTGACAGCTGCAGCGCTGTGTCATTCTCCAGAGATCCCTGAACATCATTTACCTACAGCTCTCCAACCCACTGTTACTACACTTACATGAACGATGGAGCTGCTTCAGGGCTCTCGATATCCCCAGCCCTTCCAAACTGGTCCTCAGGTCCTGCTTCTGCCCTGGCTTACTAGGGAGTCTGTGTAAACCTCATGTAGGTTTAGGCTTGGATCAAACCCCTGAGGACAAAATGAGATTCATGAATTTGATGCAAACTCTGTGACAGCTCCAAAGAGAATGAAAGGCAAAGTCTGGAGTCAGGAGAACTGCAGACAAAATGTTTCTAAGACATTGATCTCCTGGCGAGGACACACACGTGGGTACAAACACATGTTCCCGAAGGCACACACATGCCATGCCCAATTTGCCAGCACATCTCTCAGAGCAGGCTCCAGCAGTGCTGTGCTCGTGAAGCCCTTCCTCGTCCCCTCTGTGTAGTACTGGGCTGTCCCACATCCACGTTACCCTGCAGCACCCTGCCTGGAGCTGCACCCCATGCCCATCCCCAGCACCGCCCAGAGCTGCACCCCGTGCCCACAGGGGACATGGGGACATTGGGCAGTGGGGCTGGCCCAGCCCTGCAGAGCTCCCACCTGTGCTCAGGCACCATGGCTGCATGCTGCATGGACCTCGGTGGTGCCACTGCACTGTGCAAACGCAGTGCTTCGCCTTTTTCCCCCTTTTTCCTTTTATTTTGGTCCTGGGATAGGCTCTGCAGCAGTTCTTCTTTGCTGACACTAGATTCAAGGGGAGGAAGGTACGGTAACATCAGAGAGTGGGGATTGTTAAGCAATCAGTGCTGGCAGCTGGCACGGTATGGATCTGATGGGGAAAAGTGTTCAGAAGTGAGATATTGGAAAGGAGAGAAAGGGGTGAGAACAAACAGGGAAGCTGCTTCTGGAGGAAGACTGTTCTGTTGTCATTGTCTGAAAAATTCATGAAGATATAAAGAGGTAAGAAACAAGAACAGGGGTTGAATAAATGCATTAAGGTAATTCCAGATCGCACCATCATGGAACGTATCTGCCACGCTCCTGAGCTGCGTTCTGCTTCCCATGAAACTCAGCACAGCAGCAGCGATAACTGCGTTGTGTGGCACCTGGCAGCCCCAGTGCGCTATGAACACAGAGTGGCTGCCAATGGCCCTCCCTGTGTGATGCTGTGCTAATACGGTGAGCAGCTTACATCAGCACTGCGTTTATCCACCTGCTGAAACCCTTCAAAGACATGCTGAACGAAGGTAAAGGTGTCACATGAAGAGAAGGAATCATTCCAAGTGAAAATATTTTCTGATAAAGAAAAGCAGCCTTTCAGTAGTGATGCTGAACGAAATCAGAAGGGTGCAAACCTGGAAGATGGAGGAGGGACAGCGAAAGCATCTCCTGGGAGCAGTGGGTGGCGTGGGCAGGGCTGGAGCGATGTTGCTCCCCAGGGAACGGTGCTGGGGGTCCCCGCGGGGCCACCTGCTGCCACCCCTCCCGGGGACATGTATTATTGAGCCTCTGCCAGCACCCGCCATGGGCCCTTCCTTCATCAGCTCTGTTCTCCAATATTGTGTTTCTTATTCTTCTGGGAAAACAGAGCACAATTTAATAAGAACAGGTTGTTTTGGTACACCTGAGTATTGATGATTGACTCTCGGACTTTTTTTAATAACTCAGCTGCAAGACAGGCCCAGCGTATTCAAAATATACCTGAAAAATGCCCCAGAGAAGAGAACCTGGCTTGGAGGTTTTCCTGCCTGGGGATGGGGGCTGAGACTCCTGCACGAAGCAGTTGGGACCAAGCCCTCCTGGGATTCACCTGGGCTGGGGCCGCTCCCTGCCCTGTGCCTGAGCCAGGGCACAGAGCTGATGGGAGCAGAGACAGCAGCCTCTGTGCTGCACGTGGGGAGCGCTGAGCCAGACCCGAGTGCAGGTTGGTCTGGCCTAAATCCACCATGCTGCATCTCCCCCACAGCACATTCCTCCCGCAGCGGTTTCTAAGGCTGAGGCACACAGAGCCTTGGCCAGTGGGAAACAAAGGGAAAAACGGATGGGTCTTACCCCCAAAAATTCTGTGCTGACATTTTGTGTCGGTTGCAGTGAGCCTGACACACGGGACAAAGCGGGGCTCCACGAACACCTCCAGTGATGCTGCTCATCAGGAGATGCATGAGGAGCAGCTGAGCACAGCCCATGCCCGGTGGATGAACCTTTCTTGCTAGCAAACACTTGCTTGGACATTAGGCTGGATGCAGCTCCTGCAAATTGCTCCAACAGCAGGAGAGGATGATCCTCCGCAGCCCACGCGGAACAGTCCTGAGAGCTCTCTGGTTACTGCCACTTTCACCATCACGTTCCCTGAGGAGCAGCACTGTCCTCTCTTCTGGCTGCTCCACATCTGTGGTTGGCATCTCTCCCTGCTGCTCCAGAAGTCATTGCTGTAGTACAGGGATTTGAGATGTTTTATAAAAAGACAAGATTTATGCTCACTCATGCAATTAAACATATTTACCTGACTTTCTGAACCAAGGCAGTTGTTGGCGCTGCAAACCAGAATAACACAGGGAAAGGAGGATGCAGGCCAGAGTCCGATTCATCCCATCGAGAGCACTTAAGCAGTCTTCGTATCGGCTCATGGAAGCCCAAGCACGTGGGTATCAGGGGGTGTGAGTGATCTGCAGGCAGCACACGAAGGGAACGAGAATGAATGCTTTCAGAATGCAGCCGAGGGAGGATATCTTCAAGTGTTAGGGGAAAATGAGCGTTCTGTGTTTTCTGACACTGACAGCGCAAGCATACACACATGCACCAAATCCAGCAGCCGGCTGGAATTTATTTATTGTCCCCCTTTTTCCACAGGTTTAAAGATTCTTCCCATGTTCTTTAAAGTCCCTTTAAAGTAAAGGGACTTTAAAGTCTCTGGAAAATTTTCCCTTGATTTCAGACCCAGAGAAACGAAATATCAGCAGGATACAGCAGTGTGGTGGAGCAGCCTCAGCTGCACAGCAAGGAGCCCAGAGAGCCGCTGACTCCATCATCCTTGGCCACAGCAGCTGCCAGAATGCACCCAGTTATCAGGACCAGGATACACGCATCACTCACAACTGATGATTCTTATTCATTTTACCGTAATGTTTTGTATCTCAGGGTGATACACTGCATTTAGCTATGCAGAAGTAACGAGGTTATAGCAAACCTAAGATGCAGTTAACTGTACCAAGGAGCCGTACAGTTTGCAAGGTACTTTAAGGGTCGGTGCTTAAGCTGGCATTTATCACACATATACTCTGGGGGTTACCTGAGCTGTTCAGTGGAAGAGAGCGACATGGATGTTTGTGTTTTCTTCTGTTTTTCCATAATTAAAGATCACTTGTGGTCACACTGAAGGCTTAAATTTGCTCGATCTCCATCACAGAAAGAGGAGTCTGAAGGAGAGCACATCTCTGAGTTGTTTTATGAAGCTCTGAAGAAATCCACTGACACTGCACATGCTGATGCCTATCCACATCCCCTATTAAGTCTTGAATCATTGTCATCTTGTACAACTCTCTAAATAAATTGAGGAAAAAGGTCCAAAGTTTGGCTACTTATCAGATTTACATTTTGCTGTCTCCTTCCTCCTTTGGCTTCAGCTAGGACTGGATGGGCTTCACCTGTTGGACTGCCTCCAGTGCTTATCATGGTGTGGATTAAAAAGTCCAAGACTGCTTTGAGACTGATGTTAGAACGACCTTCAATCTGAGATCTTCTCAAGAAGTCTTGAGCTGATCAGGGGAAGGAGTCCGAGCCTAAGGAAACAAAAAGTGATACATGGCAACTGAGGAAGTGAGGATGCTGGCAGAATGGGAAACAAAGCTGCATTTGGGAACCACAAAATAAAATAATCAACAGCTGTTACTGAAAAATCTGCAACCAAATGAGTTAAAGCATGAGATGGAATTATTCAGTATTCCACAAAAAAAAAAAAAAAAAAAAGACGTACTGTGAGAAGCACAATTCTACCATAACATTTCTACATAACAATGTAGAAAACGGCGGAAGTGCTGTCTGCTGTTTTGAGGAACACGCAGAGATGTGTAATCATGGGTTAGAGAGCAAGACCACATTCCTTTAACCGTCAGTGACTGGGGAGTATGCAGCTTCACGACAGCAATGCGATAGAAAATACCTCACATTGGTGTGGAACCACTGTTGGCTTTAGCAAACCAGAGGGTCATGTTTCCCGCAAAGAGAACCCAGGGCTCCCAGCCACGCTGCCCATCCGCTCCCCCCGGCTTCCGCAGGTCATGGCAGCTGTTACACTGCTTTGGCAGTGCGTTGGATAATCCTTTTCTGGAGTACCCAGTCTCCAGGGACACAAGGAACAATTTCCAAGAGCCCACAGTCCCCATGGCAGGGAGTGCATTTTGGTGCATTTCTGAATTTTGCCTGAAGTTTTCTAGTTTGATGATTACTCCAGCCATTCATGCAGACAACTGCACACATATTTCTTCTGAAAGCTCCAAGTCTCTCTTTTCTTCCTCACCCTCCTGGCAGGCTTACACACTTTTGCTTTTAACCTCTGATTCTGAGCATCTCTGAATTTATTTTGCTGAAATCCTCCAGGAGTCCAGTTCCTGCAGAACCCTGTTAACTCTTCACAGGTTTGGTGGACTTCTGGGAGCACGCACAGCTGGGTTCCCACACTGCCTGGTTGGCATCAGGGCCTGGCACCAGCTGACCGTCCCAGCTACGTACCAGATGGTTCTCCTTGCGTGGAGGTGGCAAAATCCCTCCATGCTTCCTCCAGGTCTGTGGTTGATGTGTCGAAACACATTCGCCACCGTTCTAATCCCCATGATATTTTCAGATTCGTAAGGATATTGGTGATAACATTATCAAGCAGCAGCTGTTGAACATCAGCTTTCTGGTGTCCCTTTGAGAGACAGCGTAGGTGGAAGAGGTGGAGCCCCACTGGGGCTTCCAACAGCCCTTAGAGGGGAGCTGCTGCTTCTGGGGAGGCATTCCCCACATCATTATCAGCCCTAACATCTTCAGCCACCTCGCACTCTCCTGATGGAAAGGAAATCAGCTGATACACGGAGCTGGGCATGCCTGTGGGCCAGGAGTCACTGTGTCAGCTGTGATCTTGTGCTGACAGCTTCACGCCAGAAAAGCTGCTTTTGTTTCAATCAAGAAGAGCTGAACAACAAGTTTAACATTTGGAAAACTCATTACTGGAAAATTTATTAACCTTAAGACTAACAAGCTAGATTTACTGCTCGAAAGAACAGTATTTTTTGTTTAAAAATGCAGATAAGATTTATAGCACCTAAGCCAATTAGGATACTGAACTGCAGCATTAGGTATTCCACACCTTCCCTCCTATTTCTTTTAGTTTTCACATATCAGTGCACCTAAATATGCACAAAATCATGACCATAGAACATTTAGTAAGAATGATGTTATGAGACTGAATTGAGCATTCTCCAGAAGCACTGCTCCCTTGGATGACACAAGCTGGTTCTCCTGTATCCAAGAAGGGGAACATGAGAGTCCACAACAGAAGGAAAAGACCTCCAGGGCTGCCAGGAGCCCCAGGCAGCCAGCAGAAAGAGACATCAAGGGAGAGAAGCCGCATGCCCCGGCCTGCCAGGGGCCCGCTCACCTCGGGGGCTCACAGAGCAGCCTGACAGAGGTAGGGAGAGACCCAGGGCTGGAGGTGAGCATGCGCCGACCTGCTTCCCACACCAAACCTGAAGGCCCCAAAGAGCTGCAGCTCCCAGTGTCAGGGACTCCACAGCATTTGCAGCCACCAGCAGAGCAGGGATGGGGCTTTTCTTCAGAGCACCAGCTCAGCCCCTGCTGGCAGCGCCTCTTTCATTGCTCCCTTCCATAAGCGCAGGGGAGGCTGCAGGAGTTCTCAGGCATCTTCGGCAGGGGGTTAAGTTGTGCCAGCTGCTGCTGCTCTCAGCATCCCACAGCTCACCTGAGACAGTGGATGGAGTCTTCAAATCACAGCCAGCTGCAGGACTTGCAGGCTGCCAGTATGGTGGATGGGTGGGTGATCTCAAAATAATTTTCTATCTTGCCCTAATGTAGGATTATATTTTCTAGGTAGAAAGTGATGTAGGCCTATTGAAATAAGCGCAGATGCCATGATTAGCAGATGAAGGTACTTGGAGTTACATGGACTTCTGCTCCAGAGAGTACTCGCTCATCCATTTGCCAAAACAAAAAGGTTTATATCTTGATGCTTGCATGTTTTTAAACTAGAGTTAATTACACTTTCAATTATAGACAGTAAAAGGATTTTTATTTTTGAATTTTCTGTCTAATATTTAACTGCTACATGTTTTTATTTTCCTTTCTGGTTTTGCATACTGAAGAGAGGTAACTAAGACAAAGGGCAGCAGGGTTGTGGCAGGGATTTCTGCTGCTGCCTCAGTTATTTGGTCAGCAGACTTAAATGACGGGTGTTGAAATGAATGCCTATGTAGTCATCAGGGGGTTTAGTGTGGCAGAAACTGAGCAGTTTATTTAAGTAATTATCGTTGTGGAAGAAAGGATCATCTTTCAATTAAAATACATTCGTGTGCTTACACAGCAAGAGATGAGTCCTTTAAACGTAAACCCCACAACCTTTTCGGGCAGGGTGCAGACTGGAGGTGCCGGCTGGTTTGCAGGCCGTGCTCCCGGGCTGCTGCCCTGCCCAGGGCTGGCGCCGTGCAGCCAGGCCCAGGCTGCTGGGAGAGCCCGGTTTTGTTTGTTGCTTGCAAATATGCTGTGCTGTTTTCCAGCATTCTGGTACCAAACTGATATTGTTCTGCCAAGAGTAAAGGATGTGTTAGCTACAGCTAATGCCTTTCTTGGGTAAAGTCTGTAATAGAAACGATTTCCCAGCTTGTGATGAACGTGAGAGCTCTGAAGTCCATTATTTTGGCCCTGAAAGGTGACCACAAATGCTCTGTACTGCAGACCTATAATTCCTTCTGTTCTGTTAATGTTTCAGTTCTGCCAGTGGTGCAGAAGCCTCATCCAAGCAACAGCTGACCCCGGCCCCTGACACCAGCCGAGCACCATGCCCACGGTCAGGGTCTGGGAGATGTGCGTGGTGCTCCGGGTGCACTGCGTAGAGGAAAGCGACTCCGTGCTCCATCATGTTCCTGACACCGTATTGCACACACAGTGCTCAGCGGTCTGGGGCCCTAACGCTGGGTGCAGCCTCAGACCCGGGGGTGCAGTTGGGGGTGGTCGTGGTTCAGTGTTGACCCCTTGCATGTTAACCCACGTTAGCGGCTGCCTGCTGGCCCCTGGGCTCTGGCACCTCCAGGCAGATGACCTTGAATGCATGAAACACTGCATGAAAATGCTCAGGTTGCAGTTTTGGTCTATTTGTTCTTCTATTAACAGCTTTAACAACTATTGATCAAAATGCTGAAAAAACCCAAGTGCTGTTTCCACCAGGCTGATTCAGAGCAGCAGCGGCGTTCCTCCCCAGTCCAGTGTGTGCTGGGGCTCAGGCACGGGGCGGGGGGGCACGGAGCTGCTCTGTGCCGCGGTTTGGTGGAGCCGTGGCTGCCAGGAGCACAGCAGCACCCAGCTGCTGGCAGCGGGCAGCTGCCCGAGGCCTTGCTTTACTGCAGCTCTGTGAGGCTCCCCTGGAATCTCTTCAGCCAGCCTTTCTTTGAGCCTTGAGGGCACAGAGCCCTTGGCAGGAGCCTGGGGAGGAGGAATCTCACCCTTCCAGAGGTTTTTGTCTGTGATTTAATTTATGGAGTGGCCCCCGCACTCCACTGTGCAGGCTCAGTTCTGATGTCCTCAGTATGGTTCCACTGGTGCTGGTGTTCCACAGTGGAATGGGGCTCTGCAGGGACCTCGCAGCCAGTTCTGCTGAGGGGAGCTCTGTGAGACTGCTGCTGGCAGTGGCCCCGGGGGTCCCCATGGGCTCACAGCTCTGCCTCCCTGGGCACTGTCCCTGGGCCAGGGGCTGCAGGCTGCACCCAGCCCTATGCTCGCTGCTGTGGAGCGGGGCTGCACCCTGCCTGCCCCCCACGGCACGTCCCGTGTGCCACACAGCCACAGTGCCTGGCAACAGGCAGCGGCGGTGCCCGGAGCACTGCCCTGGCACTGAAATCTGCGTCAGAAGCAGCCACTGATGGAGATGAGGAGTTTGAAGGGTGAAACTGATTGCAGTATGGGCTTGATAGTTTTGACATACAAAAAGGTATTGCGCTTCCAGTAGTTTGCAAAATGCAGAGGGGGAGTGTGTCCCTGCCCAGCCACCTGCTCAGCTCTGCCTGGGTGCTCGGCGCAGCCGCGCTGCCCGGCTCCGTGCGCTGCCACCAGGACGGCTGCAGGAGCCCGGAGCTCGGGCCCCTCTCCTCCGAGTTACTGGGATAAGAAATTAATTACAGGGAGATAATTTACTGAATCTCTTAAAACTAAACAACGTTGTTAAGAGATCTAATGCTTCATCTTAATTGGTGTTGTGAAGGTTATCATATGCTATATCTTTACTAGTTTAAATAAATTATAAGAATTAAATATTCATGAAGTTCCATTGTTTGGCTTAGTACATTTGCTTCCTGTAGCATAATTCATTCAATTTTATACAAACTGTATGAGTTTGTTTTAATTGCTATAACATAATTTACAGATTTCCTCCCATATGGCCGATCGCAATGGTAGATACAGTGAAACATCAGCTGGCAACATTTGCTTAATAAATGGTGTGTCTGAGCAGGGAAAGCTGCCTTGTTTCAGCAGTTACTGCCCTCTGAGCTCTCGTGCTGGGATCGTGTTGCTGCTTGCAGGCAGTGCCCAACACAGTGCCCATGGCACAGCGCTGCTGGTGCCCTCCCACAGTGCTTCAGGTGGGTGCGGGGGCCCAAGCGGACCCCCCAAGCACCCCCACCTACTTGCAAGCTGTGAGTGCTGGAACTGCTCCTTCCTCCCCACTCAGCAAGCATTGGCCTTGGATGTGCTGTCAACAGCTGTTGGGAGAGCAGAAACAACACTGCCTGCTTCCCGGGTCTGCTCCCAGCCCATGAGTTCCAGCCTCACCTTGCTCAGTTTTCCAGCAAGGTCCTTCTTCCAACACAGCCTCCGGGCTGGAGCCTGGGTGTGCTCAGCGGGCAAACCCTGCAGCAGAGAGGTGTGTGCAGCACCACAGCAGGAGCACAGCTGGAGCCTGGGGCCTCGGCAGGGGCTGCCCTGCTCTGCTGCTGTTTGCTCAGCCCCTGGGCACTGCTGCAGTCAGTGTGTGCAGCTCACTTCCAGCAGCGATAAATGCAGGGGGGAAAATGAGACTTTTTTGCACTGTTTTCTCTCTCTCATGCATCGTTTGCATGCACACCACTTCAGCAGGAGAGCCAGGTGAGCACGGCTCCGTTCCTCCAGCTAACAAGGGCTGACAGGCAACACCGCTGCGCCTGAGCTCCCGTGCTGCTGCCGCCAGCCCCGAGCTGGGCACTGAGCCTGAGCTGGCATGGCAGGGGGACATGACATGGCAGGGGACACAACGTGGCAGGGGGACACAGCATGTCAGGGGATGTGACGTGGCAGCAGACACGACGTGGCAGGGGACACCAGGACACATGGCACAGCCCGGCCTGACACACAGAGGTCCCCATGTGCTTCAGTGACGTTGTACAGTGCTGCTCTGCAGGGAGCTGGGATGTGCTGGGGTGCACTGCAATGAGGGCACAGCGCAGTGTAGCTTTAAATATGACCTGAAACAACCAGAAACAAACCGTGTTTGTGACAGCTTTGCTGCTGATGCACATCCAGTGCTGGGAATGCGAGTTCCAAAATGACTGTGTAAGGAAACTGCAAAACTGGAACTCGCGTGCATGAGGGCAGTTTCCATAGCATCGTCTGCAGGACGTCTCCGAGGCTCACGCCGCTGCTCATGCAGTCACTTCTAATAACACCGATGAGTCCTTCGTGCTCAGCTCATGTTAAGGATATGTATTGACTTCTGCATATTGTAAATCGTGCATGAAATGACCCATTTCAGTCTACTAGAAATGTTACTGTGCAATTATTTGTTACACAATCTGAAAAGTGAGTTTCAAAAATCTTCCCTTTTCACTCGCTGTGGTTCCTCACCGAGAAGTACATCCCTGGATCAGCTTAATGGCGGCTGCTTCATGGCAGACCCTGAGGAGTGTGTTTGAACTTCAGCACTTCTGCATGCGCTCGGACACAGGGATGTTACTTATCGCTCTGAAGATGAAAAATAACTGGTGATAAGAAACAAATTACTGGGGATGTTAGGGTGTAGGAAGAAAACAAGTAAAACTCAGAAAACAGTCAGTAGGCTATTGTCCTTGTTGTCCCCTAAGGTTGTTGTTAATATTTATATAAAAATGTATTAAAATGAGGAAAATCACAAATTCTTGTTCTCCAGTGTATTCAGATACTCAACGTATTTTCATCTGAAGTCTGGAAAAGGGTCAGTACAAATGCTACTGCTGCTAAATAAAAGTGCAAGGGGTGACTATTCCTGGAAAATCCCAGGAGATGCAGGTGCAGCCCTCCGTTTCTGTGAAGCACACTCTGCGTTCCGAGCCTCCGCCACTCCAGTGTCTGCATTTCGACCGGTTTCACTTGGGTTTGATGCAGGTTTTGGAGGCTTTCCTCACACAGTTCTCCCCACTCGCTCTGCACAGGGTCCCGAGGAGTGGGGCACGTGCAGCCTCCTCTGCCAGCACGGGAAGGGCAGAGCTGGGCTCTCTGGATGCCCTCAGTCCCCGGTGCAGCTACGGGAGGGCTGTGCGCTGGGCAGAGGCTGTGGGAGCTGGCACATCTCAGCACGAGACATGCGGCGTTGCTGCTCTGTCTGGGCTTGAGCTATGGCGGCGTTTACAGGAGTACTACAGCTGCTGTATTTCTCTTGCCTGTCCTGTGCCTTTGTGTTTTCTTTATTGCCCCAAAGGTACAGATTTACAAGGGCTGAGAAGTGAATGTTATGCAAATTGCAGTGCATAATTCTCACAACCTCTTGGTACCTCATGTGCTGATGAATGCAATTTATCTGCGGGAAAGAAAAGAAATTTTTCACATGACAGGTCCTTCTCTTCTCCTGTTTCGTTCATTGCTTTAGAACTAGACGTGACGGTTCTGTGTTTAGGTAGCATTGTTTGTTCCGCCACGCTAATGCCATGCCAGGGAAAGGTTAGCTCCCCTCCCGCCAGGCGCTGGGCTGTCCTCTGCCCCCCCACATCGCACATACCCACAACACGTGCACGTTTCTTCTAGGAGAACAAACTTCAACCAAAACATTGAAGAATTTGTATTAACCGCTTACATAATACCGACACGTTACGTTACAGTGTGGCAGAGTATTCCTGCAAGCATAATCTTATTTTGGCATTAAAATGTTAATGTAGCGAAGATAAGTTCACAAACAAGTTTATGTTGAATGCAAACTCGGAAATAGGCAGTGGCAGCCTTCCCGCGCTGCAGGACTGCCCGAGGGCAGCGGCTGTGGCGGTGACTCACGGCCGCTGCTCCGTGCTCCGCTCCGCAGCCACCGGGGATGGCAGCGAGGGGGGCACGCTCACCCCGACCCGGGCCCTGGCCCCTGCCCAGGACGTGTCCTGAGCCACCAGTAGTTCCCATCCAGCAAGGGGCAGGACCAGGCATCCTCTTTAAAATAAAAATAGTAATATTTTTTAAATGAAAGGGTGTAGGGAGGTAAGAGGTGTTTTCCCAAAGCACTCTTGTGAATCCAGGTATGAATCGCCACAGTCACTGGGTTTGGCCTCTTTTTCCCAGTGTTTTCAGAGCAGTTTATGTTTTTGGTGAATTTACTCCTGGAGCTGTATTTCCTGGGGGCACTGGGCACAACGCTGCAAGCACCAGCACTAGGCAGAGCTGACCGGAGGAGCTTTAGGAAGCAGAAGTGAGGGCAGAGGGATATGGGAGCAGCACGATAACAAGGCAAGCAATGAAGCCCTGTATGTGCTGATTTATGGTGCCTCCAGGGCTGAGGCAATTGTTTTCCTACCCAGCCTGGGAGGGATTCTTGTGCCCTGGCTGAGCCCTCTTTGGTTTCTGGTCGTTGTGCAGCTTCACACTGAAACCCAACAGAACACTGAACGTGGCTATAGCCTCACTTGGGGGCAGTTAAAGGGCCATTTTGTTGAGTTTCCCCAGTGCTGGTGAAAGGCCATTCCTCTTTCTCATCCCCTGCTGAGCCTTTAGCTTCTCTCAGCTATTTTGTCCCATCACTCTGTGCAAAGCTGAGTCCTGAGGTCTCCCTGTGGCACAACAAGCATGCACAAATACAGCTGTGTGTTTGCTCCACGTGCCCGCAGCCAGCACCACCAGCTCCGGGACAGAGCTCAGCTGTGTGCAGGGCTCCTCTGCAGCAGCTTTGCTCTGGGGAATGACCCTGTCCTGGGCTGCGTGGGCATGGACCACGGCCGGGTGCTTCCACGGGACGAGCGCCTGCCATAGCCCCAGGGGTCACTGCAGCAGCACGGAAACAGCTCCCTGGCTGGGTAGAGAGCAATCACAGGCCTATCAGAAAACATTTTCCTGTTTTAACTGTGATAATCCAGCATTTGGTTCAAGAGCACTCGCACCGTGCTCATGGAGCAGCGCTGCGGTTCCAGTTGTTCCATGGGAAGCACGGCTGGAGCTCGGCTGAGCACCACGGTTTGTGGCTGCGATGGGACACGGCTGCAGGAGGCAGGGACGGGGCTGCGGGGCAGCGGGCAGCAAGGTTTGGGCACGGCAGGGGCTGGGCTGGAGCAGTGTGGCCATGCTGCAGTGCTGCAGAGCAAGGCAGGGAGCAAAAATCCAAAGGACAGAATCGGAAAGAATTCAAAGCTTAATCCTTTCATTAATCCCAATAACTGATATTTAATAAAAAAAGAGCCTTTTGAAATCATGCCATCCTAGAACTCATATGCCCTTTTCCTTAGTCTTTATATAACTCACCGGCTATATTTATATGCCATTTTAGCTTAGCATGTTTCCTTTTTCTTTCTCACAGATTTTTTTTCTGAATAATTCTTTATTTCAATAGCTCTTCTACATCTTTCATTATCATTGTGTTTATTAAAATCTTTTTGCAGTGATTAGAATTTTAAGCACACATTTCAAGAGAAACCAAAGAGATTAAACGGGCGCTAACAGAATTTAAGACAGTCCATTAGCAACTTTGTGCCATACTTGTAAAATTCATGAAGCAACATGTTTAATTATATACGCTGATGGAATCCAGATTCAAGGGCCTACCAGCGAACTAGCGACAACCTTATATGTTTAGTTTAAGGTTGGACCACACATCCATCTTCACGTTTTCTGACACGAAGCATTCATCAGCACTGTCAGAGCCATGCAGATCCATTTATCAGTAAGGAACCGACCATTTATAGGGAAGATAAGCTGAAAGCTCGCCCCATCTCCCAGGAGCCGGGTCTTTTGCCCTGCTCCGTTTCCCTGTGCCCACAAGCATCACAGCTCCTGCCCAAGGGCAGCGGCAGTGCTGGGTAGGGCAGGAGCAGAGGCACTGGCAGGTGACAGCAGTGCTGGTGGCAGCACCCTGCAGCGCTTTGGATGCTCACCAGGATCTCGGCACATGAAGTGCCTGCCTTAAAGAGACTCAAGATAGCTCAAACATAAAAGTCCAGCACAGGAAGAAAGTGGTGTAATTCAGCCCTGATGTGCTTTCTCCAGGACCCTGACACAGCGCTTTAACTCCCTGTAGACCTTAACAGCTCATGACCTGGTGTTTCTTTTCCTTAAAATGTTTCCTAATATGCAATTCCAAGTTTTCTATTCCCAGTTCAAGCCTTACTCTAATCTTAGGAGAGAATTAGACAGCAGTGCTCTACCAGGAGAAGGGACAGGCGTCCAGCTGAGACAGCCTAATAATACACCGCTGGCTGAAACCAACTTCTGTGCACAATAATTGTAATTTGAAGCAGGCCAGCTCATGTTGTTACGAGTTATCACACACCAGCACAGCTCTGCTGTAACTGCACAGCAGGTCATGAACCTTCACCTCGATGGCCAGTTGCAAGCTGTTGTATCGGTGAGCCTGCTGATGACAAGTTCGGGAGCTCTCCTTCTTCAGCCAGCAGCCAGTAATATGATGGAAATGTGATGCGGAGGCTTCTAAATGCTCAGGATGATTGCCATGCATGTCCCAGATACTCCTGGGCTGTATTATAGGCACTAGGGCAGGTGCTGGATGCCAGGGGCTGATGCCCAGCAGCAGAGTTGGGGACGGGTGCTGGTGACCTGCCGGGGCCCCACCATGCTCGCTGCCCACCCCCGGAGCTGGGCGTTGGGTGCCTGGCCTATGTCCCCCTCCTGCTCCTGCCCTTCCATCTGTGCAGTGGCTTTTCTCCCCTGGGAAGGCCAAGCAAGGCTTTGGGCAGGAGGCAGGGCATCCTCCTCCACCTCTGCACAACAGAGGGAGTGGTGGAGGCAGCCGGGGCCCAGGGGTGAACATTTTAAGTCATTTTTCCTGTTAACAGGATGGATTTCAGTCCGTGCTCCTGTGAATAAAAGCCTCAGTTACCTGGTGTTAGTTTGACAATAGAGAAATATGAAGTTAATCACTTAAGTTCTAACATTTTTTCCTGTTTCTATATCTTTGTAATTTCACTATAAGCAATAAGTTTGCTCTCTGTGAGCCGTGTACTTCAGACTGCCACTGTACGTGGTTTAGCGCTGGTTTCGTTGTCACTGTAGTTTCTCCCGAACCTGGCTAACAGTGCTTGTGCCGGCGCTGCCCGGAAGTGATCCAGTGTAACAATTGCACTGGAGAATGGGATTTCATCAAAATGTATTACAGGAATGTGCCAGTTTCAAAAACTTTAATCAGAAAAGTGATCTTGGAGCCAGGAGGTATTTTCTGTTGGAAAGGGACTCTGGTGAATGCAGGTGCATTTTCAATTCAGAAGCTGTTTTAACATTTTTTTTTCCTACTTGGCAAAGCCAGTGCCAGAAGAGAGATGTGATTTTCCTGTGGGCTCAGGGCTGCACGGCTCCCAGCACAGCTGTGGGTCTGTGCGTGGGGTCCTGTGCGTGGGCTCGGCCTGCCCTGCATCAGCACAGCGCCGCGTCTCAACCCCCTGGCAAAGTCTGGCTTGGTATCAAACGGAGCGTTAAAAAATGGAATAAAGCCCCTCACCTTCCGTGGCACACGTCAAATGCTGGGCATGGCACATGGAGCAGCAGGATGCAGGGAACAGCTGCAGTGCCGAGCCAGGACATTGCAGGCCATGGGGCTGTGAGAGGCTGCCATGGGGGGGCCAGGCCCAGCCCAGGCTCAGCCCAGGTCTCAGCCCAGGTCCGGCTGCCTGCTGTAAACGGCCAAGGCCCTTGGCTGTGTGCTGTAAAGGGTTACCAGGTTATTTTTCTTTATTCCCGTCTTTTAGCTGTTGGGTAGTTTGATGACTTCTGAGCTGAAAAGAGCCAGCTTGTTCTTCCCCACTTTATTTTGATCCTTTTCACTCAGGTGCTGACCCATAGCAGATGCTTAACTTAGCACCAAGCAGCTCCACGGTTTTGTCTTTACAGAAGGATCACATAAACCCATTCAGCTGAAGCAAGATCTGTCTGCACAAGACCAAATGTCAGTTTAGGGATGAAACTCAACTCCAGTGACTTAAAATAAAACAAAACCAAAACACTTTGAGAAACTTCAGAGAGGTCCCTTAAACACACACTGTGCTGCTATTTCAACAAATGACCCATCACTCTTTCTTGCTGTACAATAAACAACCATCGCTATTTCTTGCCACGCAGTGGTACAATGATCCTGTGCTCAGGACCCTACTCCTTCATTCATCATTTTGGGTTCAGGCACTGTTCTGCAGGTGCTGCACAGCTTTACGTTGTGGTCAGGTAGCATAGCACTAGCAAGCTGAGCTAGCAAATAAAGCATCTGAGAAAGAAATATCAATAATAATAATCCACTGAATTGTAAATTCTCTGGGATACTTTTTACTCCATGAGCATCCTCTGCTCACTAACAGAATGCTCTGAAGGAGTAATGAAGGCCCGGAGGGAACCCCCCAGGCAGGGCTGGCTTTGGAGTGAAACCAGGCTGCTCCCGTGGGACGCTGCTGCCCCAGCTCTCTGGGTTTGGCCGAGTCTTGCGTTGCCTGAGCAGCACACAAATGGCCCTGTGAAGAGCAAGGGCCCTGATCGGCCACTGTGAAGCATATAGAAGGTCAGGGGGGTTCCATGAAAATCTTTGAAGAGAACCTGAATTTTAGTTTCCAGTAGCAAGTCCTCAGAATGAGGTGTTCAATATTTGGTTGTAACTCTGTGCTTTACCAGCTGAAGAGCATTTGAAAATTAACCATCAGCCAGATAAAAATAATCCTTGATTTAGTTCCCCCAGATTTATTAATATGATTACCTCTCTCTGCTAATGTTGTTAAATCTGATGTCATTTTTAAAACTCTTACCCACAGAGATCACTGAAGATGCGCTCCTTGCTGTTAAAGGTGCTCAGTATGGAAGCATTTCAGAAAAGAAGAGAAAGACTTAAAGCCACAGCAAGAAGTATTACCTAAATATCAGTGACTGACATATGTAGGGATGATTTCTTACAGTGCTGTTTTGCTTTCAGAAAACCACTTCAGCAATTAGTGCTCCAAGACCTGGATGCACAAAAGTTCTTTCTTTTTGAGCTTGCCCAGATTCACATTAAATGCACCCAGAAATGGCTTGTATGGTTTTATCAGTTGATACTTAAGTACAGGAAAGAGAGGAGGTACTTACTGCCTTATTCAGCACAAAAACTCAGAAAAATCGCCTGGAGAGTACAGAGAGAACTATAGGGCCAGTTGACGTGCTACTCTTTAAACAAGGTCTTGGCAAGTAAATATTTAAAGAGGAATTTTTGAGATAAGTCAATGGAAGACTAGCTCCCCTGGGACTGCATTGCAGGCACATAAATACAGATGTGAACACCTCTTTTTGTAATACACTTATGTAAAATTAAGATCTGTTTTTATTTCTCGTTCCCCTGTTCTTGCAGTTCAACCCCCAACTGATGTCCTAATCCTCACTGTCACTTAATTGCCAGCTGCTAATATTGCTTTCTTAGAGCCTCTGTACAGCAATAACTGCTGCAGTACAAGCACTGCCTTCAGCTGCTTGGGCCTGGGGACAGTATCTCAAGGACACCACTGCCACGGCATCATCTCCTGTGGTGCACCTCCACGTTTCCAGGCACATGACAGCAGCGTCTCTGAGATGCTGTCGCCAGCCTAGGCTCCCAGGTGTGCCCACATGCAGCCATGTCCTCTGCATGCAGGAGAGGCATTGTGGCCACCCCTGGGACCTTGCTGGAGGCAGCAGGGGAGCACCCACAGTAAAGCATCCATCCCTCTGGCTGGAAGGAGAGAATGTGCCCCTTGGTGACATTCTTCTTCCTCTGCTCCCCTGTTCTTCCTTTCCACTTATGGGGTCTGCATCCTTGTGCCCCACGTTCCTGTGGAGCTGTAGCATCACTTCGCCTCCAGGAGACAGGTGAAGATCTGATGGGAAAAGTGGGTGAATGGGGAAAGATCTATTGGGAAAAGTAGGTGAATGGCTTCAGTCACAAACAAACATTGTATCTGCCAGTGTTTAGAAGATATCCAGCTGTTAGAGTTTGCCTGCATATATCTGTCAGTGCTTGTGCCATCTCATCCCACCACCAGCCAGATCGCAGACAAGCTGAGAGCTGTGAGAGCTGTCCAGCCACGAGTACATCCCTTGGGCACCTTGGGGGCTCATGAGTGCATCCCATAGGTGAGCCTTGGCTAAACTCCCAGGCCAAGGCTGCTGGAAGGCTTCTGGATGTGGATAGGAACAACCGACAAACCCCTTACCTGGTGGCAATTGAGGTCCCCTGCTGACTTCAGCAGAGTCACGCCACCCCACATCAGCTGGGATATGGCTCATTGACTTAACTGGGACTGCTACAGTCTGTATCAGTAGAGGACACAGGCTATATCTGTTCACTTCCTTAAAAGCCTGGACAGAGGATAAAAAGCACAAAAACTTGGTACTCAGTTAAGAAAATAGATCTCTGTTGAGGTGAGTTGAAATTTTGACCAATGCTACCAATACCATAGACAACGTAGGCAATGACTACATTGGTGAAAATGTCAAGTCACTTCAACAGATACTTCTAATCAGTATTTTCCTTATTGTCTTTGTACATTCATTTTTGCATTAGCACCTCATTTTATAAGTAGTGCAAACATAATCTCCCTCCTGTTTACAAAAAGAGAAAAAGATTTTGTTTCAACATAATGTAATTAAAAATGAATATTTTTCAGATAGGCTTATAGCTGAAGGGGCTTTATTTTTTCAGAATTATTCTCAGCTATTTCATAAAATTAAAGGGCAGAAAAGATATGAAGTACTTTCTAATACCATCAAAAATTTGACCAGCTTAATTGACATTTTTTTAATAGGATTAATTTAGTACTAGAGAGAGATGAAGGATTGAAATGATTGGAAACTGAAGGCTGTGGTTTATGAATATGAGGAAATGTCATCAGAAACAGCAGTGGGCTTCAAACGTCCTGCTGCTCTCTTTTAACATGTCCTGAACAGGCTCTTGAGACAATAATTCAGACTCAATCTCGTTTTGTCTTGAACCTATATGAAATGGAGAATGACAATCATTACAAATTTTGCTGAGCTTGGGGATAGTTTGGGACTAAGAGACCCGGTGTGATATTAAAAGTGCTGAGGCCATCACATTCACTTGAGTGATCTGAAGAGTGTAGAGGTGAAAGTCCAGCATCCAAGGAGAAGCTTGTTCAGAAAGTAAGATATATTATTTTACTTTCCTGCTCAGATGACCACCTCCTGAACTAATGCTTGTGATTTAAATGCAATACCAAGGATGAGTATTCTTCGGTTTTAGGCAAGGATTATTTGCTATGAATGATTATTGTTTATTTGTGCTACATAAGAAATAACATATTTCTATCAGAATTTAAACAGGCAGGAAGATACGAGAATGGTAAGAAAATCAGGTGGATTTTTTCTTTTCTTCTTCTCTTTTAGAGCAAAAATTATTGCTGAAATGTTGAGCAATGTTAAATGTTCCTTAAAGTTCACTGTAGGTGGAATAAATGATCCATCCCCTAGCAGGTCACCCTATCTGTACTTACACATAACTGCATTAGGTTTTCTTCTCGTGTGTAGAAGACATTCTGTTTGACTGTACTTTTTCAGACACTGGGCAGCCCACCTGCCCAATGGAGAGGAACACTTGTTTCATTGCTGGGGGCCATGTCGTGGGGCAGCAGTGGGCTCAGCGGAGCTGCACTGGGAGGAGTGGGCGCACGGTCCCAGTCACCTGGGCAGGTGGGGACAGTGACTCGGGATGGGACAGAGGGGAGCAGGGGCACGGGGAGCTGGGCGAGCAGTGATGCAGCGGGGGCCAGGCACCTCCGGGGCTGTCTGCGCACCCTCCTCCTCAGGGCAGCCCCAGGCAGTGTGCGATTTTCCATCTGCTTGCACCCACAGGTGATCATTGCTGTGTTGGGGGAACCCAAGCTCTGTGTGGCCAAGGTGAACCCGTGCGTGTTGCGGACAGCGAAAGGCAGAGTGAAAAGGCAGAGGCACCCGGCAGCCAGGCAGCATCCAAGCAGTCGTGGATAGCCAACAGCCAGGGAATGCAGGCGTGTCTTCAGAGCCATTCGCGTACGCAGGCAAAAGGCTACATTTATCCGATAATGCACTTGAAGTGCACAATTCAAGTGGTGATCTTTAAAGTGCTCGATGAAGTACACCGAAACACTGTGAACAACTGTTCTTAGCGGCTTCTGGGGATGCTGCTTTTAAAATACGAGTTTCATTTCTTTTGTGTGGTGTTTCAGGTCACTGGTCCTTTGTTCCACTTCTGTGAGCCCTTGTTGGATGACTGCCATTTCTCATCCTGCTTTGATGATTTCCAGCTTTATTTGAGGAGCTGCTCTCTGCAGATCATGTAATGAGGAGGATTTCCTCATGCAGGAAGAGCTTCCATCCTTTTCTTTTAAGTGCCAGGGTGGATGTTTCCTCCACTGAATGGTGACTGCGTTTAATAGTTTTGTTTCTTTAATTATTAGCAATATGAACATTCCTTCCGTTGCTCTTGTGTGAAGCGACAGCTTGTAGTGTCTCCCCTGGAGCCGTTTTAAAGAAAACAGACAAATACTGGCATTAGGTTCTGCAGGAAGCAGATCTCATTGAGGCTGGTCCATCGCATACTAGAACCTGCTTGGCTCGTTTTGCAATGCTTTTATCAGTGCTTTACCAATGTTACAGCTAGTCTGAGATTTGCAAAAAGTGCTATTGGAAAGCCTAAATATTGCATAGGTGTTGAGGAAGAAACAAGGTTGGAGGTGCCCTCAGGTTTTGAAGGTGTATTTTAATTTCTCTGTGCCATTTGAAGAGGAAGAAAGATGGAGGGAAAAGGGGAAAATAGAAGACACTCATAAAGGCATTCCCAGCCCTTGCAGCCAGTGCTGGAGCACCCAGGAGAGAACAGGCCCTGTCCCGCTGTCCCACATCCTGCTGGCTGGCGGCTGCCCCTGGCCAAGGCAGGCCTGGAGCAGCTCCCCTGTCCCTCATCATGGTGGGGCTGGCACAGGGAAACGAAGCTGCTCTGAAAGGCAAACCATAGCAACCAAACTGAAGTGCAAGCTCTCTTGGATCTGTTTTATACCTGGGTAAAACCTGCCTAAAATCAGTTTATTTAGCATTCTCTCAGCTGGAAGCCATGTCTTCACAGTCCCAAATGCACATTTAACCCTCAATAGCACATTCTGATGAAGAGGTGATAGGACATAAGCTTGATCTACACACTATGCATGTTCCAAGGAAAACAATGCTATTTATATGCATAGATGTTCCAAATATATCTGCACTTAGTTTCATTGCCTGTAGTGGTTTGAAAGGAAATAGGTTGTTTTTTTTTTTATCTTCTTTATGACCAGTGGTCCTCCTGCAGGTGCGGCACTGGTGAAAGGACCAGCAACCAGAAATAAATGAGCGGATGTGCTGCAGGAGCGCACTTGCAAGTTTTGGTACCCAAATAGTCACTGCAGAGCTGCTATTACAGAACACATTGCCGGCCCTGTACTAGGTGACTTGTGGTGACAAGCTCGTGGGCATGATGATATTGTCTGAAAAGGATCTCCAGCTTGGGTTCAAGGAGGCTGACGTGGCAAGGAGTAGTGCCAAGCCCTTTGTTTCCTTCTCCAGTGTTGATGCTTTTCCATAAATTTTTGAACAAAACTAGAGTTTGGCCTTGGTTGCAGTTTTGTTCTGACTGCTGTTTTCCAAATCATGTTGATTTTGCTGGATGTTTCTTCCTGCTTTCAAGAAGAAAACTACTCAGTAAATTATGTGATTTTAGTTCTTATCCTTTTGCTTTGCCTGCAAGTAATATTAGCAAATACTACAGAGATAAGTGTAATTTCAGAATCTGTGGACAGCTATTTCAATTTTCTGCTTCATTTTTATGTCCTCTTTTGTCAGAGATACTGGGATTTCTGCCCAGTGTCAGACCACTACTGTTTGGAATAGCAGCAAATTTTTGTCACTTTTTGTATCCATTATCTCCTTTTTTTAATCTCCCCCTGCCTCCCCCCAGTTATTTCCTCCTATTTTTTTGTCTCACGCTCTTCAGATAAATACATTTCCTCCAGATTAAATTCTAGAGTTAAATAGGTTTAAGTAGGTGTGTATAGGTATGTACAGCTCTGTTAAAACCGGTAGAAGAGAGGCACTGAATTGTCATTAAAATGTAGCCATTAGCAAATGGTTGTGGTTTTCAGTTCTTCAGGCTCTTGTTGAAAGCTCCTATGCATACAGCAGCTATTGAATGGTTTGAAGCTCATTTTCCTTTTGAGGGTCAGCTCCATCTCTCCTGTATGACTGTTTCCATACTTCAGATACCAAAGTTCTTCCAGTATTCTGCCCCATTCAGGTTTTTCCAACACAAAAATGAAACCCAAAATTGGGACTGAGGCACGCCTCATTGCATACTCCTTGTATTTTCAGCATTCACTTTTCCTTCTGTTTTTCATTCTTAGGTTTATTTATTCACTTGTTTTAAACTTTCAGGAAATGTTCTGATGGAGACAAAAGGTTTTTGCATAACATACAAGATCTCAGCCTCCTGGAGAGGCCTCACTAGGGCTCTGAAATGATATTAAGGTGAGGTAGCACGTCTTTAGGAATGAGAATGACCTGGGTTCCAGCTGGGAGCAGTGCGGCAGCCACTCTTCCTGGTCCACTGGGGCAGGGTGGTCCCTTCCCCTGGCTTCAGCCCCTGCTCAGACAGCGAGCACCTTTGTGTCTGCCCTGGGTCCAAGCTTCCGGCTCCTGCAGCTTATTGTGGGCTGGGAGCAGGAGCAAGCGAGAGGTTACCAGCTGTCTGCAGCCAGCATTCCAGCATTGGATACTCCAGCTGAAGTAAAAGCTATAGCTGGGAATCTTCTACAATACAGTGCTGTTATTGAAGTGATAGAGTGGGAAACACCAAGCAGTAACAAGCAGACAGAACCACAAAGGTGCCCTGGAGTTGTCCCAGAGAGACACAGCACAGCCCCCCGGCAGCAGTGCTGGTGCACAGCAGCCAGCAGCGGGGCCGCGCGCCAGCAGCCAGCACACACCCAGCGCCAGGCGCTGAGGGAGGCGGGGGGGCTCTGCTGGGGAGGGGGCACCCAACCACTGTGAGCAACGGGGATGAGGTGGCCAAAAAACCAACTGGTTCTTGAGCAAGTAGGGAGGAAGAAAGGAGGGCAATTGGTTTTGTCTGGCTCATTTGCTACAATGCCCTGTAGCTGCTTGCACTGGAAAACAGGGGCAGGCATTAAGTGTCTCTTGATAACATCTCTGCTAATCACAGTAAGTGAAGCTTTCCAGAGTGAGGAAAGATGTCACAGCCATTAGTATGACTATTTAGTAGTTCTCACAAGTAGTAATGAATATCTTGGGGTTTTTTCCTCTCTTGATCCACCAGGCTGCCTAGAATGAGTGAGTTGTGATTTATTTTCTGTTAAGTCAATGTTGTAATTTCAGATTTGAGATGGGAGTTGGCACAAGAAGACTGTGGTCCTTCAGCTCCATAAGACAGGCATAATTTCCCACGGTCGTTATTGCTGTGGTAATCCGGCACTGATAACCTGATGATCCATGATCCAAGCTTTCCTTGAATCTGGATTTGTTTTGCCACAGCTTGCTCAGCTCACATTTCTTCTGGTAACTCCTAATTCTGTTCAAAACAGAGAAGCCAGCTTCCTACTGTGCTGTTTTTACTACATCACCCTCACTTTGCATTGTCATCTTCACATATTTTTTTTTTTATTTCATTCAGACATCAGGTCTTGATCTTTTCCCTGAATTGTGCCCAGCTGACAGCTGTTGCCATACCCAAAGGAGAGCCCAACCCTGGCTCCCGGCTCCGGCTGGGGCTGGCAATGCTGCATGGAAGGGTTACCCACGCCGACACCTGCAAAGCCTCTGCAATGCTTTCCCTGAAACTCATTTCAAGGGTCTTAAGTTATCTTAGATCTCATTCTCATCCAAAATAGGCTTTCCAGGCCGTGAAAAGGGAGGTGGCTGTGTGCAGTGAGCCTTTGCCTGGAGGCCTCTGTGTCCTGGTGTGGACGGGAGGGGCAGCAGGGTGTGGTGGGACCGTGGGCAGGGGGTGAGGGCTCAGCAGTGCCACCAGGCCGGCAGCACAGCAGAGCACTGGGATGTGGCTGTTCTTCTGCACTGAGCCCTCGGAGGGACCCCAGCAGCCCCAGGAAGGAGGACAGTGTGTGAGCAGGTGCTGGCTCTCACAGCTCCCGTCTAGCAGCTCTCCCTCACGGACGATGGAGGCTCAGTGCCCCTCCCAGCAGCCAGCACAGCTCGCCTTGCTCACCTCTGTTCACTGCGTGTGCCTGTCCTTACCCGGACCCATGTTCCCAGAATCTTGTCAGCAACATTTACCGTGCCAGGAAACGTCTGTCAACAGCGGAAGAGCAACAGTGGCTTTCTAAGCCTACTGCAAATTTTTGCCATTAACCTTTCAGTTCTTGACAGAATTTTGCCAGTTACGTTCCAGGTCAGTGACAGGAACACGGACATGCGGATTTAGGGAGCTGACAGCAGGGAGAGGCACCACTCCTGCACGGTGCTGACACCCAGCCACGGGGACAGGTGGCTGCAAACAGCCGCAGGTGCACATAACGTGTCCTTGTTATCAGCGGGTGCTCTGGTTAGTGCCAGCTGTCAAGCAAATAAATACTGTTTATTCATCTGAAAAATCAGTGGCAGTCAGTTTATTACCCATCCTTCATGGAACTCAAACTTACCTGTTTTGAAATATCTGGATTTTTCTGAATATTCTTTTCCCTGGTTTTGGGCACATAATAACAAGTTTTGTGCCATGTTTTTCCATATGCAGAAGTACAGGAAATAAAGATATTTGATCTTTTTCTCAGCAGCATTGCCTCACGGCCCCCTGTGCAGGCGAGCTGCCTCATCATGGGGACTCAGCGGGTACCAGTGCGCAGGGAGACCCCGCCCCAAGCATTGTGTCTGCCTGCGCGAAGGATCACACGGTGCTGTTGGCCAGCTGTGTGCCCGTTGCTCCACCCCCCGTCCCTGCTGCAGGCCAGCACCCGCTGCCACCCCAGCCAGCATCACTTCTGGCCAGGTAGCAGCCTGACCCGGGGCCCTCGGCCACCCCCCGCTGAGCCCGGTGGTCCCGACAACGCGATTCAGCCACTGGGCACCTGCCCGTCCCGGGCACATCGCCCACCTGGGCCCCAAGGGTGCCAGGGAAGAGTACTTGACAAACCTCGCTAAAGAAGTTCATCTGCGGTCCTCATCATGTTAAGGAGACATTCAAAGAGAAGACGTTTATTTTAAGAATTTAGGTGCCACCACCTACTGAGAATGGCCAGTGATTTATATTGGATATGGCGAGTAGGAAAAGGGAAACAAACTCATCTCTAAGGGCTGTTTTTTAGTATCAGGGATGTTATCAAAGCTCATTGCCAGGTTTCTGGTGCCTGCTCTTATTTTGTTAATTTTTGCATTTAATATTGTCCTGTTTTAAGGAACACTTTGTCTGTTCCCCCACCATTTGGTGCTGTAGGAAGGAACTCCCTCTCTCCTGACGTACCAGAACATCCGTGATCTGCATTTCTGGGAACCCTCTTGTTGATGGAACATGATGGAATGATTAGAACATTTAAATATTGCATTATGAAATTCTGTTTGCTGCTTTCCCCAGCAGATGCTCGGGGACGTGCCCTGTCCTTGGCTCGCCTGACGCCGGGCTGTGCAGCGCGGGGCGCGGTGCTGGCGGGCAGGGTGCCGTAAAGCCGCTGCTCTGCGCTCCTCAGCTGCGGCCGCAGCTCAGTGCTCAGCACTGTGCCGTGCCGTTAATTTACCAGGGCACAAACCTAAGTGGTAATTATTAGCAGTGCCCATTTATTATGGCCGTTTTATTTTTCATGTCCCTTAAACATTAATCGTTCCCCTTAATAGGATGGGGTTGGTTGAACAGATGTGAAATAAATGGAATAGGTCTGCGTTCAGTGAATGCATTTGAGCTTCTTTTCCTCATTCTTTGTATCCTACCTATGCAAACACACCATGAAAGGTCATTCTGAGTGTTTCATAGACTCCGGTGGCTGTGTCACTGACAGTTACCACTGACTTTAAAACAACTCGGCTGTGTGAGGTGTCACAGGCACCTGTCCCTGCACAGTGTGGCTGGGGCGGGTCAGCTGCCGCGGGAGCCGTGGGGAGGGAGGCAGCGCACCTCCGCGGCTGTCACGGCTGTGTTGCACAGGGCAGGCACTCACGGGTGATTTTTGTGGATGGAAACCTCCGTTGGGATCTGTACGGAAGGACACCTTGGGTAGCGACATCCAGCTGGTCAGGCAGCCTTACCTCTGAGGTTACACGGCAGCAAATCGCTTGATTCCCTCAATGCTGTCATATTGCCTAACCAGGAAAAAAAGCGGGTAGCCAACCCGTTGGGTGCTAAAAGTCACCATCCCTAATAACCTCAAGCAACTGCAAATGTTTTGTTTGGAAAAAATCTCAAAACAGCCACTGCAAAGAACTCTCCACCAGAAATGTAATTGTTGTTGTGGCCTAAATTCCTTATTTCTGCACTTCCTCACTTCTCCTTCACTGAATTGCTCTCCTCTGTGTGTGTGAGGAGGGGGGTGTTTTTCTTCTGGGCCACTGAAAACTTACCATAATACATATCTTCAGGGAAGTATGAAACAAAATGCTGAAGTGGGCTCTGGAAGTGCCTGCTGGTAGGCTGCGGGTCAGGGAGCTCCTGACCACTTGATGCTGTTACACATAAATGCTCGGGTCATGGTGTCCCCGTGGGCGATGCAGAAGTGTCACTGTGTTCCCGCGGAGCGCTGGTTCTGTGCGTGCACCTGGGGATCGGCCTGCTCAGTGTGTGTAAACACAGCCCGGCCCCAGGAGCAGAGCTCAAAGGCTCCAAGTTTCATCCACAGCCAATTTCAGACTCCGGAGGGTGAGAAAATAACCGTGTAGGCAAAAGATTACCAAGCAATTATTTCTAATTGTTTCTATTTCTGCCTGCTTAGAAAACCAGGAAACAGGATTTACTGATGAACAATTGCTTTAATAAAGTCAGATGAAGTTTCACCTTGTTGGAAGATGGGAAGAGAGCAGAACTGGGAAATGAGAGAAGTGCTGTTCCGAAGTGCTTGACCTTGATGTGTTACCAAAGCCGTATGGAGTCTCAATTTCAAACACCGCTGCTTCTTTGGGCGCTCATTGTGCTTGGAGCCCCTGCCTTCAGGGCAAGGCTGTACGCATTGCTGCAGTCCCACACTGGGAGCTGGCGTTTCTCTGGGACCTGTCAGAGGACAGCACTTGGGCCCCCTCCTCTTCCTCTCCCTGCACTGTGCTGCAGCAGCCGCTGTAGCCCAGCGGGGACCCTGCCCGCAGGAGGCAGATCCCTGCCCCACTTCACGTCCCCCTCTGCTCGGAGCTGCGGGTGCTCCACAGCCCTGGGCACCTGCAGGGCCCCTGGGACCAGACCTGTAAAGCATCAGATGACCCTCCCACAATGCAATTACCTTTCCCTCTGCTTCTTTGGGTACCAGGCAGAGAGGAGATACTTAAGAGAATCCTTGACCTTCGTGGGTCTGCCATGAGCCATTAACCTGGAAGATGGATGGGGAGGAGATGCTGCAGCAGGGCAGTGCAGCTCTTGCACTTCTGTCTACCTCTAATTCAGCTGCTGCTCTGCTCTTTCTTCTAGCAGTCTGACGTTATTCCATGTGGTAGAAGCATAGCAAAGGTCAGCATTCCCATATATCTCTTCGGCTGAGCAATCTCTGCCCTTTATCCTTGTGCATTTGCATAATGTGTGCATAATGGCGGTGCAAAATTCTGCCTTCTCACTTCAGAACTTGTGCAAGCATGTTTGTCACAGGGTGTGCTCCTTTATAGAAATAGCATTGTGCCAACGCGTTACACTCAGAAGGCACTGACAACGTTACAGTATTGCGGAGCCTCACATTTCATCGTTGATAGTTTTTATTATTGTTTTTCAGAGGTTACAGCTGTTCATTGTACTCTTAGTTCAAGGGAAGCTCTCTCCCTGTGGCAGTGCCCTCACCGAGCCCCAGGGGTGCTGCCGCCTCCAGGGTGCCGCTGGGGGGAACGAAGCCTTCCTGTCTGGAGGAAATATTTCTCATGTGCTTCAGTGTGACTCAGTTCATCAGCCATGGAGAATAGTCTTCGGCAGGAGCTTCCCAGTGAGACACCCAGTTCCGAAGCAGCATTTGGGTGGTGTCCCTTTGCAGCTCTGCTGCAGCCTGAGTTCCTCAGCCTGAGCCGATGCACAGGGACCGGTGCCACCAGCTCCCACTGGTGTTGGGCTCCTCTCCCCGGATTGGGAGAAGAGCTACATCTGCAGCAAGGGTCTCTGCATCCTCAGCCCCAAGCTGGATGTGTCCCCTACAGGGCAGTGCCTGGAAATCTGCAGCGTGATGTGAGATGCAGTGTATGTACCTCTGGGTACGTGCAACTGCTGCACATGTGAGTGGAGATCTAGCCATAAATGGGAGAACAGTGTTCAGCATTCCTGTACGTGTGACACACACAGCACTGCCTGGATGTGAAAGCATCAGGGATGCACAGAGAAAGACAGAAGGAGAAACTGAGAAAAAGGAGCTAAGGAACACAGAAGCGTCAGAGCTGTGGATCCTCTAGCAGCAAGATTAACAATGAATCCCCTGCTCCTGATCTGGAAATGGAGTGCAGCTGCTGCTGGCAGCAATACATCTTGAAAAGAAGAAAGGCTTCCCATTGATTTCCTCCTTGACAATTACGTGTGCTAAAATGTAATCACTAATCAGCTGAGCTGGGAAATGTGCGCACGGCCAAAAACCAGAGAAAGACGAATTGTAGCCTTAGTTCTATGAAGGTGTTTTTCAAGGAACGAAGCATCAGTTTTCTGCAGTCTGAAAAAGGGTGAAGGTTTCTGTGAACATGGGGAGGGCCTCATGCAGGCAAGTGCTGGCTGCAGGGAAGCTGCATTCCCACAGGAGCTGCTGGAGCACGAGCCGAGGGCTTCAGTGGGTGCAGCTGTCCCTGGCTGTCCCCAGCTCACACTCATGTGGGTTCTCCTCAGCAGCTCTGTCCATGCCACAGGGCAGCTCCGGTCCCCCAGGGCTGTCGGTGACCCCTGCCCACAGTGTGACACCGGTGCCACAGGGACGGCACTGGGAGCATGGTGTCACCTCGCCTTGAAATGCTGCATCATACTTAACTCCTTCTGCACTGCTGCCACAGCATGGGCAGCTTAATTGGTTGTGGCATTAGCGACCTAAATTGAGGTCTTCAGAGGTAATATTGTGGAGATCGGTTAGCTACTCCTAAATATGACAGTACATGAAAAGGCAGGTTTAGAATGAAAGAAAATACACATTTTTATGTGCCAAAGTGTATCCAGAAAGTGTGAAGGAGGAAAAGTAATGACTGAGGGAGCCTTTAATTTACAAATTAGTTCAGGAATCTGTGAATCTCATCTCTGCATACAAAAAACCTCACACTGGAAAAAGTGTAGCATGTGCTGGTGACAAATTATGCTGTCTCACTGGAAACACCCTGTGCAGGCCCTGGAGAAGGTCTCCATCTGGTGGTCCCCACCATACCCTGGCTGCCTGGGGCTCCCTGCAGCTGGGGAGGCCCCACAGGGCTGGCAGCAAGGGACATGGGGTGGTGGCAGGGGGATAGGGTGGTGGCAGGGGACGCAGGATGGTGGCAGGAGATGCAGGGTGGTGGCAGAGGACGCAGGGTGGTGGCAGGGGACACAGGTTGGCCACAGCACCATCCCCAGCAGCTGCCTCTGCTGCCCAGGAAGCAGCCGCCCAGGCATGGTAGATGTCTGCACACCCCATCCAGGAGAACTTTGGGAGGCTGCCAGGAGCTCCAGCAGAGGTGGGACACTGCCCGCCTGGGAGAGCAGCTCGAGCCACACAGAGTTTGGGTCTCAGGAGGGGAAGTTCAGTGCAGAAATCCAAAGCTGGTCCTCAGCACATGCCTAACCTTGCTGTGAAGCCAGCCCATGACTCTGCAGTCGCTAAGTCATCCAATCTGAAGTGCTGAAAATAAGCATCAGTGTGGTCACCACTCCACTGGAGAGCAGCAGCTGGCAGCATCCCATCTTCCATGGCCTTGCCAGGAGGAACCAAGTGATGTAGCTTGCAGCTGCTGACCTCGGGGGCTATGTCACGGTGAGAGCAGCACTGCCTGTCGGGCACGGCACGGGGTGCAGCACTGCGGCTGAGCATCCCGTGTGGGTGAGGACAGCCCGGGGCTGGGGCTGACGTCCATGGTTTGTAGTATGCCCAAGTGTTTACATAATGTCATGATTTGAAAATATCATTAATTTTAATATATACTGCCTTCTTGAAAAACAAAGAAATTTTTTTAAAAAGAAAGAAAACATAAATGCAATTAATCTGGAATGACTTGGCAGGGAAGAGTCACCACTGATGTGTTTGAAAAAAAACTCATTAAAACAAAATTCAGACTGAAAATAAAAGAGGTTATTTAATGCAAATAGCTCTGATTAAAAACTGTAGCCTCAAGAATTCAAAGCCTGTGTAGATAAATTACGGACACATGCAAGAGCTTATGGAGATTGGACTTTGATGGGATCCCAGCCCTAGCCCTGACCACGTTTTTCAGTCCCACCAGGCCTCTCCCCTGGCCCAGCCCCAGGGGCTCTGCAGGCACCAGCAGCAGGGCAGAACCAGCCCCAGTGCTGTGCATGGCCCCGACCAGGTCCCACCGCTCAGGCCCTGGCTGGGCTGTTCCCTTCAGGCTCCCACAGGCTGGGTGTCGCTGCTGCTGCCACGTCCCTCCGCGAGGCCTCAGCAGCTCTTCCTTCATGCCACAGCCACAATGCTCTCCCTCAGCCTGGTTGAGCTGCCCATCCCCAGCTCCCTGCTGTTCAGCCTGTGGCCTGAGCAGCCCTGGGGCTGGGGCTGTCATTCCAGGCCACTGAGCCCACTGCCTGCGTGCGTGGGGAGACATTGGCACAGCGAAGGCCGCAGTGACCCGAACGAGACCGGGAGCAGGCTGGTGGGCAGGTCCTCAGTGCCTGAAGCGCAAAGACCCATCACTGGCTCCTCAGCTACCGTTACAGCGTGTTCCATTTGGTGAGACGGCAGTGGCCCTGCCAGAGCTGTATCCCGTGGGAGCCACTGAGCTATGGACACAGCCAAGGACACGAGGGCAGCGGATCCCCTGTGCCTGGGACACCGCATGAGACTTCATGTTCCTCCTTCTGGCAGGCAACCTCTGGCAGTGAGGACTTGCCAGCACAAACAAAATTAAAGAAATCTGGGGAATTAATTTCTGAGGTTGGAACCACCTGGCAGCTGCCACAAAGTCCTCTGCGTGCAGCAACCATTGCCCGTGCTGCCGAGGGTGCCTGCACCTCCCTCGCCTGCTCCCATTGCTCTGAGTGCTTCCACTGTTTAAATAGCACTCATGGCAATTGCTGTGCTGTGCCACCGAGGAGGGCAGTGCAGTGGTCGGCCACTCGTGCTGCTTATTGACAGCATGATGGCTGTAAGTGCTGGGGCAGAGCCAGAAAAATGCTAGGTCTTGATGCAGGCAAGAGTACAATGGAACCTGTAAGAATTGTTCAGAGAAAATCATCACAGAAAAACCATGTGTGGGAAAAACATGGTTTTGGAAGAGACAGAGAATGAAGTGTTGAGCTGCTCAAATGCCACGGCCAGATGGGGATTATTACGAAATAATGGAGCGTTCCTGGACCCCCGTGGTTTGATTGTCTGCTCAGGGGCCTCAGCAAAGAGCAGAGGTGTTGCAGCCTTTGAATACTGACCGGGAGCTGCGCACTCAGCTGCGCGATGTCTCTCAGTGAAGAGAGGTCCCTGCTGCTTTGGTCAGCACCCGGAGAGCTGCAGCTCGCAGCGGGCACTGCCAGGGGCTGGAGGGGGCTCCTGAGACCCCCTTCCCACCTGCAGGGCTCCACGGCTCTGCAGCATTTCCTTACTGCATGCCCTGTGCAGTGTTATCAGCACTGTTTCTGTTTTGCCTTTCATTTCTCCAACGGAAAGTAAAGGACCCCCAGCTGGATTACCCAAGGTGAAAGAGCCAAGAACTTACACTCCCAGAAAACATGCTTATTGCAAAACACAGGTGTCATGGGCCCGAGGAGAACACGGCTGTGGGGCTGGAATTACTCTGGCACTTGCTGTCTGACATTTCCGTGCTGCACGCTGGTGCCTGGTACCCAAATGCCATCGGTGTTAGTGGCAGAGTGCTAGTCCCCTTCTCCTCAGGCAGGGAAGTGTAATTCCAGTGAAATAATTCCAGTGGTGGGCTCCCATGGTCTTGGGAGGACCCTGATGAAATGTTGCATTCAGAAGGCAAAATGCCATACACGAACCTCCTGCGCACATGGAGCAGGGGGAATGGCATGCACACAGCAGCATGAAGGTAAACACTGGGCACAGCTAAGCTCATGGTTAATGAGCTCCGCCGTGTTTGTAATTTCAGTTCAGTGAATCTCTGGATTTTGCTTTCCAGGTCACTGCATCCAGTCCAGAGAATCAATATGAATTATCAGTAATTTGTCAGAGGCTGATAAATGGCATTATGATGTGGAACTGCTGCTAAGCCTCGCATTGTCCTTGCTTGTTGGGTCAGCGGTGGTTTTCTAATCCTCTGATGTCACAGTGATATCCTATTCTACAGTAACTAATCTGCTGGCTTCTTGGGAGGCTGAACAAATGCTGGCACGGCTGCAAAATATGGGTATTGCAGAGAGATGTCAAAGCAGGTGTAGGGGTCCGTCCTTTGTGAAACAACGGCCACACACAAGGCAGGAGCACTTATTCTCTTTCGCAGCCATTTCTGTGCTGGTCACAGGCTGTCCAAGGGACAGACCCTGTACCAGCACCCCCTGAGGGTCTGTGCCCATGGGTGCAGGCAGACCTGTGGGTGCAAACACTGTACGAGGGGGGGTGCCCCAGGCCCTGCCTTCCGCTGCCAACCCTGCTTCGTGCAGGGGTGCTCTGGTTGCCCAGAGATGCGGTGCCTCATCCCAGGAGACGAGTCAGGCTGAGCCAGGCTCTGAGCACCCTGATCTAGCTGTAGGTGTCCCTGTACATTGCAGGGAGTGGGGCTAGATCACTTTTAAAGGTCCTTTTGAACTCAAAGGATTCTATGATCCTATGTAGTGTGAGTGAGCTGGGCTGGGTAGCCACTGCCTGAAGCAGAGCCAGGGGAGGATTCTGGGGCAGCTGTGTTTGGGGGTGTTGGGGTCTGTCGGGTGCTGGGGCTCACAGGGCTGTGTCCCTGCACAAACCATGTGCACAGCACTGCCGCGGTGTTCAAAGCTCAATAACCAGCTTCGAGGGCCTGCAAATATTAAAGGACTGTGAGGGTATTTAACCTGAAACAGCGCAGTTCAGCAGCATAAGACTGCTTGTTAAAAATGAATGAATTAATCTGGTAAGAATCGTGGTCTTCGTTACGTGATGCAGTAGAAATAGGTTACAGTTTTCTGCCCTGCTCTTTTCCCAGGCATGGCAATTCCCACATTTCTGCGAACCAAAATACACTTGTTTTGCTCTTTCACTCAAATTCACTGATCGTTGTTCTGCCTTCAGAGAGCACAGCAAAGAAAAAGAAAACGACAAACAATAATTTACAAGTCAGAAGGTAAGTGAACACTGCAGTCTCCAGCACAAGATCCCAGTTTGTACTCTGGAGCCTGTGGGACACACAAATTTGGAGCCTCTAGGCTCAAAAGTATCACACAGAGTGAAACTAGGTAGGAGTTAATTAACGCCTGTTAACATGGCTGTTGGTCTCACTTGCCTCGTTAGCAGCACTGCAGTCACAGATGGACTTGAGCAGAGCCGAGGATGTGCAGCCCGGCTGCCCTGTCTGCTTTGGCTTGAACAAAGAAAGACACGGCCGCAGAGCATGCTCTCTGAGCCAGTTTGTCAGCTCTGTCCTGGGCCAGTCTGCAGGAGCAAAGTGGTGGGCAGACAAACAAGGTAAGGGGTTCCAGGAACTTTTCCACACAGAGATTTATGACTCACTTATCAGATTCCCATCTTGATTGAAGTAGACTGTAAGATCACTGTTAATGCCACGTTCTACTGCGTAGGACAGAGAGCAAAGCATTTATGTGCCAAAGTGACTTCTGTTACAAAAGCAATGGTGGCAGGCATTGCTCCCTGCTCTGAGCCCCCACCAGGGTGCAGCAGCTAGGGTTGCCCCACTCCGCAGCACCCCAGCGGCCCCGCTCCAGGCCAGCCACAGAGCTGCTCCCACAGTGGGAAAAGGTGGGACTGGAGCTGGGCCGCCGCCCCTGCTGCTGCAAGGCGCGGTGAGACCCCCGGCGGGGCCCTGCCCTGTGGCTGCCTGCAGAGCAGCACAGCTCTGCCGGCCCTGCTCTGGGCACCCGAGGGGCCGTGCAATGGCAGGGCCCGGGCAGTGCCTCTGGGAGCCCCCGGGGGAGCACTGCGTCTGCATCTACAGCGGCCTCTTGGGTTCTGCACCACAAGTGCAATTAGCCAAATTCAAGGAAGCAACTTTGTAAACTTTTCTACACACGTTCATCACCTTTGGAAACAATAGTAAAAATTTTGTTCTGTTTTGTTTTGTTTTCCCAGAAATTTTCTTTCTGTGGGAACAGCGCTAGGAATCTGCCATTTTACCTCAATGTCATCGTGCTGCTGGGGCTGGGAGAGCTGTTACCAAGTCTCCAGAACTTGCAGCTACAAAAGGAAGAGGGGTGCAATCTTTACATGTGTCTTAAGGGCAGCAAGAGCTGCTCCCCCGGTGCCCCCACACCAGGGACACCGCGCTGCTCCAGCACCCACAGGGGAGCCCATGGGGCTGCCCCACAGCACCCGATGCCCCAGCCTGCCCCTGCCCTCTTGCTGCTGCCACATCACCGTGCTGCATGGCCCAGCCCTGGAGCTTGGCTCAGCCTGGCCATAGGCCCAGGTCGATGGGGACAGCTGCATTGCTGCGTCCCTGGGAAGGATGGGGATCTTCATCTCCCTCCTGCTGCTGTGCTGAGACAAACGGCACCTTGGCAGGCAACGCTGTGGCTGTCAGGTGAGGAGAGAAGCAGGGCTATTTTCAAAGCCTATAATTACCGCCAGTAAAAGGGAGCTGTACAAGGGAAATAGGCTCCTGCTCTGCGGTGGGCTTCAGCCTCTCCTCCTTCAGGGCTGGCAGAGGGGAGGGGAGATGGAGGAAAAACTTCTGATCCCCATGTGCGCACATCAGAGCTGATATTCCATTCCAGAGAACTGCATCTTCTGTCTAGATTCGTGCTGCAGTCAGGCTGTGCTGCAGAGGAGGCTGGGCCCTGGCTGTGCTGGGGAGGATGCGGGGCTGTGCCCACTACAGAGCTGTGCCCACTACAGAGCTATGCTCACCACAGGTCTGGGGACCTTCCCCACTCCACGCCCTGCAGGACCCACGTTGGGTCCCAAACCCACTGAGCTGTGCTGAGAAAGGAGTTACAGGCATGCTCCAGCTGCCCTGACTGCTTGCAGCTCTGTCCAAAAGCCATTAAAACAAACAGGCGTTGCCCTGTACTCTGCCTCCCGCTCAGGAACTGCAATGGGGGGCAGTTTCAGCCTGAGGTCACTAAACCACTCCTGAAAGAAATCTTTAGAAGCCACCACATCCTCCACCTCACCTTTCTGCCATTTTGCTGCAGGCAAGGAAAAGATTCCCCCACAGTTTTGGCCAACACTCTCTGGAAATTGCAAGAAACAGCTTTGATATTTTTATTTTACATATCCAGTTTGCTCATTTCCAAGGGAGATGTTGTGCCTGAGTCTTTTGCCTGGGGACTCTCTTCCAGTGTGCTGAGGGTGTCTGTTCCTGTTAGAAATGCTGCAACAAATAGAAATTGCATGCAGCGTTTCATCAGAATCTTTGGGCTCAAGAAGGAAACCCCTTTTGTTTATTCCACCAGGCTATTTATTTATTTAATTTTGGTGAGATGCAGTGTATGAAGAGGAAAGCGATCCTAGAGGAATTATGGCTCATGGAGATTAGATAAATAAGACAGCTATAAAAGCCATACTAAAAAGCAGTTTTGCATACAAGTTCTAACAAATAGCGTAGTGGTTTGTAATTCCAACATGCGAATCTGAAGCTATTTCTGAAACTAAGATTTTGGTAATAAGTATGCACTTGAATTTTAGTTAAGATAATAATATGCCCTAAGGGTACATATTCTTTAAACCATTTTGCATGCGTGCCATATTCCTTTAGAAAAAAAAGGAACTGCCATTATTTGACAGTAACTGCGTACGCTGAGAAAATTAATAAGAGATGCACGGTGAGTGCGTGCTGCCCTGCAGGGACATGCAACGCTGCACAGCGATGGCCCCTGGGCATGGGGCCATGGGCAGGGGGGAGGTGATGGGTCTGTGGGGAAATCACACAAACCATTTGTTCAGCAGCTCTGTTGTTGAGGTTCTGCCCAAATAAAAGATTTTTGTGCTCTGCTTGGCTAATGTTTTTGTTATTCTGGTAATTGTTTTGGGGGGAATTGAGAAAAAATTCGACGTACACGAGTTAAATGGCACCTTGAGAGACTGTGGTTATTAGCTCAGAAAGGAAAGAGTCTCAGGTGACCTCTCTTGTGCAGAAAACTCCGCTATCAGCAGCATATTACACGTATCCGAACAGCACGCGTGTTTCAGGTTAATTGGAAGGCTGACACCAGATCCCTGTCCACCGAGCAGCGTGCGGGAGCCAGGGGAAGGTGCCCAGCGTGTCTGCGAGCCGGTGCGGGACACAGCATCCCTGGCCCTGGAGCCAACCCCTCCGAGCTGCCCACCTGTGTCACCCAGTGGGTGTCCGGCCCCACTGCCGGCCTTGGCAGGCCTGTAACTCCAACCCATCCCCGCTGGTCGCTCTCAGCCAACTATGGACCCCCTTCTGCCGGCAGTTCTCTCCAGTACAGCCTGATGCAGCACTGATTTTTTGAACAGCTGTACCTGTGGGGATGGGTTGTGTCTGACCTCAGGGCTTTCCAGATCTTGGTTGGTTCGGGTCCTCTGGCACCCATCAGTACACTAACGGAGCGTAATGGATCGAGGTCTGGAAGGCGTGAGGGCGGTGGGGGAGCACTGCAGCCCGGCACATCTGCACCTGCACCCCATGGGCAGCACCGTGCCCAACGTCCCTGGGGCTGGAGGGTGCACTGGGGCACTGCATTGGGACGAGGGGTACTGGGGCAGCCAGGAGAGCCCACCTGTCCCAGTTGGGCCAGCGCTGCTTGGAGAGGCGCAGGGCACGGCGGTGCTGGAGCCCAGGCTGTGTCCCAGTGCCATGGTGCAGTGAGCGCAGTGCTGGGTGCTGCTGGGACAGCAGCCCTGCAGAAACACATGCCAGCCCTGAGCTCCTCTTTGTGGCTATTCTCCTCAAGTACTTAATGGCTGGACACGAGAGCATCTGCTGCAGCGGGGAAAAATCAATATGATTACTATGCCATCGGGCTACATCTAACTACAACATCCCGGACAAGCAGGAGACACATCACTCATGGATAATGCTGCATTGCAGGTGAAAGGAAAGCGTCGTGGCTGGAGGGGAGTGTGCCGGGAGAACAGCAATAAAAAATAGCAGCCCGGATCATCTTTTCCCATGAAAGCAATTACAGGAGGCATCAGGCTCTGACATGGCTCTGTATGACTCTGTAATTAACAGGAAGGCAAACGGTTAAGGATTAGTGGCTATTACTGAGCGCTCTGTAAGCAGCTTACGGGCCCTGTGCGCCAGCAGGTCTGTGGGTAAGGTAAGCAGCTTGTGCTCCTGCATAGGTGACCTCTCCTCCCAGCCCAGATTCAGCTACGAGCGCACAGCCCGGCTCGGTGCTCAGGCAGTGCGGGGAGCTGTGCTGCCTGCAGGCAGCCCCTGTCCTGCGGGGTGACGGGAGGGCAGGCACGGGTTTGTCACCTGATTCACCTGTTTGGAGGCACTGAGATCAAGTGAAATATTTCCTCTCTTCCTCTGCTTTTATCCAAGTAGAACAGTGACCTTCCCCTCTGCCAAAAACCAAAATGGAATCCCTGTGAGCAATTGGAGTGCAGCTGTGAGGCGCTCACCAGGAGCTCTGTTTCAGGGCTATCTCAGATTGCCCTGCCCAGGGGCACACAGGGAGCTGAGCAGGGCTGCTTATTTCAGCTCGCCCTGCCATGGGTGCCCTGAGAGCAGGGCCCCGCTGGGAGCTATCCCTGGGCACGGAGCGTGGCACCTCGAGGGCAGGGGCAGCCCGCAGTGCTTCCCTCCCTGTCAGCCGAGCGCACGGCTCCTGCTGGCAGTGATCACCGTGACCCAGCTCGGCCCTGGACAATGCTTGCCCATTCAGTTTATGCTGTATAAACCCAGCAGTGCCCCCTGTGCAGGCACAGACAAGGCAGGGTATTTCTCTGTCCCCACTGCAAACACAGCAGTGTTCATTAACCCCTCACGTGCTGCAGGACAGCTGGCTGCCCGGCCAGACCCTGGCGCAGGGGGTGACACCCGCGGGGGCTCCCAGGGTGGGGAAGGACACGGTGCTGCCACTAGCTGTCCCCTGCGTGCAGGGGATGGGACCAAGATCTGAGCAGTGCCAGGGGACAGCGGTGGTGTCTCTGAGAACATCCCCATTTCTCAGTCTGCGCGCCTGCAGTGTGTTCACCTCTCCAGCACATGGGAGAGAAAATGGGCTGCGAGAAAGCCCAGCTGGAAGCAGATTGTAATGGGAAAAGTCCCAAAACTCTTACTACTACGCCACTTGTTTCATCTGGGTCTAGGGTCTCAGCTCCTTCCTTATGCTGCTTATTCTCCAGCTGCTCTCAGACCTTCTCTCTCCCAAGCTGCTTTCTACTCTGCCTGGCTGGCCCTTATCTAAGCCTGGGGTAGCCATGCCCCAGGGCCGCCCCTTCCAGTCACAGGTGCAAGTGATCTACCTGTATTCCCCAGGCCAGCCATGTCCCTCCACCATGTGCTCAATCAGTTCATGCTGTGATCAGCTGTTTCCCTACACAGATGGAAGTGCAGGAGGGCTGGGTCCTGCTGCCAGGGGGCTCCTCCATGGTTTCTGCAGGGAGAAAACAGGCACAAGTGGCTCTGCTCACAGCCAGCGCACGGCTCCTCTGAGCACTCGGCTCCTTCTGGGCAGTTCCCTGAATCTGTGTTACACTTTGATGCTGATTATCAAAGAGAAAAATCCACAGTAGGCTTAAATAAACAAATTGCCCTCTCTTTGCTTCGTGTATCAGCTGCTACGTGCACTGCGAGCACTTCAGGGACGGGAGAGTTTCTCACGCTTCTCTGTGCAAAGCTGGCATCTGGACAACCTAGCTGCATAGATCAGTCCAAAATATTTTGGAAATTCACTTACATTAAACTATGAAGCATTTCAAATACAAGTGTTGCTGCTCTGCTCCGTCCTCCGGTGCTCCCCAGCCCGAGCGGGCAGTGCTCTGACCAACGCGGAGCAGGGAACCTCTGCACTGCAGGTGCCACTGCCGAGCGTGCTGCTGGCAGGGCTCTGGCTGACTGCAAAGTGCTCAGTTCCGGGAAATGGCCCTACAGCCTCATTAACAGCAATTAGCCAGGTGTCTGCGGTGGTGCAGTGGGGTGGCAGGGCAGCTCGGTGCTCCAGGCCTGTGGGCACCCGAGGGTGGGCCCAGAGCTCGTGGCTGCTGCAAGAAGGGGAGGCTTATCCCAGCCTTGCACTCCCCAGGGCCCCCCAGAGACAAGCATTGGGCAGCAGAGCTTTGCAGGCCTTGGGCCAGCACCTGCACTGCCAGGCAGCACCCATCAGTCACCTGTACCACAGAGGGGGACGCTGGCGCTGAGAATGTTTGCAAACTGCCATTTAGCTCAGCTTCCTGCCTTCCCTGAGCTGACAGTTTCACTGGAAGCGCGAGAATGTATCATATCTGTGCTTTTAACCCACATTATCCATCATGTTTGCTTCTAGTTCCAGACCTGGTGTCCTGAGCTGAGCAATGGAGCAGCCAGCTTGGCTGCAGCTCACCTGCCATTGCGCTTCTGCCTTCTAAATTTTAACTCCAGTTGAATTATAGATCATCAGAAGTGGTTTGTGATAATTTCATCCATTTATGTCAATTTATCAGGGGTCATCAATACATAAAACAAGAATAAGGGAACATAACACAAGAAGTTACGCTTTTCCATGAAGGTATCTCAGTGGTTACTGCAGAGCTCTGTGGGGTTCTCGTGTTCAGGACAGATTTAATGGAGCTCTCACTCCTATAAACCACAGATTATTAACAATAATCAAAATATTTTGCTATGTTTTAATATAGCCAACTAATGCTTTACTATGATAAAATGGATGCAAATTTTTAATTAGACTTCTTATCATTACGATTTTTTTTTATAAGAAGCACTTTCTGCACTGCAGTCAGGATAAGAAGGGGGAATCATGGAACTCAGTGCGTAGTTGAGTAAATACTGCTGTCACTTTTGAACTATAAAGATTACTGATGTGTAAAGATACTCATGAGCTTTTCTACCTAATTTTCAAATTGCAGGGGCAATGAAAGAGCCTTAATGTGTCCTGAATTGCTTTATTTTTATTATTGACTCAGCTCTAGTATTTGTTTATTAATTTGCCATCGTACTTACCTGCAAAAATCTGGAGAAGGCACAGATCTTTTGCAATAAAGCAAAGTAACAGCAATTGTATGCCATTATTAATGAAGCGAAAACAATATTCTCACATGCAAGCCCCATCCTGGCACTGCTGTGAACTGGAGAAGGCACGAGTACCACCTTGTGTTGCAGGAGCTACCTCTGTATTTTCACAGCAACAGACAGCACTGCCCAGAGTGAGTCCCTGCACGGCTGCAGGGGAGCACGGTGCCGTTAGAGATGTACCCTGTCCTGCTCTGGGTGCTGTGTTTTGGTGCTGCAGTGATTCTGTGCTGGATGTTCCTGAGGCTTCGTCCTGCCCAGGGCCATGGCCGAGCCGCACAGCCCATGCCTGGCTGCGGGCTGCCGGCGCTGTGCCTCCAGGGAGCGGCTGCAGGCCATGCAGCAGCCCCGCCGCCCAGCCCAGCTTCCCTCTGGTCATAAAGACCACATGTTGGCCAAGGAGTTGCATGTCAGCCCTGTCAGACGTACGTTAACGCTCCATATGGATGGGAAAACGTTTTCATCCTCACACAAAATGTTACACTGTTCATTTTCTTCCAAACAGGTAAGAGCAGCTTGTATTAAACATTGTACCGCCTTGTTCTAGCAGTAATGCTATCCCAGATGTCCTACCCAGTGTTTAGGACTCTTCTTCCTTTCTTAAATTCTTTTAGCAATCTTCCTGCCTGGCCCAGTGCACGCAGAGGAGGAATGGCGCTAGCAATGAGGCCTGCATGTCCCCCCCGCAGCCCGGCTGCGCAGTGCTCCGGTGCAGGGCGACCTTTGGTAGCTGCGTTACCAAATTAACGCAAAGCCAAATTAATTCTGGCTTTCCAGAAATTCTCTCACAGAAGGAGGAGTCGTGGTGAGCACCATTGTGAGCTCCCCAAGGATCAGCAGAACGGCCCCATCACGGGGCTGGGCCGCCCCGAGTCCAGAGATGTTTCGTGATCTGGGTGGTGGATTTTGGCATGGCTGGAAAATGCCTTGGTATGGAAAGTGTTCTGTAATTACAGAAAGTCTCAAATTGCCCATGATAGCGGTATTCACGGATCATTTTAATGCCTGTTGTATCATACCAACCTGATCTCCAATAGCCTTTAATAACGACCTTTCTTCCTGCTGTCCTACAAAATTGCAATGTCACGTCAGGCAGCCGAGCAGGGCTCACAGCGAATCGATCTGAAATTAAAAACGCAGACAGCCATTCACTTCTCATTACTCAGCCCGTTTTTCAGCAAGTAAAGGTAGATCACTGTCTCTATCTCAGCAGAGCAGGAAGGCTTGAGAGGAAGCGCACACCCGCAGCCCTCGCAGCCTGGGTGGGCAGCGCCTGGGGTTCCCCTCCCCCAGGGCCCAGGCTGTTCCTGGGGGGACAGTGGCTGCACAGGGTGCAGCGTCCTCAACTGCCAGTGCCCCTGTCCTCGAGAGCTGGGTTCTGTTCTGTGAGGCACTGCGAGCTGTGTAACCATAAACACCAACATCTGCCCTGATATTCCGTGTCCTTTGTGCTTCTACTTGTTTTCCGCAGTTCTACTGTTGTTTTGAACAGAAGTGTTTACCTATTTGCAAATATTTTGCATATATATTTCTGCAGCCTCACTGCTTACATCTGTTGCACGCGTATCCCAAAATGGCACATCCTCATTTTGCTTCTGTCGTAGCATGGCACAGCACATTTGGGTTTCTGAATAATTCATCTCAATCCAGTCTGTGTTATAAACTCTTGTGCCTTTTGAGCTCAGCACTCAGCTTTCATGCTGTGGGCAAGAGGTTATTTTTCTTTAACTGCAAAGTGAAAAAAAAAAGAAAGAAAAATGACTTATGAATAAATAAACGGAGAACTTAGCAGAATATTTTGGTTTTGGTATACAAGTGAGTATCACTATAAATGTGCCAATTTCTCCACCTTTTTCTTTTAATTCAGAGTGGTGTTGGATCAAAACAAACACCCTTCTGTGTGCAGGAGAAGGTATTCATAAGGAGAACTGAATTATGTAATAATCCTGTCACAGTAATGCATATACATATGAATCAAATGGTGGTCCATCTGATTAGCTGGCACTATTTTCCTACCTTGAGGATTTGGAATTGTTCATCATCTGCAAGTGATTTTTTCCACATTCTATTAATACACATCTGCAAAGCAAAGGAAATAACCAGAGGGATGCTGGTGCAGACTTTGAAGGCGTTAGGATCTGCCCAGCAAAATTCCAATTACAGCCAGCAGCTTTTTGCCAGAATAAGGACACAAGGAAAACTGCAGGTTTTTGTCCTCTTTGAGTTTTAATGTTTTCATTTCTTGCTTTTCCCTGTGTTGTTTTTTTTTTTTTTTTTAGACTGTAACATACAAACACTGGTTTGCAAGTAAGAAAGTAAAAGATATGTCAATACTCAGAATCTCAGAGGACCGAGTTTCTTTAATTGTAATTACACTCAAAATGACACACCTCTCACTGAACGTTTTTCTTTTCCTAATATTGTATGGGGGAAAAGATGTAGACAGCACCTGGAGCCTTCTTGACAAGCTCAATTGATTGCGGCAGGAATGAGAGGTGCGGCTGGTAAACACGCTGCCATTGATTGCTGGAGTGGCATTGGCTTCACAGGGAACGTGGAGCAACATCAGGTTTGGAAACTATGGCCACATGAAGCAAGAAAAAAGGATGTCTGCATTTCTGAGGGAAATGGGCTGCATTTTTGCAGGATCAGATGACGCAGCAGCCATGGGGGGCTGGAAGGGATTTTTGACTCTCTCCCTCTCTCTCTTTCTCTCATTTATTTATTTATTGGTTTGTTTTTAATTAGGTGCTTTAAATTCTAAGTAAAATTAAAATAAGCTTTAGCAAACAGAGCAGTGAAACAGATATTATCTGATACAGGATCTCACATGCCCAGAAACGTGTGCAGTTCTTCTGGCTGCAACAACCACAAGAAAGCGCGTTGCCCTTCCTTACAGCCGTGCCGCTGCACCCCCACACCACCTCACTGCGTGCGGTTCTTGCCAGTGGTCACTGCTAACACAGAGCCTAAAGCCTCTTGCCTGACCTTGTCCCCAAGCAGATCTTGGCAGGTCAGGTTGCACCGCTTGTCCCCAGATACTGCCCATGCGTGATCAAGTAACTGATGTGTGCATGACCATGTTTTTAACTGGTGTATGACTAAAGAGAAACCTGGGTAGTAGAAACAGCAACAGCAGTGAATGGTGGCACTCAGTGGGAGCACCAAGGCACAGTGCCACTGGCCTGGGGAAGGGCCAGGGCTTGCTTCTAAACCCCGTCACTCCTCTGCACGGCTCGGAGGGTTGGCTGAGGGGATTTTCATTGCATCTTCTACCAGCAAAGATCACCAGGAGCTGTAACCTTATCTGCTACAAAGCACTGCTATTTTTCTCATTACAAATGATGAACCGGCTTAGGCCAAATGGGTTCTGTCACACACGTCCAGTCCCTCAAGACGACGTGTGGAGGCGGGGGCTGCAGGGCCCGTGGTGGAGGAGCTGCCAAGGGAGGGCAGCCCGTGCCCGGTGACACTGCTGCCGGTGCCTGCACGGTGCTGCCAGCCCTGGGGCTCGGCCCTGAGCTGCAGGAGGGAGGAGGAGAGCCCTGGGGTGGGATCTGCGATTCCAGCATGACTGGCACTGACAGCAGCCCGGACGGGTGCTGGATGCATTTTCATTATGCCATTTTCTGATGTAATGCTATTAAAATATGATACTTATTATACATGCCAAAAGAAAGCGTGTATTATATTGATTTCTTTGTGTTTACCACAGAATTCTGATTATTCTATATAATCTTTTCAATGAAAATGAAGATACAGAGAAACCGATGTATTTCTGCACTGCGGAGAAAAATAGCCCTTATCTTCGTATTGAGCTGTCAGAGAGTGACTCCCCACATCTCAATATTTTTATCTCACATCCTAGACTGAAACATATCGGTGTAGGATAATAATGATTTTATTTTTTTCACAAGATACACATTAAATTTGTCATCAACTTTCACTCTGTTATCGCTTTGCTGGTCCGGTAGCGAGTGGCCCATAGCAAAATGAAAGCAAGACCTACGAAACCATAACTTTATAAGCATTTCTTTTTCTTCCATTCACGAAAAGCACCACTCCTCAACTCCTGTGGAGAAGGAAACCCCGGTACCTCCTGGTGACCTTGGGCTAACAGCTGGGCAGTGGGATGTCCCTGTCTCTGCCTAGCCATGTTGGTGGTGCTTTGGGGTTGGTCCCTGTGTCGATGGTTTCTGCACACAGAAAGGTGTTTGGTTTGATCCAGCATCGCTCTGAATGTAAATGGGAGGTTCGCATGGCAGCCACCACCACGGGCATTGCAGACCTCCACGTGCCGGGAACAGAACCCCCCCACCCTCGGGCTGCTCGCTGGGTGCCATCCCCTGGTGCTGCCGAAGGTCTGACCGAGCCCCTGATGCAACACTGCTCCCTGGGGTTGTTGAACAAATGTGTCCTGAAGTTCTCTTATTAGCGTACAAAGGAGACTTTCCCTGATGAATTTACATCTAGATACCGAACTGTTCTCTTCCCCGCTGCAGGAACGTACATCACCTCTCTGGCAAAAGCCTCCTCTGGCTTCGTCCCTGCTCAGAGTGCCACATCTCCTCGAACCCGGGCACGCTTACACCCTCCTGGGACAGAGGGACACCCACGTGTGTGTGAGGGAGAGGGCTCAGACAGATCGCACTTCAGACACGATTCAATGAAGAAAACTTGAGGCGATGTGCTCGGTGTGTGCCATCTGTGTGCTCCCTTATGGGGCCTGATGGGACCTGATGGGGCCTGGCAGGGCCTGATGGCCAAGGGAGACCCACATGTGTGTGCCTCCTTAGGCATCACGGCAGTGATCACCGTGCCCTGGGGGAGGGTGCACACCCAAGCAGCCGCTGGCGGGCTGCAGCTGGCTCGATGCCACTCGTGTGCCGATGGCGGTGGGTCTGCTCCCACTGGCAGTGCTGCCGGTCCCCGGGCTGCAGCAGGTCCCAGCGCACGGGCTCCCTATCATCCTGCCAGGTGATTATTTGCTGCTCCCATGGAAACCAGCCCGGGTGCTGCCTGCTGGTGCCAACTCTGCACTCCGCCCAAATTCCTCTTCATGCTCGGGGCGGGGTGAGTGTGCCAGAAAATACTTTTTGTTGGAATTAAAATGGTGTTGAACAAAATGAAAAATATTCCTGTAACAGAGTATCTATCTTAGTTCTATTTCTTCATATCTGCGGAAAAATCATGTTTTTTCTGTAAACGTCATTAAAGGAAGACAGAGAAAGCACTGTTCCCGGTTCCTCTGGAGATGGGAACAGGCTGGGAGCCGTCCCCGCTCCCCACCCAAGCGGGAGCTGAGGTCTGTTGGTGCCCGCTGCTGCTGCTGGGAGCAGAGCTGTGCCGTTGGGCTTAGCAAGTTTGGGAATTCGTTTATTTTTCATTTTATGGGATTTGTGCAGTGTTGTTTATCCCATGATTAAAAGCACAGCTAGTTGCCCGTCTGCTTTGCCAAGGTCAGATGTAGAACTGCCAAATATTACAAGAAAGACTATTGCTAGATTTTAATGTTGGCCCTGCCAAAGCCAGTATTAGAAGGAATCATTTATGAAAGCCCACTCCTGTGACATTTCTAGCTAGAAACAGAGATCAAAGACCCATCCCATTTTCAGACTCAGGTCCTACATTAAAATGCTAACCTTTTTTTAATGTTTTACTGTTGTATTTGAAATCTGCTAGAGGAGTTTAGCCAGCACAGAACATTTCTTAGTAAGATGTTGGAGGAGATGATTGATTTTTTCTGCAGAGAAGTTCGGCTTGTTTTAGTGAGCTGCTGGGTCATTTGGAAAATGAAGTTCTGGGAAAATGAAGGTCAGGAGGGCTGATGGAGCCTGGAAAGGCACAAAGCACAGTGCTCCCATTCACAGGAAACTGAAAGTGAGAAGAATTTCTTATATATCTCACTGCTGTTAAAATCTCAAGTATCCTTAGCTGCCGATTACGTAACCTTTGTGCTACAAGAGCAAGTTATTTTAATTGTAGGATTGTTGCATGCTCAGAGATCATTTCTTTGGAAAATAAAATCAGCTGAAATTCAGGCATTACAGAAAAACAAAAAAGTTGATCACTTTGAGGTAGAGACTGGCAGTGTGGGAGGTGGGGGCTCAGAGAGGTTTCATCGGGTCTGGCCAAAGGCAGCAGCTTCCCGTTACACATGGGTTGGGGCAAGTCACTGTGAGAGAATCGCATGGAAGTGTTCCCCAGCTCTGCTGAATGAAGCTGAAGGAGTTCCACAGATCCACTGAAATCTTTCTCCTTTTAGGAGATGAATTACAGTTTTAACTAGAAGAGGGTGTTAAGCAAATACCTCCTGGACCAGCGCTGCATTGCAAAGGACGTGCAAGACACTGTGGTCTCCCATGACTCTTTGTCTTACTTTTATTAGGTGCTTTGTCATCCTGGAAAACACTTTAGAGCTTGTTACGGCTGGGGGTGGCTGTAAAATACGGCAGCATAACAAAGCACCGTGACATACCCTATCCTGCATGTCTCCGTCCAGGTTGTGGAGCAGAGATGCCCATACGGACGTGCTGAGGGCTCAGGGAACTGCTGCTAGCTTGCAGCTACGTGTGGCTGCTCCTTGGACAGCTCTCTTCAGAGGAAGTTTCACATGGTGCTCAGTACTCAGTGAGCAGTCTGTCCAGGTTTTTAATTTTCAGATGCTGACTGGTTATTGCTACACCAACATGTTCTACTCACAATACAAAGCAGAAGCTGAGTGCTGTGACTCATCCACAGGAGACAGGCGGTGGGGATCCTGCTGCAGCACCTCTCTTGCACAGCCCCAGCAAAATGGGAGCTCTGCCGGCAAGGGCTGGGGCAGGTGGCACAGGGCATCCCTAGCACATCCCACGCTCCTCACCAGCTCCAGCCAGTGCTGCGAGCTGAGGCCAGGTGTCCCCAGCTGCTGCGCCAGAGAGCATCATCAGCAGTGGTCTCCTGGGGTGCTGGTGGCTGATGGCCATCCTCTGTGGCCCTGGCAAACACTCGAGGGCTCAGCAAGCTCAAAATGAGGCGCTGAAAAGGAAGGCAGGGCTTCAGGAAGAGCCGCTGGTACGACTGCTCCCCAGGGACAGGTTTCTGGAGTGCGTGTGGAATGTATGTATGCTTGTACATGAATGTGTGTCTGTGTGTATATATATATGCAACTGCAATGTTTAAATAGTTCCAGAATTCCCAGAGAACTGAAAGCAGTACTGCTAAGTGAAACCTTTTCATTTCAATGTGGAGCTCTTGATCGTTTAATCAAAAATGAGAAGCATTGCTACGCTTTACCCTTCTAAATCCAGAACCTGAGATAACGCGCTCAAGTGGGTGAAGCTGGCTCTCACTGCAAGGAGCTGAGGCATGAAGAGCTTTGTTTTCAGACACAAAGAGGAGCTTTGCTGAGAAACTCCATCCCTTGCGTGGAAGCAGTCTCTGCCTGCGTGGAGAAGGTGTTCCCTTGCTGGGTGTCCGGGTGCACGGAGGGGCTGTGCTGGGCTTCCCAACATCAAAATATCTTTGTCACCCGCTGGAGTTTGTGCTTTCAGTGAGAGCCTGTGCTAAGACAGCAGCAGCAGTCTTCTTGCGGTATTGCTTTTGGGGAAAATATGTCCTGATAACAAAAAAAACCAACAAAAAAAGAGATCTCTGGCAGGATCCAGATCATGAGGGTGCAACATGACCAGCAGGCTGGCACTTCCCAGACGCACAGCAGGCCCTTGAAAGGAAATCTGTGCTGAAAAGTCGCCTGGTTCAGGAAACGGGCACAGAGCTCGCAGGCAGCTTCTTCGATTGTCCCCTCTTTGCTGTTAGCTCCCTTTTCATCTTGCCTCCATTTCAAGGGAGCTCAGACAAAGCCAAGAGCTGAGCTGCAGGAACTGGTGGAAAGAAGGTGCTGCCATGTTATATATTATCACAGCCGTCACCATGGAAACAGGAGGATGGGGCTGACCTTGCTGGTTTGCCACCGCTCCTGAGAGGGCTCAGCCCTGCATCTCAAGTTAAGCTCTTCTGGGGCTGGAGATACACATCTGAAGTTAATAAATTAGAGGGGCAAGAGTCACAGGATTTTGGAAATGCGAAGTGAAGGATCCTTTAATCTGTGCCTCAGATGTGCTTGCTGCGAAGGAAGCAGCTATTTTTGTGCCCACGGTTCACCGAGTCGTAGAAGAGGTTTAATATTAAGTTCACTGTTAATTATACAACTCCCTGGGCTCTCTAGTGCCTTTCTGTAGCACGGCCTCCAAACGGGAAGTGGCTAATCCCCTCCTCAGGGCTCCCCCTGCCTTGCCTAGGGCAGTGGCCGCTGCAGCCCTCGCTTCCCCCGGCTCCGGGCTCCGCTCAGCCCCCCATTAACCCCAGCATGTGAGAGCAGCTACTGCCAGCCAGCCACAGGCTGCCCTGGGAGGAACTGGCATGCTGACGTGTGCTTCCTCTCGTGTAGGTATGGGAATGTTGCTGTAGCTGTGTCTGTAGAGGTACCCTGGTGCTATATTTGTACAGAAGCTGAATCTGCAGTAGCGTGACAGCCACCAGCCCACAGCTCTGGCTGCAGGCACCCAGCACCCCAAGTCCGGTGGTACCCAGCTCGTGGCAGGGCTGGTGGCAGGGCTGGTGGCCATGCTAGGTGCACTTTGGGACACCAGGAGACGCGTTCCTTGTGGATGTGGCCGTGGTGCTCAGGGTGCCCGGGATGGGGTGCAGCGGGGTCTCGGCTCTGGCTGGCAGCAGGCACAGCAGCCCTGCACCCAGTGCACAGAGCGCAATGTGCTCCAGCCCTGCCTGGTGTGGGCACCTCAGGGCAGGAGGTGGCCAGGGGCAGACCCAGGGACTCCTGTGCTCATGGCCATGGGAGCAGGCCAGTTCCTCGTGCTAGATAGAGAGCTAATTGCACGATGCAAATGCAAAGTAGTAAGAATATTTGATGTGCTAATGTAGTCCAAGAGTGCAGTGTGCAAAAGGCCAGAGATGGAAGAGCCTGGGTGTCTGCAATGCTTAGGCTGGAGAGGTGCATAATCCATGTTGGGGCTGGGAGCAGTTCGTGCACAGACACCCGCAGCAGCCAGCTGCCAGGCACAGATCTGCGTCGCGCTCGCTCCCTCCAGGGACAGTGGTGTTCTCCCTGCGGGATCTGGCGTCTGTTCTCATCAGTAACAATAGCGGTGCAGTTTTGAATCCGTTTGAAGAATGTAAGTTAGGCAGCAGCATGCTCTGAATAAATCAGCTGTGTCTCCCCGTTCCATTCCACATGCCTCGTACTGTGGTTGTAGATACAAGCACATGACTAAAGATGTAGGAAAACACTTGCATGAGCTTAATTTGTTCTGTTCTTTGACCTCTGTCCACAGGTTACCTTCATAGCTTCTTGTACAGCTGTTTAACACTGCAAGGATGCTATTTCCTGTTTAATTTAATTTGTAGACCCCTTGCAGTTTGATGTCTCCTCATGCTCTGGGTGCTGGCTGCTCGCACCTCGCTGCTCACGTCACCGAGAGCCAGCTGCAGGGCTTGCCGAAGGGGGAGACATTTAGTGCCTTCCCCTTTCTCGATATTTTCTGCTGTCTCTTCGTTTTTATAGTGGTTTGTCTTCTCTCTGGTGCTACGAACCTATCACATCTCACAGAGAAAAGATTCAGGATGGCCTGGAAAACCCAGACCCAGCTGTTATTCAAGAGACCGAGGCAGACAACCTTATTAGAGTGGCACAGTGTGTTGCTGCATTAAGCATTAATCAAGGGCTGTTAATATGAAATGGAAAGCTTACCTACCCCCAGCTGCTGGGGAGCTCCGATGTCTGCGCAGGCTCAATTCGTTCCCTTTTATCCACAAACCACATTTCTAAATGGCACTGGTTTTAGCCCAGCTTCCCTTCGTTAGCGCAGCATGGGAGGGCAGCCCTGCACCCAGCCGCAGCCCTGGGGCTGCTCCCTGCGGGGCTCCATGTGGCTCTGCTGCGGTTTGGCTGCTGGAGGTGGCGGGTTGTTGCAAACCCAGCTGGGACGGATTCCCTCCAGCCCTCCCTGGGTGGCACAGGATGGCTGGGTGGCACAGAACATCCAGGTGACACAGGATGGCTGGGTGACACAGAACAGCCAGGTCACACAGGATGGCCGGGTGGCACAGGATGGCCGGGTGACACAGGACAGCTGGGTGACACAGGATGGCCAGATGACACAGGATGGCCAAGTGACACAAGGATGCCTGGGTGACACAGGACAGCCAGGTGTCACAGGACAGCCAGGTGACATAGGATGGCAGCTACAATGTGTCCCTTTCTCTGCTGAGCACAGCGGGAGCGCGGGCTCTCCATGCAGGCGGGCAGCCCTGCAGGGTGCATCACGAGAGCCGGGCCCCGCCTGGCCTCCTGCCCAGTGCATGGGCTCAGCACAGACCTCAGCACAGCTCCCTGGGCCCTGCCTGGGGCAGCGTGCAGTGATGGGTGGCATCTCACGGAACGCATCATCTTCCAAGTGCTGCTGGCATCACCCCCAGAAGCCTCATGGGCTCTGGCATTCACTTTGGGTCCTTGCTGCTCTGTCTGGCCCAGACGAGGTCTCTGACATAAATCTAAAGAGAGTTCATGCATAAAGCCTTAATCTTCTGTTTTGGTGTTTGATGAACGAGACCTGGTAGCTCCACATCTTCAGGAGGCTGTTCATAGTCCGTGGGGGGAGAAAGAGGCGAGAAACTGGAGGAGGATTTTCGCATTGATCGTATTTACTCTGTATTGGAGGAATAAGGGCAAATCTATTCATCTGTCCAAGAGTCTCAGACTTTCCTCAGGAAGTGAGAATAATTATGTTTGAAAAGGTCAGAGTGAGAGTTTAAGTCCAGAATGCCAAAGAGGAGAGCACACGGGAAGCTGTGTGACAAGGGACAGTGAGGCACACGGCGGTGAGCTGCCGGTGGGCCGGGATGTGCCACGCAGCTGGAGGAGGTGCCGAGCGCTGACATGTGTGACATTTGCAGATATGCAATTAATTACTACTATATACAAACATTTGTCTTACCACTACAAAATAAACCAGACAAATTACAGAACAGTTTTGTACATGCCAATGCACCATTTTCAGGTGTCCAAGCACTTGGATTAAATTCAGGTTTACTGATACAAGTAACAAATTTATCTGGAAACACACGTAGCTCTATGCAAAAATAGTTGAAAAGAAGATAAAAATTATACATATATTCAAAAATACACATACCAACAACATATATGCATTTCACTTTTGTTTTAAAACCACTAAAAAGCAGTCAGCAAGTCAGAGTGAGTTCCGTGCCCAGAGGACAGCCCCAGCAGCACCCAGCCCAGCCGCAGCTCTGCACAAGCACGGCCAGCAGACAGACCGCTTCCTGGCTTCTTTGTGCTGTTCTCTCTCCCCCCAGCAGTCTTTGCATGCGTTTGTTTCCTTCCTTAGAGCACCGCTGGTTTCCCAAACCTGACAGACTGATTCTAGGAGTCCTCAGACCAATGCGTGCTATCCCCGTAGGGTGTCCCTGGGCCGTGGGCTGTCCCTGCACAGCCCCATTGCTGACAGCTGTGGGGTGGCAGTGGATGCTGCAGGAAATGGTTCTTAATGTAGAAATGGATGGGTCTGCTCAAACCAATAGCGAGAGCTCCTGCCGTGCCCTGCTCAGGCCTGGGGGTGGCTGCAGAAGTGTCACGGTCACACGATCCCTGCTGGGGTCAGCTGGAGCGGCTCCACCCAGGTGGGGACTGAGTAACCCCAAGGGAAAAGATATCTGCTATCAGAGTGCTTCATTTTCAGTTAAAAATAAAAGATCAGCTGCTATCAGAGTGCTTCACTTCTAGTTAAAAATGAAACTGTTCTTCCCTTTGTTCCTCAGGCATTCAGCCGGAGCTGCCCACCTTCACCCCCGTCCGGACACCGTTGGTGCTGCATTGTGAGAGGTGATGAAAGCGGCTTTCAAAGGGCTGCGGTACCCCGGGATCCTCAGCAGGAGCAGCCACAGAGCTGGGCTGGGAAACAGGAATGGAAAGAGTTTTTCTCACTGCTAATTAAGTGGAATATTTCATCTGTCTACAAAAGATGTTTTTTGATTAAAAAAGGAATCACATCTGGGGGAATGGGAGGTGGAAGAAGCGAAGCTGCAGCTCCAGCCCAGGGCACTGTGTGACACCCACGGTGCTCCCCGTTGGGGCCCAGCACCGTGCACCTGAGGGCTGCGAGCAGTCCCCTGGGCCAGGTCGGTGCTGCCAGCTCCGTGATGGTCCCAGACCGGTTCTGCTCAGCCTCTGAGGACAGCACTGGCTGCAGACGTACCGGGAGGGCCGCAGTGTGCCCGGGGCCTGGGGCTGTGCTGCAGACAGGGAGCTGTGCCGTGCTGCATGGCACTGCCCTGCGTCCCACCAGCCACTGTGCCCAGGAGCGTTCATCTGAGCCTTAATGTTCTCCAGCGACAGGGACTGCTCTGCAGGTTCTGGTGAACTGTGCTCGGTGCCTGGAGCCATTACCTGGAGCCAGGACATGAGCCGTCCTGGGAAGCTGTGACTGCAAATTCTGAGCTGGCTTCTCCTGGCAGATGTGGGTGGACCATGGCTGAGAGCGAACTTACGTAGACACTCTTTTGGCAGAGTAAATGGAAATTGAACATGAATGTAGGGATGTCTCATGAACGTTCACACAGAAATTAGTTTAGGATTCAAACAGTCGTATATTCAATTACTGTATTCACTCAGATCTATTTAGAATAATAGACTTAACTGGATAATTGCAGAGACTTCATAGCATGCGCCATCACTGTGTTGGGTGACTCAGAGCTGCTCTGCGGCCAGCCAGGACCTGTCGCTGAGCAGGACGGCAGCCGTGAGCCCTGCACCAGGACCCCAGGGTATGCAGGGATCCCAGGGCGTGCAGGTACCCACAGGATCTTTTTTTTTTAGTTACTGTTATGGGAATGTGCAAGTCCTGCTGGTTGCTGGTTACCGTGATGACCGCATGGAAAGCACAAGAGAATGAGAAGTAATAATCCCTCTTTCCATTTCCTCCTTCCCCAAACCATATGACAGAAGGGACAGCTCAGGCGGTGCCGTGGGCCCCCAGCTGCAGACCCACAGCCATGCAGGGTGCAGCACCCGCAGGCCCCCAGCCCCAGTCCAGCTGCCACGCGGGTGCTGCACCCTCGGCTGCTGGAGGGAAGGGAGTCAGGCACTGCTCTGAGTGCTGCAGCACAGTGGCAGCTTTGCTTTCAGATGGGCAAAGGGTGCAGAGCTGAAACTAAGACTAAAAATAGTGCAGAAATTGTACATGTCCATACATACCACCGTGAACGCAGTTAAAACTTCTTACATCAGCCAGGGCATGCCAGGTGTCTCTTTCTGTCACACATCAAAGCCAAAATCTATCCAACGTGCTTGGTATGGTTCAACTTAATGGGCATTGGCATTACAAAGATGCTGCTCCCTGAAATCAGTGCAGTACTGCTGGAAGAGCTCAAAAGCCAAAGCCTCAACCAATGCTTTCGAGTCCTCTGTCCTTTGCAAACACGAGACCTGAGGCAGTGCAGCAGCGACCAGATTCCCTACACGAATGGCCTGTACTCGGGTGGTAGTGAGCAGCAAACACATTTCTGCTGTGCTGTGTTCACTTATCCTGCTTTTATCAGGAAACTGATGCTTGGCAGCAATGCTGATAGCGATGGTAAAAAGTTTGTGACAAAACTTTTTTCAGATACTCCTCACTACAAAATGACATTTTAGCTGCTAAAAATTGTGCCACATTTCCCTAATTGTGTTCTTCCCTCAGGCAGAGCATTTTTGGGTGCCTAAAGAAAAACACTCTCGTGCCAAGTTTCCCTTGATAATAAGTTGGAAATTGCTACATGGGACCTGTAAGTAACCTGCACACAACCCATGTGTAACTTCTGTCTACTCTGTGTGTAACCCATGTGTGAGCCATGTGTAACCCGTGCATAACCTGGACGTACCCACGTCGCCGTGCTGTGCCCCTCGCCCCCAGCCCCTGCAGCAGTGCAGCCCCGCTCTGTGCCAGGTGGGTGCTGTGGTTCAGGTGCACCCCGAGGGGGTTCAAGGCTCGGAGCTGCCTGGCAGCCCCTGGCCCTGGGCACTGTTTGCAGCAGCTTTGCCTGGGGAGGGAGGCAGGCAGGGGCTGTGCCACGGGGCAGGGGCTGATGCTGCTCCCAATAGCCCAGGAGGGGAAATTCTCTGCTCCTCCAGGACAGCATCCAACATCCCACTCCTTCTCCATTTCCAGTGAGTTAGCATGTCTGCTGTGCTGTGGAAAAAGGACTTTTCTCAAACCTTGCTACCATCAGGTCTCATTGCTCTTTCCCACATCACCGCATGCTTTTCTCATTCTATTTTAATTCTATTTTAAATCAGGGCAATCTTTGGTCTCATTGTTATGCAGATGGCATGCACACTTCTCACTGTTTCTTCAGATTCTCCAAAAATAATTCCCACGACTGATTGGTGTTTTCTAAGACAACGCATAATGGAGCTGTACAGAAACAAAGCCTCTCCTCGGTTCCTTCACAGGGCTGTTGTGTACCCCCATCCCGCAGCTCCCGATGAGGGTGCCCGGCTGCAGCACGCCCCGTGCCCCCAGCCTGGCTCCGCAGTGCCAGGAGCTTGCCCTGCTCGGGAGCGAAGGGATGGAAACTGCTCAGTAAACCCTAAAAACAACAGAGTGGCCACTGCCTGGAAGGGCACAAACAGGGGAACATGTACTCGTAGGCTCCATAATTAATCTTCACCACTCTCTTTTCTTGTGTGTCAGAATTCTTTTACAATTCCACTCCATGCACTCTCAGCATGAGTTAATCAGCTTAGTGAATAATTTGTAATATTATCTTAATGAACAGTCATTGGGGGAGAACACGGATGGGAAAGGAGGTCTCCATGTTGGCGGATGGAGGCAGCACAGCCAACCCAGCCGTGTCCAAATCCAACTCTCCTTCCCTTGGAGAGAGACGTTTTCGTTCTGGCGACATCAGTACAAGTTCTCATAGAACTGTTGAGGTTGGAGACGACAACCTTAGTGAGCCTGCAGCAGAGCCCATGCCCCACACCTTGTGGTGGCAGGGGAGCCCCGCAGCACAGCTGCAGCCCCTGGGCACTGGAGGGGTCAGGAGGGGTTGGGGTGGCTCCATTGGAAAGGTGCAGACAAAGAGGGAAATCTTGAAACACCAAAAAATGTTCTTTCACTGTCTCATAATGAACTGTCTTATTCAGAATCATTAAACCATGCTAAATACATGCTTTTAAAGATCAATGCACTATTTTTTTCTTCTGTCTGAGACAAACTATTTGCATCAAAATCAAGATGCTTGGAATTATCCTTTAAGTGAAACACAGCAGATGAAAGAAGAGTCTCCTTGGCCCTTATTCAGTCTGCTGCTTTCTCCCTAAATCATGGAAAACACGTCAAAAAAAGTGAAGTGAAATCTATTACAGGAGAAGGGTCTTGCACCTGAGCAGGCACATAAAACACACTTGTTAATTTACCTTCTTTTCAATAGCTCGCCGTCTCATCTATCTCAGCCATTCCGTCTCATTTAATTGGCTGAAAAATGTTAATTCTATTTCCCTTATTCTGTCATATTTTATAATCCTGGAAACACCAGATCTAGGTACCCTGATGTTAAATAAAAACTTCTGAAAGCACAGCTGCACTTCATTCTCACAGACAGCAGAGGAACGGGCTGAGCGCCCTGAGCAATGTCGTCGGGCCCCAGCTTTTTATCAAGACGTGTAATTCCTGAGAATAAGGCAACAAAATGCTAATGACACAGAGATGTAAAATTATTTCATCTTCTTGAAATACGTGTTAAAATCAGTGAAAATTACGAGGTCAACCCTTTCAATCATCCAACTGAATGATTTCAAATTTCTGAATCCTTTTAACACAAAGCCATTCTGAATTCTAAATTTAGATTCATTTTGATTTTTTTCTTCATAAAAATAAAGCCCATGAATGTGGCCATCAGGCAACAGACCCCAGCATTTTCAAAAAGCAGAGAACTTTAAAGGAGCCTTTTTCTTCAGGATTTCACATCTGCAACGTTTCATGGTGACACAAAATGTGCTTTGGTGCTTCTCCAGGCAAAACCACCCAAGCTGTGCAAATAACATCCAAACGAAGTTCAACTTGTATTAATTTTTTTCTGTTTATTTACATTTTCTCTCATAGTGCTTTCTTTCCGTAGTTGCACTTTTACTACCTTTGCACTTGTGGGAGCCCAAAAGGGGAGAAGGAATTTCCATCCCTTGGGTTCGTCTCTCACTCCGCACTTCCCGAGCCTGAAGGGCTCCTCGAAGCAACACACGTTGTGTGATCCCTATAATCACACTCTTTGTTTCAACAGACAAAGCTTTCAGGTAAAGAAATACCCCTAAAATCAGCAGAAATGGAAAGTCTGGGGGCAAAATATGCTTTCTTTTCTCGCCAAAGATACCAGAGGATACCAGGAACCAAGAAACGGATCAGATGCGTTTGCACTGCAGTTTGTTATGTTATGATTTGCAGGAGGAAAGCGGCGTGCTGCACCAAAATAGTCTCCCTCTGCTTCCCTCCCTTCTGCATTGTTAGGATCTATCAAGAAGGAATTTTTGAGGAAAACTGGGTTTTATTAGAAGCTGCACGTGTATATATAATATAATAAGCAAATATAAAAAGCAAATTCCATGGCAAAAAATTGCAGCTCGACAGAACTGTTTTACAGCTGAGCATTGTTTCCCAGTGGGAATGGTGTACAAAGGTCCCAGCGTTCCAGTAATGCCTTCATGCCTGCAGAGGAGAGATGCAGGAAACGAAGCGGTGCCTGCCCGAAGCGACTGCCGTTTGTGCGTCGGTGTGACACCCCAGGAAGGCCGCAGTGGTGACACCATGGTGGCAGCGGGCTGTCACCACACAGTGCCACCGAGGGTGAGCCCAGCAAGCAGCCAGCACTGCCCATGGGGCCGTGGGGCCCGCGCTGCCCACGCCCTGCACAGGGAGCTGTGCTGGGAGCAGGTGCAGGCCTCTCCCCGGGCTGCAGGAGGGGCGAGAGGCCAAGCCGGTGTCACAGGTGGGAGCAACACAGTGCGCCCTTCGCCCGTTAGAGAGAAGCAGGAACATCTTTACCGACAGAATATAGATAGGATGTGGTGATTTAACCAAAAAGACAGCGACTTAAGGTTGGAGATAGCTGGCTACGCTTGGTCATTCCCTGCATGGAGGGCAGGGTCAGCCCATTCCTACAGGAGCCCCTACATTGAGTCACAGGGCTCAGAGCTGACCCTCTTGTTTTTGAACTCCTCGAACCAGAGAGGTGAGGAGCCCAGAAGCAGCTGGATCGCTCCCAGACCCAGGCAGAGTCAATGGTTTACGCCTGAGGGATGGTATGTGCACAGCCAATCTAAGATACAAAAGCTTAACACTGTTAGCCACTCACCAAGGACCTGTATCAGCAGTGTCTTCATTCAAGGGTCTCTGTGCAGGTGTGACCTCCAGGGCTGTCCCTACTCAAGGGGAGATCCACTGTGTAGCCATTTGCCCCCAGGAGAGCTGGAGGGCTCCTGGGCTGCTTGCTGCTTGTTTGTGGGGTGGGATGGCATGGTACTTAGCATGTGCTCCACTGGCACCTGCTGAACCAGGTGTCTGCCATCAGTTCTTTGAGCACACAGTTTGAGACCATAGTGTGGTCATTATCTGCCTTGATTGCCCTGAGCAGCACTTTGGCATCTCACAGTCTACCCATCCCTCTAGCCTTGTGCTGAAGGAGGGTGCTGGGGGCAGGCACACGTCACACCCAGGGCAGAGCTGAGTAACCAGGTGTTAGGCTGTGATCATGAACACAGACACTGCAAGGAATAACTGCAATCCTTTTCCTGTGTTATCCTGTTCTAAGTCATTGCCAAACTGCATGGGAGATTTCAGATGTGTGCAATAGCTATTCCAGAAATCTAAATATGTAAAGTTTCTACAGAAACATAATAGATTGAAAATAGCACAACATGCCATAAGTCAGTGGGTGTCCTTATCTAGAATGCTGAATCAAGTCTTTATGCTGAAGAGATGTTGTTTGCCCAGAAGGTGCAGAGATGGAGTGGACAGGAGTGAACGTGCTGCTGGGGGTGTCAGGAGGGCTGGGGTAAAGCAGAAGGGTTAATTAAGAGCAGCTGGAGGGATAATTAAGAGAAGATACGATAGAAGTACAAACCGACCTATGAGCTGGGAGATAATGGGCCAGTAAGATAACATGATGACCTGCGAGGTGAGATAGCCATCAGAGCTCAGCAGAAGCAGTCTCTTCTGTAATTACCGTTATCCTGTGGCTTCTGGCCAGCAGCTGTCTGCGGGTTGGCAGTAAAAGGAAAGCCCCAGGGCCGGGGGCAGAGATGGCCCTGCTGCCTGCCTGTCCCAGGCTGGGGCAGCACCAAGAGGCCCTGGGCAAGGAGCAGACGCCGGGAAGACCTCTCCTGTCTGCAGGAGGGTGAACGGGTGCTGCTGGAGCGGTGCTGGTCAGCAGGCTGCGTGTCGGCAGCATGGTCCAAGAGTTCAACCTGGTTTAAAGCAGGCTATAAAATGATGTGTGAGATTTTCCTACATCAATACATCCCTACATGTGTTTGCATTTAAAATTTTTATTTCCAGGTATATATACCTAGATAATTACCCATGGGCATATGCATTCAGCCACCTGGGAATGTAGTTATAGAACTTACACATTAGTATCTACAGAAGTTAAAGGAGCACACAGGTACCTACAGGTAAATACAATATACAGTGCATATACAGAATCATAGGATCACTGAGGCTGGAAAAGCCTTCTCAGATCCCCCAGCCCAACTCCAGTCCATCCCACCATGCCCACTGAGCCATGTCCCCAGTGCCACATCCCCACGGGGCTGGAACACCCCCAGGGATGGTGACTCCCCCACTCCCTGGCAGCTGTGCCAGTGCTGAGCACTCTGTGCAGAAGGAATGTTCCCCAGTACCCAACCTGACCCTGCCCTGGCACAGTGTGAGGCCATCCCCTCTCGTCCTATCCACACAGGGACAAACGCAGCCTCCCCAGCTGCAGCTTGCCCCACGTCTGTGCTTTCAGCCAGGCACAACACCGGGTACCAGGTGCCTCCTGCATCCCCCAGCACAGGGCAGCTCCCAGCCCAGCCTGGCCCCATGCAGGACGCAGCCACGGCCCGGCCCCGATGGCAGGTGCTGCACCTCCCAGCAGCATTACAAATCTCTGGCTATACAGATCCATCTTCCAGACAAGAAAAGGAGTTCAGAATCTCACTCAAGGGTGCAAAAGAATGCTGGAAATTATTTATTCATGATCGAAGTGTAAATAATTTAGTCCTCTGCTGGGTGAGGAAGCGCAGTTTAGAAGTTTGGACTGTTGCTGCTGGTGGTGGTTGCTGTTGTTTTTAACACATGTATGTGTCAGAAGAGATTTCTGCTGGACGTGCAGGTGGTGACCCAGCCACATGTGTGTGCACCCCTGCACAGATGTGAGCATGGAGATGAGCAGTGCTCTGGGGCAACGCTCACTGTGAGTGCCTCCCGCCCGCAGGGGACAAGGACACCTGCACACCTGCAAGCTCTGCAGCCCCTCACCGCCAAGTAAACCTCCCCAGTTTATCTGAAATGTGGGCGAACAGTTCATTCATTGTGTTCCAGAGTGAAAGGACAAAGGCTGAGGAGCAGAAACCTTCAAATTTCTTGTAAATCAGGAATTGTGCTGTCCCCTCAATACCCTGTTTGTCATTTTAGATTGGGCTCCTTGTGAGCATGCCCTGAAGCCATTCTGCTCCCTGCATGCTGTGCTGTCCTCACACACTGTGCAGGAGCCCTGCAGGGCTGCTGGGATGGGGTGTGGGGCTGCAGGGGGTGGTGGTGCCTGCAGCAGGTGACACTGTTCTGGCTGCAGGGACCCGATGGCGGCTGCAGGGGCACAGCTGGCACAGTACTGGTAAGGACACAGCTGGAACAGCACTGGTAAGGGCACAGCTTATACACCAATATACATCACCAACACGTACACCAGCAAGGGTAGAGATCGAACATTGTTGATAAGGACACAGCTGACACAGTGCTGGTGAAGCCACAGCTGGCACAGTACTGGTATGGACACAGCTGGCACGGCACTGCTAGGGACACAGCTGGCACGGCACTGGTAAGGACACAGCTGGCACAGTCCTGGTAAGGACACAGCTGGCACAGTCCTGGTAAGGACACAGCTGGCACAGTCCTGGTAAGGACACAGCTGGCACAGTCCTGGTAAGGACACAGCTGGCACAGTCCTGGTAAGGACACAGCTGGCACAGTCCTGGTAAGGACACAGCTGGCACAGTCCTGGTAAGGACACAGCTGGCACAGTCCTGGTAAGGACACAGCTGGCACAGTCCTGGTAAGGACACAGCTGGCACAGTCCTGGTAAGGACACAGCTGGCACAGTCCTGGTAAGGACACAGCTGGCACAGCACTGGTGAGGACACAGCTGGCACACCGCTGGCAGGGGCACAGCTGGCACAGCACACCAGGCTACTCCCTGGGTGGCAACAGGCCACTTGCTGCAGCGCTTAGCTTGTATTTACTGCTCTGCTCCCCTTACCTTTAAATTAACTCTCATAATATACCTCCAGGACTAATGAATTCGATACATAAAGCCCATGCACCTGAAATGGTGCCATTCGTTTTCCAATGTTCTCCCCACAAAATGACAGTCAGCTCTTCAAGCCTGACAGTGCAGGTGCTGATATGAATCCCTCGCTGTAATTATGTTCCCTGGTCTTCCTTTTCATTGCTAATACAGCTATCTCTTCCCCCTTTCTCGCTTAATAAGGTTGTTTGCCTCCTTGGTAAGGACACTGTCATCCATATTTTGGTGCCACGTTCTGCACCTCCTGGTTTCTCTCTTCAATTTTAAGATAAATTATCTTGCCGTTGCAGGGCTGTCATCAGCATGTTTTTGAAGAACGGCGTTATCAAACACTATAAGGCTTGCAGTGGGGCAGCCTAACCTAAAAAGACATGTTTGTCTTGATTATCATGCTCCCATCTCTGCATTAACTTCCAGATATCTGTGTGTTCCAGGGGTAGCTGTTGTCACATCTTGTGAGTGGTAATATTAATCTTCCCCCGTGCTTCTGCCCAGGATCGCTCTGCCCTATGGCTTCCTTTGAGGTTTCCCGTTATCTTTGTAATCAGGTCAATATTACAGTTCTGCATACACAAACAAGTAATGTTTGTTATAAAGCCTTATGAATTTATTATGATGGAAATTCTCTTTTATATGCACGGTAGTTCCCGGACCTGCTATTGCACATTTCTGATGTGCAGGAGGAAGAGTACGAGCAGCTGTGCACAGCATAACCTCTGCTCCCAGAGAGCTGTGGTGCCCATCCCTGGGGTTCCAGGCTGATGGGCCCTGGGCAGCTGAGCTGGGGGCACCGTCAGCCGTGCAAAGAGAACAAGGCACTGCTCCTGTAGGAGAGACAGGAACAACCGTGGGGCAATGCAAATGGAAGTTAGAGGGTTTTGATCTTTCAAAGAGCATCCTCTCAATTTTATTTTTTTTAAATAGACAGTCCGGAGTTGCTCATGCTCTTATCCATGCCCTGAGCAGAATGAGGTAGCGTTTCAGATAGATTCTAGTATTTATTAATTTATTTAAGCAAGGATTAATGGTAGCAGCCTTGTAGCTTAGCACCAATTTCTTCATTTTTAACAGAACTTTTATCTAGAGAGAACAGAAGAGTGAATTTTAGAAGCAGTGGTTTCCAGCAGGCATGCGCTGCATCTGCCCACAGGGCTGAATAAGAACATATGGACTCAGTGCAAGAGACGGCACAGCACTGCTGTCCTTCGTGTATCTCAGCACGCCAACGCCTGTGTGTTGTGGAGATCTGGGATTTGGAACCAGATGCCCTGCACGGGTGTGGTGTGAGCATGGGGCAGCCTGGCAGCCCCCAGCCACCACGCAGGGCGTGGGCCACCTGCTCTGCCCCCGCGCTCAGTCCTGCAGTGGGCAGCACACTGCGGGCACGTGCTTGGGTGGGCAGCAATTGAGCCAGGGCAGGGGCATACCACAGAATCACGGAATGGTTTGGGTTGCGAAGGATCTGTGAAGGCCCTCTGTCCCCACTCCCTGCAGGGCACAGGGACACCCACAGCTCTATGGGGTGCTCAGAGCCCCCCCAGCCCCACCTGCAGTGTCTGCAGGGATGGGCACCCCACCTCTCTGGGCACTGTGCAGTGCTGCGCTGCCCTCAGTGTAAAGAACTTTCTCCTCATATCCAACCTCAATCCTCCCTCTCTTACTTTGAGGCCATTTCCCTGTCCCATCCCCACAGACCCCGCTAAGCAGTCTGTCCCCTCTTTCTCACTTCCCCCATAGGCACTGAGGCTGCTCCCAGCTCTCCCGGAGCCCTCTCCTCTCCCGGTGCACACCCCCAGCTCTCAGCTGTCCTCGTGGGGCCATTTCTGTGCCCCCCCCGGCCCCGCTCCCACAGCTCCGTGTCCCTCCTGTTCTGAGGTCCCCACCTCTGGGGTGTTCCTATTTTGTATCCCTGCTTTTGCATCTTAGATTGGCTGTGCACGTGCCATACTCCCAGCTCCTGGCACGGTCTCTGGGCCAGCACCTGCTCCGTGCCCCCATGCAAAGGCGCAGCGGGAGGGAGGCCGACATCGCGCTGCTCTGTGGCTGGGGGGTGGGCGGGGGGGAGCACCCTGAGAGCACCCTGCTGCCTCCCCCCAGAGCAGCTCTGCACGCAGCTGCAGCGGGGCTGTTAAGTCACAAAAAGAACCTAAGCAAACAAGCAACCTTCCCCCGACCCCCCAAAAAAGGCAAAAAAAATANCCCGGACATGCTGAGGTTTGCACAGACCCGGCTCAGGCTCAGGCCACCAGCACTGCCACCAGCCCCACCACCAGCACTGCCACCAGCACTGCCACCGGTGCTGCCAGACATGGGGAGATGCTGAGAGCAGAGCAGAGATGCATCCTGCCCAGGGGCTATTTAAAATCATCCTTAGTTACCATGGATTAGAAAGTTTTTTCCTTTTCCTTGTAACAAAACCTCAAGGTCCTTTTGCTTCCCAAACATGCAAGAGGTCTCCTTACTGTGTGCCACCGCCGATGTTCCCGTCCCCCGCATTGCCCCCATTGCAGTGGGTTTTAAGGCACACAGACTGCAGTTCTGGCTGTTTGGTGTGCTCCTACTGGGACGGCACAGCGATCCCGTGCACATCTACGCACAGCACACGCTGCCATGCATGGAGTGAAGCTGACTGCTGGCGTATTTCAACAAACAAATGTGAAGATAAAACAAAAACCGGAGTGTCTTGGTAAGCAGAACACAAGTGTTTGCAAATGACGTACTTGCAGGTTTCTTTCTATTCTTGCTGAATTTCATAGCTGTCACTGTGGTTTCTTATGAATGAACATTGTGGGAACTTCAGCAAGTAGAAGATAAATTGAAATATACAGATTTAAAATTCATCACTTTTATCCAAAGCAGAGTTTTGTACAACAGCTTAGAATGAAAAAAAAATGAGAATAAACATTTCTCTGGGGAGAAGTGAATAAAAGAGTGGCAATTCCCAGCTGGGTGCCCAGCACGGATCTGTGCGGTGCCGCTGGGCCAGCAGTGCCCTGCCCGCAGCCCAGCCGCGGCCCCGCGGGGCTCCAGCACAAGCTCCGGTGCAGCGGGGTCTCTCAGTTGCTTCTTCAACATCTCTTACTCTCCCGTGAGATTAACAGTTTTTGCCAGGAACCAAGTGCATTTTTTTTGTACATTAGAGAGTTCACGGTCCTGATGCTCTGAAAGTAAGTGCAGCATTCAGTGAACTAGAGCAAATCTTATTCTCAGCTGTACACATCTCTATAATTTTCCCTTTTAAGATACAAAATAAACTGCAATATAAATGCACAAACGTTTGAAGAAACCTGCCCTGAAAGCAGGGAGTGAGCAGTTGGCACCAATGTATTCTCCCTCAATTCTCTTCAGATGCAGAGCACTTGGCAATTCTTTAAGGCAAACACTGAAAAGTGCAGGCTATGAGTTTGATGGGATGAATTAAAGAGCCAGCACCATTCTGACAGCAGCTGCTATGTCCACCCCCGCCATGCGCGGTGCCCCTCCTCCCCCCGCCCCTCTGGCTGCACCCCTGGTAGTTCACCCCTCGGCACGGTGTCTCCCCACAGCCCCCCATCACACGCCGCTTCCCCCCACTGCTGTCACTGCCCACCTCC
>WBMW01004953.1:275197-295871 GCA_013396635.1 Penelope pileata
ACAGTTTTTGCCAGGAACCAAGTGCATTTTTTTTGTACATTAGAGAGTTCACGGTCCTGATGCTCTGAAAGTAAGTGCAGCATTCAGTGAACTAGAGCAAATCTTATTCTCAGCTGTACACATCTCTATAATTTTCCCTTTTAAGATACAAAATAAACTGCAATATAAATGCACAAACGTTTGAAGAAACCTGCCCTGAAAGCAGGGAGTGAGCAGTTGGCACCAATGTATTCTCCCTCAATTCTCTTCAGATGCAGAGCACTTGGCAATTCTTTAAGGCAAACACTGAAAAGTGCAGGCTATGAGTTTGATGGGATGAATTAAAGAGCCAGCACCATTCTGACAGCAGCTGCTATGTCCACCCCCGCCATGCGCGGTGCCCCTCCTCCCCCCACCCCTCTGGCTGCACCCCTGGTAGTTCACCCCTCGGCACGGTGTCTCCCCACAGCCCCCCATCACACGCCGCTTCCCCCCACTGCTGTCACTGCCCACCTCCTCCGCACCCCACAGCTGGCTGCAGCTGCCGGGACCCCCCAGCTGCCGCCCTCTGCATCCCCGAGCCCCTCTAGAGGTGCAGAGAGCACCGTGCTACGGCAGGGGCCTGGTGTGCCCAGCACTGCTGGTGAGATCAGAGTGCCTGAATGGGAGCGATAAAAGTATGGGAGAGGTTTGAAGGCTAGCTGGAGAGCTTTTTCTTAAAAAGGGGAAAAACCTGGTTGTTGGTGCTGGAAGTACCTGGGGATTTCTCTGGTGATGGCATGGCTTTAATTGGCTTTTGGCCAGTCCAGCTCCTTCCAGCTGTTTGTGGGTGCATGTATGACGTGCACAGGGTGCTTAGTGAGTGGAAGGGGAAAGCGGCGGCCCAGGCGAGCTAGCCACTTTGAAACAGCAAATCTTTCATGACTAAACCAGCCATTTGATCCCCCATGAAGAATAACAGCCTATTTTCTGGTTGCTGGCTGCTTTGCCATGAGGGAAAAACAAACAAACAAAAAATGAGCTCATTATTTTCTGATGTGCTTTCAGTGATAAACCATAGATGGCTTTCAGAGGGGAATAAAACATGTGCAGCGATGCATCCCTTATTCCTGTGAGATCCCTTCTCTCTTAATGTTTCGTTGTGTGTTTTTTTTTTTTTTCCTCTGCTGTGTGTATATTTGTGTGTGCTGGGCCCCAAGGCATTGCTTACAGTCCATGATGCCTGAGAAGTGCCACAAAAAGAGAATATGGGGCTAAGAGAACGGGGTACGAAAAAAGGGAGAGGAACTGTCCAAGGCCCTTTTCAGACCGTGCAGTTGTTACCATTCACACGCACGGCAGTACACGATCACTTGGTTAGATTTAGAAAGGCCATAAACCAGTTCTGGGTTTAGGACAAGGCTCCCTGAGCAGAATGTGCTGAAAAAAGGCTGAATAAGAGTGATACTAAAGAAGGATTTTCTGGACTCATAAAGTTTCTCTCATTAAGTGGGATATAAACATAAACAGAGTTTCTTTAATTAATACTAAACATATGCAGATAGATACAAAAGAATCAGCTTGTCCCATTTTATTAACTTTATACCTATGTTTTCAGCACTGCCCACTAGGTGTTAAATTTTAGCCTTATTAAAATAAATTGGATGTTAACGCTGGTTTCAGCAGAGACAAAGCTTCACCTGCTGCATAGAAGGCAATTAGTTTGTGGATCTTTTTGTCCCGAATATGTGTAATTATTTTAAAGGATATTTATATTTTTAATTTCCCATCTCTCCCATGGCTCTCACTTCCATGTTTAATTATGCATTATGTGGAAGAAAAGTTCTACTAATTAAACTCTGTTTTTATTTTAAGCTACTGTCAGATCATTTGTTCAGTGACCCCTGGTTCTTGTAACTGGAGGAATGGTGGACCACCGTTCCCCAGTTATTATTTTTTCATGCTCTTCGCCTTGCCTTTGTTTCACCAGAGGACTATGTCAGATTTAAGAGAGTACGCATGGTTTACGTGGTCATTACAGATCTCCAACAGCAGCAGTACGACTGAGAACAAACACTGCCAGACCAAAGGTGATCTGGGAAATGTGCAGCAACAGGCAACGTTGCTTGAACATGTGCACCACGATCCTTGGTTAACTTGGAGACACACTGAAATGAACGCTTGGTGCACTACTTGTGCAGTGCACACACACAGAGTTACCGCATCGTGAGTGCATGAACAACTCAAAGGAAAAACCATCCGAGGTGTACAGCAGTAGCATGAAGGGTGCGTTCAGCCTGAGACGGCGGGGTCACGGTTTTACCCTTTGCATTCCAGAATGCCCTCCAGAAGGACTTCCCATGACTTCCACCAGCTGCTGGGGGAACCCATCTGCTGCCTCTAGTGTGCTGTGAACACGCAATGAAGCCCATCCGCAGCCACCAGTGAGCTGGGGCAGCCGTGGCGAGCCCGGGGCGTGGGGGGGCTGCTGCTGTCCCTGTCACCGCGCTGCCACCTCCTGCTCACGTTGGTGGGACACCTCCGTGCACGGTGGCTGCTGGGTTCCCTTGGCGTGTACACGTGGAAGAGCTGTTGTCAGAATACCTGAGTGTATTTTCCTGAAATAAGCAGTTCATTTATTCTTCAGAGAAATTTATTTTACTTGCCTTTGGTTTATGTGTCATGAATTGCAAAAGGAAATGAGATTTAAACCATTTATTTTATTGCAAGTTAGCATTGTAATAATGGTAACTGTAAATGTCAAGAGAAATAATCGGAGCCGAGGAGGAGAATTACAGTCTTAAACTCCTTCTGAACCGCACCTTGCCTGAGACAGATGGTGGCACAGACAGGCCCCTGATGGCTCTGGTGCCGTCCCAGGCTCACTGCACACCTGTCCCCAGGAGAGCCAGGAGGCTTCTTTGCAACTTGGAAAGCCCTCTGTCTGATGTGGTTTCTGCAAGCTAAGCATACACATGAGCATTTGTCCTGTCATTTGCTGATTCACCTGCTGCTGTGAGCGAGATTTTCCCCTCCCCACAGTTTGGGAGATTCCTCCCCTCCCCACCGTTTGGGGGTCACCCAGCACTGTGCTGAAGCCAGGGGATGGCTGCTCCCTGCCGGAGCACCTCTGGTTGCTGCTCCCAGGGCAGCCGTGAATGGCAGCTGGTGCTGCACTGCCGTCCTGAACCTTGCTTCTTGCAGCGTAGTTCCCAACACAGAATATTTGTTCTTCAGTAAGAGGACATGTTTTGATTTAGTTTATGTTGCTAGGGAATAGGTTCAAGGTATACTGGAAAAGCAGCTTTATTCAATAGCAGTCACTACAGGAAGAGATGTAGTGAAATAATTACTGTAGTGTAGTTATATGGTAATTATATTGGTATAATTGATGAACCTTTCCAGTGCAAAAAAACCCTTTCTGCTCGCAGCAAAAAGAAATTCTAGTTTTCCTGTCTCAAAAAAATGGTTTATTGCTCAGTCGAAATACACAGGCAATGGGTTTGATAGAGAAATTCAGGCCAGAGGGGGAGAGATCTCCACAGCACAATTAATCTTGATCCAGCAAGAGCCCCATGTGAAAGGCAGAGTAAATTCTGGGATATAATTAAGCTTTAGTTCAAAATCCTGAACTTAAATTGCATTTCACTGACAAACAATAATGCCACACAGCGCTCTCCAGACACGACGTCCGTCGGCTGCTGGCACTTAGGAGGGCAGCGGGGCTGGAAGGCCGCAGCGAGCTCTGCCCGCAGCCTTCTCTCCTCCAGGCTGAGCACCCCCAGCCCCAGCTGCCTCCTTAGCACAGGAGCCCCAGCCCTCTGATCCCAGGGCCTGGAGGAGGGAGAGGCTTTCTCTGGGTTTAAAGCTTCTGATGCTTTGAACAGGGGCAGTATGGAGTTAAATGCAGCTCTCCATGCGCGGTGGGGACGTGCCCATGGCTGCTCCCCTCCGCACTGGGCACAGGAGGCTGGAGTGCTCAAGGCATCAGGGTGCCGCGTCTTCGTTACCTCCTGTAGTAGCTTTTTACACCCCAATACCACAGCTTCGTGATTGCTACCTATGGCAGGTAAAAGGCACTCAAATGAAATTAGATTCTGCTAATATTTGAATGTAAGGCAACGGAAAAAAATGTACCAAGGTTTGAAGGATAAAAGGAAGAAGCCCCTCATCAAAAAATCTGTCCTATTCATTAAAGCCATAGTAATTGGGAGGATTAAAATCTTACTTCCTTCAATATATTTGGAAGGAGCAATTATGCTGATGAAGGCGTCCTTATCTCAGCTTGCACCAAAACACATCGTGGGCTGCTGGAGATTTGGTGAACCCAGTGAACCTGAACTCTTGACTGTGCTGAGAGGTAAACAGCAGGTAATGATTTGCTGCACCTTCTGCACGTCTGCTCGGCTTCCTTGGGTCACGCTGACTCAGAAATGTGCATTTCCCTCTAAGCTTTGCAGCCAGGCGCTGGGGCAGACAGGACACGGTGCTGCTCACCCATGCACGGGAGCAGTCCCAGGGGCTTTGTCTCCGTGCTGTGCTCAGCAGGGACAGGGGGTCCCGTGCCTGCCTGGCACAGCAGGAGGGAAGGAGGAAGGACAGCATCACTCCGTGCCCTGCAGTCAGGTCTGGGCCTGAGCAGTGCCTCCATTCTAATCTGGGATGAGGATGGTGTGGGGCTGCATGCCTCACTGAAAAACAAAACGTCTTTCCTTGTAATCTCAGAAGCCATGTGGTGCACGGGTTTGAATGGTGGACTTCCTGCTGGTTCCAAACTTCTGAAAATGTTGCAAAGTTCAGGAGCGTTCTTTGCAGGAATTCCAATTTGCTGTAGCTTAATAACATAAATACTTCCTGAGGTTTGCATCGTCGGTAATTCCCGTGCAGTGGGGTATGCATCACTAATGCGGGGAGAAGGAAGAGAATTTACATTTTCAAAGCAACTTGGAAGTTAGTTTAAATATTGATGCAATTTCCTAGAAAGCTTTGAAATTAAATCTATTTGTCATTTCACAAAAAAACCCACTAAGCCAGGAAAAAGGTCAATGTTGGTTTATTACAGACAGAACTTTCCTTCTCCGTGCTGCTCCTGTACCGAGTCAGACACACTGCCTTTGAAGAAAATTCATTAAGCAGATGCAATATTAGAAACACCTGCTGCTCAGTCAATAATATTGTGTGCGATTGCACATGCCTGAATTATTACCATCATTTTAAATACAATTAAAACCATTTATTGTTGAGTTTCTTGAATCACTATAGAAAGATACTATAATAGATGCTCATGTATCACACTGGAGAAATTTTGATAGGAGGTCGTGATTAGAGAATAAATTGTCATTGCTGCACACATAAAATGACAAATAATCTTTCTTTTTTCCTTAATTGTAATCAGAACCATGAGGGCTCACGTTTGGTTCCCCTCCTCTCGTAACCATGAGCAATTATCCCGTTTGTTCCGCGGGAGTCACTTCTATTCAGCTTTGTGAAGGAAAAATGGGCAACGATTATTTAAGCAAATAAAAAGGAAACATTCCTGCCTTATTTATGGCATTTCCTCATTTTCTCTCTTTTTTTAATATTTTTCATCTGCTTATGACTAGACGGATTACAAGGGGAAACGGGCATGTTCTCTCCCTCTCCCAATGCAGTAAAAGGAAATGGAAAAGATAAGTATTCTAAGTCAAGAAACATATTTTTTTAAATGTTTCTGTGAAATCTGTTTCCTAAGAGTTTTCAGTGGGATTTCTGCCTGTCTTAGCTTTTAATGTTACAAGTTCCAACTGCAATTTTTATCGAAGCTCTTTTACATTGCCTTCTTGACTTAAAAATCCTTCCTCTGGTTGCATTAATTCCTGAAAATGCACTTTTCCCTTTTAACAGCTGTTTCTGCCGGAACCACCAAAGTCCATTTCCCTCTCCCGTGGCTGGGAGGGGGAAGGAGGAAGGGAATCAACAAATCTTGCTGAGCTTGTTTTCTGTGTTTCTTTTTTATTTTTTTTGCCTTTTTTGGGGGGTCGGGGGAAGGTTGCTTGTTTGCTTAGGTTCTTTTTGTGACTTAACAGCCCCGCTGCAGCTGCGTGCAGAGCTGCTCTGGGGGGAGGCAGCAGGGTGCTCTCAGGGTGCTCCCCCCCGCCCACCCCCCAGCCACAGAGCAGCGCGATGTCGGCCTCCCTCCCGCTGCGCCTTTGCATGGGGGCACGGAGCAGGTGCTGGCCCAGAGACCGTGCCAGGAGCTGGGATCTCCGCAGAGTCCTTGGGGCTCAGGGGGGACTGCACAGTCTGATCTGACGGAGCCCTGCTTGGATGGAGATCTGTGCCGTTCATCCATTTGTGTAGCTGATAACTGCTTCACTTTTCTTGAGGGGGAAAAAACAAAAGGACGTTCCTTGGAGAGGGAAGGCAGAGAGCCGTGTTTATTTGTATAGCGCGCATTTCGGTATTGCCCTGCTATGGAAAGAAGTAAATAAACAGTGTTTATTGCAGGGAGGTCACCACCAGGAGCAGGCAGCCTGCACCGGGCTCTGCTGCGATAGCACAGGCAGCTGACGGTGCCCTTTTACCCTTTGACGTTTACAAGCTTTAGTTAAATTTACCTGGTATTTGTTAAAAACAACTGACTGTAAGTCTCCTCCAACCCACTGCTGAGGACAATGTGATGCAGCTTTTTGTTCAAAACGCTCAGAGTAAGATTACCAGGAAATATTTCCACGACAAGCCATGCTATGCAGCAAGCGCAAAGGCTCTGCGCTCCAACTTGATTATCCTGGAAGGCAAGTTTTCTCCATGCAGCTGCTATGCCAAACGTGGAAGAAAAGCACAAATCTCCTAATTCACACTAAAACTGGAAAATCACAGGTGCAGAGGGAAGCAGGGACGTGGTGCAGCCCTATCTTGCCACTGTTGGTACAGCACCTTCAACACCTAGGCTGCTGAAAATGGCTGGGGAAAAACGTAAGAGTTCAGTTCAAACTCAGCTTAGCTCCTCCGGTTAATTCCAGGGTGTCCCCGCAGCTTCGCTCAGAGCAGCTCTGTGCTGCATTCTGTCAGACCGCGGCCGGGCTGGAGCCCTCTGCCTCTCCCCTGCTCCCCACCGCCCGCAGCAGGCAGGCAGCTCCTGCCCGAGCCCTGTGCTGTGTCCCTGCTGCCTGTCCCCATGGGGCCGTGGGGCTCAGGGTGCCCCATGGGGCTGTGGGGAGCGAGGGGGTGCTGCCCCTCCCTGCCGCTGCTGCAGGGCTTGGGGCTGTGTCGGACTTGGCTGGCCTGATATTTGCACAGAGAGACAGGATCCTGCCCCAAAGGTGCCGCCTCCTCCCCCTGCTCTCCTCTGCGAGGAGCTCCTTGTCTCTGTCCACATAAGCTGGCTCATTCCTAAATCATTTTCAGATTTTGTATTAATTTTTTAATCATCTGGATATGAATGATTAATAAATGTTTAACAGCTCATAAAACATTTATCACGTTTCCCTATGGTAGGCGCTCCATCTTCACTTGTTATCACCAGTGGGAATGAAAAATGTCTGCACGGCTGCGGAGTGGAGACGCAGCCTGGCGTCTGCCCCTCCACACACGGCCCTGGCTCTTGTCTGGAGCATGCAGTCTTCAGTGGGGAAACAGGTGAGGAATCCCGATCAACCCTGCCAGAGCTGGAGAGCAAAAGCATCTGCACAGGAATAACTCAGCTGCCTGCAATGGCTCTGGCCAGGCATGCAGATGTCATCCTTTCCAGACAGTGAGGATGGAGTGGGATGTGCAGCAGCCATGTACCTGCTGCAGACGAACAGCCCTTGTCTGAAACAATCATTCTTTTTACAATTTTTAGTAATTATTTTTGCACTGAATTGTCTTAGAAAGTGACAGTTTTCAGATAGGTCAGTCATTGTCATCAAAGTATTGGAAAAATTCCTTCCCTGTATTTCTTCTCCCACGAGGGGCTCACTCCACGAGAGGCACTGAAGCAGTTCCCACCAGGCAGCCAGCCCGGCCCCCAGCAGCACCCCGCAGGTGCACCCTGCCATCAGCAGCACGGCCCTGGCTCGGGCCCGCTGGACCAGGATTGCTCCTGGCCCAGCAACCCCGGCATCGAGCACTGCTGCCACCTCCCCTGGGCTGCTCCAGGGCACCGGGTCTGCCTGGAGCTGGCCTGCAGAAAGCAGCAGAGCCCGGCCACCGGCGCTGCCTGGGGCCCCGTGCTGCCCCTTCCTCCAGCAACACACAGGGCACTGGGATCGTTTGTCTCTGGAGATCTTTGCCAGAGGACAGAGCCTGCTATATGTAAATAAATGCATGGAGGAAGGCTTTTGGACTGATAATTCTGTTCCTAAAATGCTATCGAATATTCCTCCCTTAAAATAATCAGATCCACATTGGAGAATGGACCACATGTGCAGAATGAACATACAGCAAGTAGGGTCCGGATCCAACATGTAGTTAAACGGGATTAGCACCCTTCAGTCTTCTTCTGGAAGCATGGAAGAGCCTACTTAAAGGAACTGCAAATGTAAACCAAAACATTTAGCCATCAAAGCAGTTCTCCTGCTAGAGAGAGGCAGAAAAGACAAACCTGTTCAGAGTGTTGGCTGTGGTGTCGAACAGACCCCAGAAGATGCTCAGATGCAACTGTGAGAACAGAACAGCGTTCTGTGACCCCTCTGCTGGCCTGGCCAGCCTGGTGCCTCTCATGCTTGGGATATTCCTCACACAACTGTAGTCTGCCCGAGTGAGCTGTGCCTGCGTGCAGCATTGTGCACACAGGCTGCATTTAGTTTGCATGACATCATTGAATCAATAGGTGGGAAATCTGCATGCCCACTGGCATTCACTGAAGTAGGAGCATTCTCAAGCAAGTCCAAGATTGCATTTGCATTTGAGTGTGGAGGCTTTTCCTAAAGACCATCTTTTCTTTTCACTTGATCAAATGATTTAACCTGTGATGTGCAGCGAAGCTAACTGCAAACAGTGTGCAGAAGTGGCAGGTCCTGAGATGGGCCACCTCACCTTTTCAGAACAGAGGCTGGACTCAGACCTAGCACAGATTGTGTACTAATTTACTTCAGCAGACCTAATCTATTCAGCTACAGCATTTCCTTTAAGCATTACAGCACACAGCCCAAATACCAGCCAAGCAAGAAGGGCTGACTATTTTTTTCTTTCTTTCTTTCTCAAGGATATTCTTTAATATAGAAAATCATATTACAAAACCACTCAGAATTAAAACTTTGAGTGTAAAATTAGATACCTCTGCCTGGGTGAAGAGCGGGTATTTTCCTTTCTGTCTGCGACTGGCACCCCTCTTCTCTGCAAACCCTGCCTGCCCCAAGCCCTGCTGGGGCTTTCTCCAAGATCTGCAGGGTTTCTGCCCTTCCCCCTTAGCTCCCTTCTTCCCAAATTGCTCTTCAGCACCCAGCATTTCTGGAGGGGGGAGCTGGCTATCCTGCAGTTATCGCTGATGGCGGATGGCATCAGAGGAGCTCCAGCCCTGTCCCCCCGGCAGCAGTGCTGCGGGCAGCTCGGGCAGCACCTGCTGCCTGCCCAGCATCCCCGCGGCCGCCCAGCTCTGCCTGGAAGGCGCAGAGTGCTCTGGGCTGGAGAGCACAGCTCCGTCACACGCACAGGGGCAGTGACAGGCCCAGCTGGATCTGCAGTACGTGCAAGAGTGGCTTTACAAACACAGTTGTACCCTTCTTCCTATTTTTACCAAAAGATTGGTGCTTTTCATGTTAGATTATTTTTTTGCTCGAATGACTTTTTCTCTTATGACTTACAATAAGAAGCAAGAATATATATTTATAAAGTGTTAAAGGATAAAGCGCTGAAGCACTTGCCATCTGAAGTCACAGGCTTTTCAGGTAGAAACAAATTCTCTCCAGAAGAAAAAAAAAGATTGATTTACAGATGTGCAGTGTATTTATTTATGGATAAATTACATTCCCTCAATAATACTGGGTTTTTTTTTTTATTATTTTTAACATTTCCCTCAGATCAGATGTCTTTCTGTTTGTCAATGCAGTCAGCTAATTCAATTAATATTTATCAAGACTGCATGGATGACAAACGGCTTCGCTTACTGCGGGGATTTGGTTATCCTTGGCAACTCAGAGCAACAATTACTACTATTAAAAAGAAATAATTGCCCTAAGTGACAATTCAGCACACAATCAGACTGTGCATAATTTCATCTACTACATTGTATTATGTCACATTGTGTCAAAAAAGAAATCTGAATAATAAACTAAAAGGCAAAGTCACTTCTGTGCTTTAGCCGCGGGAAGGAAGCACACTCGCTAGATCAGCCATTGGGAAATAACGGGGCATGGAGCAATGACTCCGTCCTGGTGCCACCAGCTGTGGCAGCCACCCCGCGTCCCCATGTCCCGGCATCCCCATGCCCTGGTGTCCCTGTGCCATAGGCTGCTCCGTGGCCTGGGCCGCGCCATGGCTCCAGGCCTGTCTATGGCCTGCAGCGAGCCCGTGCCGTGAGGCCCTTGGGGCCCCCCACGCCTGGCCCTGCTGCCCCACTGTGCCCTGCCACCCGGCTGTGCCCTGCCACCAGCTCAGCACCAGGGAGGCCGAGCTAGAGGGAGTTGTTGCTAATTCACTGGGCTGTCTATAAAGATGTATTTTAAACTGGCCAAAAGGAGGATGCTTCCCCTCCTCTGAGAGGGTTGTTGGACGCTGTGGGCCCACGAAAACCCTTTTCTCGTGGCAGGGGCAGCTCTGGGCTCAGGGAGCCGTGCCCTCGGGCTGCCCGCAGCAGGTGGCAGCCCGCTGTGAGCCACATGAACTTGTCACAGATAGACCTGGAGCTCATTTCAGTCGGCGTGGTGGGGTGAGCTGGGGTTGGGCTGCGGATTTGAGAGGACTTTTCCAGCCTTAATCGTTCTGTGGTTCCATGATGTCTTTCTGAGGTTGCTGCTGTCCACTGTCTCAGGCAGGTGTAGCTCAAAACCCATCCCCAGCCAGGTAACAAAGAGTTTACGGGCCCTCAGTCAGCATTTGCAATGAGGATTTCCTGCGCCATCAGCGTGGGCCCAGCCGTGCCCCCTGGTCACTGCTGTCTCCTCATGAAGTGTTTACCTGCATGAGGATTTTTCACTCCCATTTCACATCAGTTCCTGAAATGGGGAAAAAAATATACTGCTATTGCCCCAATTGCATCTATTCATTTTCTAGGGATTTTCTTATTGCCTACATCCATTACACTAAAAATAACTATGATGAGCTCATTTAATTTTAGCCTATGAGTCTCTGTATGAATATTTATAACACTCCACATTACAAATGCAGAAAAGTTCCAGGCTCTGAAAACATGATGGCAGACCCCAAGGGAACAGAAACTAGTTTTTTTATTGTTTTTGTGGGAGTTTTTGTCCAATTTCAAGCCAGTTTCACACATCCTGGGCTCCCAAAGTGACATCTAGCACTGACTGTTTAAACTGCTTAAAAGACTTTGTGATGTTTTGTGCTCAGTGAACACAGACTGAGTTCTCATGCAAAGAAAAGGGAACATTTCAAGAGGAATTCCCTATGAGCTTATGCAAGGAAATCACACATATTGATGTGCCTTTCTGTTCACATCTGGCTTTCTTCTTTCCGTTTCCAAATACACGTGGAAAGTCACACGGCTGGTCACAGCCACTGCCAGAGCCCGGCCCCATGCTCCGGTCAGACCCACGGCCTGCTGCCCGCTGCCCTGGGCTGCCGGCTCCAGCGGGGCCCCAGGGAGCTCTCTGAGCTCCGCTCCGAGGGCCGAGCAGGGCGGCTGGGCAGATCCAGCCCTGGTACAGTGGTAGATGCAGTGCACTGTGACAGTCACAGTGCATGGTGACAGAGGTGGCTGCAAGGTGACAGACATGAAACATGGCTGCAGTGTCCTATGGTCCACAGCTCTGGCCCAGGGCTGCCTTTGAGGGCTGCCCTCCTGAGTCGTTACGTGTGGGCTGGCAGGGGACTGTGAGGCAATTAGTTTCTATCTGGGACAGAAGTTTCACTGCAGCCTAATTGCATGTGTAAAGGCTGTTTAGGAAGGGCCAGGTGGGTTTCTACGGGGAGACATCTTGCTCCAAGTATTTTCTGTACCACCAAACTAGATGTATGTAGCAGATGAAGATGCCTGAAATGCTCTGGGGCTTAAAATACTCTCCTACTGGAAGGCGTTAGGAGGAAATTTCCCTGAGGCAAGATCTGTGCACTTAAGCCCCCAGACATGAGGTACCCAAAGCAGCAGCTCTCAGGGGTCCCTGCCTGGTCCCGCTCGTGAAGCTGCCCCAGCACACCTCCCTGCTGCACACAGCCTCTGCTTTCCTCTCAGGAACGATCCCAGCAGGAGATGTGTGCTCTTCTTCGGCTCAATCATTTTTGTGCCATGTACTGCACGGCGCGTTTGCGGCGGATCAGCCAGTTGGAGTGGGGCTGCTTGGTGCTTGAGCACAAGAGCCAGGATATGAAAAACTCTTGAATTAAAGCCTTTTCCTTTATGGGTCGCTTGGAAGAAACAAATTATAAAATGAAAAAAAGGAAGTGAGGGGCTAGCAGTCTCTGTGATTCTGCTATCAGAAATAAATGTGACAAGTTTTAAAGCAGCATATGAAGATATATTCACAAATCCTGTTAACAAATAATAGGATTTGTTCAGAGAACCCTATGCATTTCTGAGAGAAAAAAAATTATAAAGGAAAGCATGATCTGACACAACTCATTTCTTAATCTACGTTTGTATGGTAGAATCTACTCTTTTGTAATGCTTTACTCTTTTGTAAAGTTGGCAATTTTGCTGGGTGCGCTCTAGAAAGCACCCTGCTTTGGGAACACGCTCCGTTTGTCACACACACATCCCCGGAGGGCAGCAAGAGACCCAGGCCCAGCAGTGGGGTTTCAGCAGCACATCCAGGTCTGAGCGGGGCTTTGGGCGCATTCCCCCCTCACCTGCCTTCCCTGGCTCGCTGCCCCTGCCACCAGAACACCTGCGCTGGGGTGGACTCTGACCCTGCTGTGTGTATCCTTCGAGGTGCCAGGAGACCTGTCCCTTGTTACTGTGCCTGGGGATGCTTCACTCATGGTGGTAGGGGGTGCCCTGCGGTGCCAGCTGGCACCCCGGGATGCTCAGTGGTGAGACCTCCCAACTGGAGGGACACAGAGCCCATCCTGGTGTCCCGTGGAGTGCTGGGAGGAGGCCCGGGGCTGAGTCCAGGTGCCACTTTCCACCCATGGGAGGAGAATGCTGCGGAAGGTGCAGAGGCTGCTGCTGCTGCTCCCCTCTGCTGCCCCAGCTCTGGTGCTGGGCAGTGACTCAGAGATGGGGCTGAGAACTGAAATGAGCCAACCCCAGGTGCCAGCAGGAAGGCAGAGGACAGGACAACTGCAAAGGACTACAGACAGCTCCTGTTCTCCCCTTGGCAGAGCACATCTGGAGGGGCTGGCATCCCCCAGGCCCCCTCCCTGCTCCCATCTGCTCGTCCTCTCCTGGCATTTCACAGCGAGCAGCTCCACATGACCTCTCCCACTCAGTGCTGTGCAAGCCTGAGCACCTCAAGAGCCATCGCTGCTGCTCTTAAGGATTCAGGGTTTCAGCGTGATAAAGGCGATCAATACAAGCATTGCAACGGACTATGACCTCTCCATAGTTTTAGGAATTTTACATCCTTCTTTCTTCTCTGCTTTTATTATGTCTAATTACCTGATCTATAGTTCCAAATAAGAATCAATGAGACTATATTACAACAAATTATTGTTAATTCTCTTTTTTACAAAGGATCAGAAAGTGCTATTGAATATGACACTTCTAATTATATAAAGAAAATTAGCTTTCTATTGGAGCTTGAGAGCTGGGAGTCAATCCATTACCAAAGCCCAAGGTTCATATTCTGCTAAGGATGTAATCTGTTTATTTTCCAAATACTTGGGATTTTTTCCGCTCTTTCCCAGTGAGGTGTGCCCTTAGCACTGTACCATGGCACCTTGCTAAGATTGCACCCTGGCTGCCCAGTGCTCTATGGGAGCCTCTCTCTGGCGTGCTGCTGCTCCCACGCGCAGCGTGTTCCATCCGATTAGCTGTGTGCTAATACATTAAATGTTCCTTCCCAGTAGCACCTATGGTTTTTCTAATTTAATAAAGGGCTTTGTGTTTCCCTGAGGTACCAAGGGAGGAATCTGGGAGCTGCAGCAAATGGCTCTGCCTGGAGAAGTGGAGCCTTCAGTGGGCTGCTGGCTGTGAGTCAATGCCTGCAGGGCACTGGCCTCCCCTCCTCCAGATACACCCCTTGTTTGCCCAGCTCCTCCTCCCCTCCCACTGCTCAGGGTACCCTCAGGAGCTTCAGCTCGCTTGCTAAAATTAGATGTCCACTGCCATGCCAGGTGTGGAATAAGGCACACCTGGGGCTGGCACATCCTATGGGATGTCCATCTGAGCACTCTGAAGCTGCAGCAGGGAGACAGGAAGTGTTCTGTGGGGATCCCCGAACAGTGCTGCGTGCCTTACATTCAGGCACCTGAAATTAGCCACTAGCTTTTCTTATCTGCCCACCTCATCCAGGATTTTATTGTCTCATGCTTTGACATTCACAGCTTCTTCCCTATGCGTGGAGTGAGGCTGCAGCTGGCAGTCCCTGCCTATTGAGACCCCGGATACCAGACAAGCATCTTCTGTGGGTCTTCAGCTTCAGGCTCCCACTGCTGTGCCTACAGAACCTTGAATCTCCTTCCTGACACTGAGATACATTACTCTTTCTCTTAATATCTTTCCTGACAGTCTAGCTTGCTGAAAAAATTAGGCTACGGGAAAGCACGAGTGAGTAATGGATTACAAAACACCAAAATAAGCTTTTTTTAGCTGGTCTCTGCTGTGGTCACCTTGTATACCGTGCAACATAAACTAAAACGAACTACATAAAACACAGCACAAGGTCAAGCAGGCACAATCCACGGAGAGCAGAGCGGGGTCCACAACTTGCACATCATTCAGCTGTGCTGGAGCCGCCCCTGCAGTAATCCCCCTCCACACACACACGCACAATCTCCAGTAGCAGAGCTAAACCCAGCTTTGTAGTTGTTCAGGAAAGCTCAGAGCTAAACCAAAATGACCTGTGGAAGACAGAAGCCGGGCTTCCTGCTGAAGGCCTCCTGCCATGGACACAGGGCCCTTGGGCAGCTGGGGGAGGGTTCCCCATGGTTTCACCATAATGCTGCTTTGAGGGGTTTTGAAAACCCTAAACTTTAATTACTTTGGTTGTCCTGGATTTCATCTCAAGAGTGTTATTTTAATTAAAAGCATTCTTTTTTTTTTTTTTTTTCTGTTAGACTGTGTTTGCCACCTCCCATGGTCTCTGTCATTTTGTCAGTTGTGCTTGAAGATCTGACACTGCTGAAAGTGTTGGAACAGGGAAAAATGGAGGGTATGAGCATCCTTTAATCACCGGGCAACTGTAGCAAGAGGGGACAGACAATAATGGAGAAAAGGAATCAGAAAAATAACTGTGCTTTTAATGTGTCTGTGGAAAGGAAGCGTGATACACAGGCATACTGCTTCATCCAGTATGCACAAGATACAGCACGCTGAGCGGCTAATGAGATGGCAATTTGGAGGACTGGGAAGTGCTAGCTGTGCTCATGCCTACAAGAATCAATGAAAACCGATGAGTGAAGCTTTACAAATTATCAGAGGAAGAGTTATAGAAACTGCTGTGCCCAGATGAGATGTCTGAGTCTTGCAGCAGAGGCTCAGTTCCTTGCACAGCTTAAACCTGTGAAATGTGTGCACAGTGTCTGTGCAGCACTGGAAGAGTGATTTAGAATGACCATCTGGGGCAGCCCTTGCATTTTATATTTACTCAACTTGATGTGTGCAGCACTCAGAAATTGTGATTGATGGGAAAAAAGCAGAAACAGAAGTGATGAGTATACGAGAAGAAAATACTGTGCACAGTACTATGTGACTTCCCTGTGTGAGGAAAGGAGTGTGCTTTGAGTACACAGGCGATGAGACACAGCTTCACTGCTTCCCCTAATGGCACAGCAAAAAGACACGCCCGTTGCCATTTCTGAGTTGGAACTTCATAAATAATTTAATTTGCCAAGTCCCCACTGTTTAATGTTTGCATTCCAAGAAAATTTGTGTGAACATCACCTTGCATGAAATGCTCTCAAAACAAATCTTGGCATCTTTGATTGCTCTCCCCACTGCGGGATAAAGCCAGCGTTATCTGACTTGCCCTGTCTATTGCGAGCAAGCAACACTCCGGGATTATTTATCTGAAAAAACAGCAACTCTGAATTGAGTACCTTTGAAGACAAAGAGTTTTGCTTATGGCCGTTAAAGAGGAAGAATAAATAAATAAAATAAATCACTTAAGCTGAATAAATCATTGATTATGGGTTACACGAGTGCTCTTCATTATCGGCTCCCTGGTGAGACAAACAGGACAACTTTATGTGACTTGACTGTTCTATTTGCAGCCTGAATGTGGCCCCAGGGCTTCCCAGGAATAAGTTACTGGGTTGAAAAACAGAGCAGGGCAGGAACCAGCACGCATCACCACAAGCAGTGCCAGCCGCCTCTTGGCGACCAGGTGGAAGCACCGGGGTGGTGATGGCAATGGGGGCAAAGCAGAGACGGGAGAGGGGGGGTGGCTCAGAGTGACCTCTGCGCCTCGTCCTGTTGGTATGGGCTCCAGCTGCAAGACAGCCCAGAACACGAGAGATCATCTGCATTTATTTCAGCCTTGGATCAAGGATGTGCATGCATAAAACCTGAGGTCCTTACAGCTTCTGGATTGATGAGGCAGTCTCGAAATCGGAGGCTGTCTCTGGCAAGAGAGAGCAAAAAGCTGCTGGCAAAAAGGTATTAACTTCACTATGCTGCATTTTATGAGGTAACAAAGAGTGTCTTGGTTCTGTGCCTTGAAAGTAAATAGAACAATATTTCAGTCCTCCTTATTCAGTTGTCCAAATGCACATAACCGATTTTTGCAGATAGGGATTTATGTTCACTTGTCAGCAACTAATAAAGTAGAGCAATTGAGTCTGCCATTTATTTCAGTGCTGTTGCCTTTGCTTCAGTATCCTTGTGTACACCGCGTGGTGCCTGCCTTTAGGTTTTACTCAGCAGCACGCTCCCTCGGCGGACCCAGGAGCATGTGGGACTGCTCTGCACCGCATGTCCCAGTTTGCCCAGGCCCCCACCCACCAGGCATGGCCCTGCTGAGCACGAGCCTGCGGCAGAGCTGGGGGCACAAGAGCTGCTTTTGCCCTTCCCCAGCTGACCCACGCTGACCTCCGAGAGCCATGTCTGGCTGCTTGTCTGCTGCTTCCCTGAGTGTCTGCTGCTGGTAGCCATTATGGGATGCACAGATTCCTGTCTAAAACAAGCTCAAGCTCATTCCTCTGAGTCTTTTCCTTGTTTTTCAGTCTGAGAGTTAGTTCTGCTTGGGCATTTCCCACATTTCTCAGCAGAAGGGTGTCAATTTAATAACCTCCCAAACAGGGAGACCTCTCTGGAAGGGTCCTAAGTTATAACAGCCTGCGTCAGAACCCAGAACACTGCCTTTCTTGTTGGTTCCTCTGCTTTCCCTTGGGATTTCTGTTTTCAATGGAAGCACATTCCAGCGGTTGCCCACTGAGACACCTGCTTTAAGGTCCTTCCATTGCAGCTCCGTACAGCACTAGGTGAGAAATACCGAACGCGTGGTGCTCTTCTGTTTTCTTTCTGTGAACCCTGTAAGAAGGTGAAATACAATTATAAAACTGCAGATGGGATACTTGCACAGATCAACATCTGCTGCACATGCATGCTGCTGGTAGCACCGCTGCGGGGTGACCTTTTGGAGCCTTCCTTCATCTGATGCTTACCAGGAGCAGTGCTCAGCCATCTGCAAAGGGAGCTTGGTGAATGGGTCCAAGTGGTCAGAAAGCTGCGGGTCACAGCCTCTACAGCCCTGCTCGACACACGCGGCAAGTGACAGGCACTGTGATTGCAAGCAATGGGCACTGCGGGGCTGAGCCATGGGCGCTGTGAAGCTCGGTGATGGGCACTGTGGGGCTGAGCCATGGGCACTGTGGAGGCAGACGGGGAGTGCTTGCAGCCCCACCGGGACACACAGACTTTGCCACACAACAGAACCACGTGAGCAGCCAGCACAGGGTTCTTGATTCCTTTGTCAGCATAATTCAGAAAGAAAAGAGGCTTCTACGCTTCAGTGGCCCAGTTTTTAAAGATTATTTTTTTCATGTTTTATTCAGATAGAATTTATATTACAGCTACTAGTTCCTTGGGAGGAAATATAAATCGATCCAGACTAACACTGGCCGGTTCATCCTCAGAACTGTCTTTATAAAGAATTGCTCTGCAGAGACAGAGCACAGCAATGTTAGCAGAAGAGCTGCTGAAAAACCCTGGGGGTCCTAGCAGCTGCTATCCCGGAGTCTGGTTTACGGCTTCTTTGTTCTCATCTAATGTTAATGGCACTGCACTAATTTCTGAAGATCACCACCAAAGAGCAAGCGAGGACAATGCCACTGGGATCCCGATCTTTTGTCACTGTTCATAAAGGATGAGCTGGTAGGAAAAGGGCTGTCATGCCCAGCCAGCCTTGGGAAGCAGAATTTTAAGAATGATTTTACTCCAGATTTTTTCCACAGAAAGTTTCAAAGGAACTAAAGAATTTTAAAGACTCTCTTGAAATACTGCAATTTTATCTATTCTGCATTTTTTAGAAAGTGCATATTTTTTACCCTTCCGATATTGCCTCATCAAACTTTCCTGATGGAAATGTTTCAGACTTGCTTTTTTAAAGTTGCAAAGTGAAACCAGTGTTGAAATATTGAAACCCCTCTCTATGCACGTACTTATTTATTCTCTTGACACAAATAATCTTGGCACAAAAAGGTGTAGCTAACTCCAATTGAAATGTACATCCCAAGTGTCAACACTGAGGGGAAGAATGAAACCTTGACTTTTGTGGTTCATATTATAGGGAATGATTTTGAAGAACAAATGGTGAAAAAAAAAGAACAAAACTTTGCTTCTGAATACCAGGTGCTAAAAACATCCCTTGTTAAAATGTCCCCATCATGATCCCTCTGCCTGTCCACCACTATTCGCCGAGGAAGAGAAAAGAGAGGCAGGTCTCAGTGCCTGCACCTGCCCATTGGGACCTAAGTGTTTCCTACATTTCAGCTGTTCCAGTAGAATGAAACTCTGAACTCTTCCCATTTTGTTGACATTTTTGAAAAGAAATAAAGAAAATTGCAGACTGGAGGAGAACCCTGGGGTTCAGTGTTTAAACAAACACTCCTGTGTGCAGAATCACAGAATGGAATCATGGAATGGCCTGGGTTGGAAGGGACCTCATGGACCATCTAGTTCCAACCCCCAAATCAGCAGAATTCATGTAGGTGCTGCAGGCCTGCCTGCTCCCCATGGAAGGGCAGCCCCCAGCCGTGCCTGGTGCTGGGGACGGATCTGGCCTGGTGCTGTGGTCTGAGCGCGTGGGAGCCTGCAGTGCCCATTGCTTTGCTCACAGGCTGCACATTTTGGCCTTTCTCCCCCTGAAAGGAATGCACCCACGTGGCCTGCGTGCAGACAAGGCTGTGCAGCGAGCCATGCCAGGAGGCTGCTCCTGATGCTAACTGCTGCGCTCGATGCCTGATGGCTACAGAACCTGCAGTTTCTAGGGAATTACAGCATTAATCTTTGCCTACATCTCTGTTGTTTGTGGTTTTTTCCCTCCCAATTGTCCTTTTCCCTTCAACAGCTTTGTTCTTCCTCCCCTCATGATTATTCCTGCTGTGTTCACGAATGTCAGTCATATCCTTATTCAACCGTTTGCTCTGTGCTCAACAAGTCAAAAACTTTTTGTTGTCCCTGTGGAATGCCCTGTCCATTCTCCATTCAGCTTGTATCTGCTCGACACCAGCTTCTGCCTGGGCTTTCCCCTGCACAGCTTTATGCATTATTCCAGATGAGTTTGCTCCAGTGTTTTGCACAGCAGAATTACAATGGAGTACGCTGGGGCTGCCAGTCACAGCGTTCCAAAACACACTCGTTCTCTTTACAGAAGACTGTAGGCATTCGTCTTTTCTCAAACTAGTTAGGAACCCTGCAGGGCTCCCTGGTGCACAGTAGCTGGTACAAATATATTTGAAATCAACAGATTTTGAAACACTCTGTTCTGGTTTGAGCAGGCAGGCCCGGAAACCCCACACAGCCTTTCGCTCACCCCTTCCCTCCTCCCAGCTGGGATGGGAGAGAGAATTGAGAAATAAGGTAGAACTCATGGGTTGAGATAAAAAATATTTACTAACAGAAAGAGGAAAATAGAGTAAAATAACAGTAATGATCATGGAATCATAGAATCATAGAAACACTGGGTTGGAAAGGACCTACAAGATCATCTAGTCCAACCATCCTCCTATCACCATCCCTACCCACTCAGCTACTCAATCCTATCCCTTAGCACCTCATCCAGACGCTTCTTGAACAGCACCAGGGACGGGGACTCCCCCACCTCCCTGGGCAGCCATTCCAGTGCCTGACCACTCTTTGAGAGAAAAAGTTTTTCCTTATATCTAATCTAAATCTTCCCTGGCACAACTTGTAGCCATTCTTTCTTGTCCTGTCAGTCGTTATCTGGGAGCAGAGGCCGACCCCCTCCTCACCACAGCCTCCCTTCAGGAAGTTGCAGAGTGCGATGAGGCCTCCCCTGAGCCTCCTCTGCTCCAGACT
>WBMW01004953.1:296451-312879 GCA_013396635.1 Penelope pileata
ATGGAATATCCCTCTGGTCAGTTCGGGTCAGCTGCCCCGTTCTTGTCCCCTCCCAGCTCCCTGTGCCCCCCACCCCTCCAGCCTCTTCACTCTCCTGGCAGAGACATGCAAATGTCCTTGGTTCTGTTCAGCGCTGCCGGATGTTATCAGCCTTGTTTTCCTTGTTTTCCAAAACACAGCTTTGTAGCAGACACTGAGAGAGAAAGTTTCAGTTAGAAACTAAGACACACCCCCAGCGTCAGCTCAGCACATCTGCAGAAGCCCTCCATGAGGTGCGTGCTGCAGGTCAGGGCTCTGCCACCCTCACCCGGCTCCGGCCACGCTGCTGTCACCTCCGAGTGACAGCGGCCCCGGGCAGTGTCTGGGCACAGCCACGCGGTGGCTGCTGCCAGGTGTGTGCTGCAGGGCCCGGCACTTGTCCCACTGGGAGCAGCCATGTGTCTGACAGTGGTGGTGAGGCCCTGGCACTGCCCAGAGCTGTGGTGCCCATCCCTGGGGGTGGTTCCAGGCTGATGGGCCCTGGGTAGCTGAGCTGGGGGCACCCAGCCCACGGCAGGGGTGGGGCTGGGGGGTCTGAGGTCCTTTCCAACCGAGCTAGGTGTGGTTCTGCCTTGACCGCTCACCTAGGCCCCATCTGTTGCCATGACAGGTTCATCCCAGCTGCCTTCCACACTTGCTTTCCATTCTGATAACAATGTAAGGGACTGCATGTCTCACTCCATGGAATGCAGCATGAGTCCAGATCAGCAGCTCGGAGCTGGACAATTAACTTTGAAATGAAGTAAAATTAGCTTTCCCCCTTCCCTGTTCTGCCCCTGGGAGCTGGCGGGGCAGCAGCACCAGCAGTGCCCTGCAGCCGTCCTGCTGCCCGCGCGGCTGCTGTGCCGCACCGTGCTGCCGGGAAGTGCTGTGTTACTGGATGACTTCTCCGGGCTGCACACCGGTATTGTTTTCAGAAAAAAAATTGTTTGTAATACTGGTTGTGTCTCAAAAATAATTAATTTGGCAGGACGTTAAAAAGAGAATAGAACAGAGAGGTTTGAGGGCTGGCTTCCAGTTCTCATTTCTCTGTCTTTATCTCACAAGTAAAGACTGCACACAGGTGTCAAATGAGAAGACTGCTCATAATTACACTCCTTAAACACTTAATAACATTTTCTTAAATTAATATATTCCCCATCTGTGTAGCATTGAAGACATTCAGCTCATAATATTGCCTAGTTTATCAGTGTCAAATGACACATCCTCAATCCATTGGAGAATATTATCAACAGATAGAGTCTTAATGTGCATTATTGCTCATTCAGCTAATGAGCATGATTCAAGCTAGTACTTATAATTAATAACAGTACTAAAATGCCAGTTACAATGGTGATGCTGATGTAGCTTTGTGCAGAAATAGAGAGGTGCTGGGTGAGCTGCCCAGCGCGGGGCTGGGCACAGGTAACGGAGCTGCTTGGACATTTCTGCTGCTGATGATTTGCTCAGTACCTAAAAGCACTGGTAATTTTTTTATAATTAAAATGCACGTTCATTCTGTGGCAGAATTTCTACGCTCACCAGCTCAGTGCCTTGCTAAATAAAAGCACATCATTAAAACGCTTTCCTTTCTCTTTGGTGCATGCTGGCCTCATCGTCGTTGACTCAGTTCTTCAGGAGGTAGAAGTGTCAGGAGTTCCTCTGGTCACAATCCTCTCACATCCTGGCTGGGGCTGCCAGACCCCTGTCCTCCAGCTGGGAGTAACGTGTTTCTGGGGAACTGCTGTGCTTGCATGTCCAAGCCAGCAGGGAAACAACTTATTTGATTCCATTTAGTTTCCAATTTCATTTTTTAGATCAGACTTGAATGTTCTGCAGCTACGAGAGATCAAGCAGAAGCACTCTGCAGAGCACGGCCCCGCGTGTGCCCCTCAGAGGGAAGGGCCCGGCTCTGCTCCCAGCCTCTGCTGCTCCCACGCACATTAACATTCCCTGGGATCTGTCTCAGTTAGTGAAACACAAATAATCAAGCCAAGCAGACTGTAGAAGAGAAGGGACAGGCTAAAATGTGCAGCACTGACCACACAGTTTCATGGACTGTGTGAGGCCTTGGTCTCAAACAGCAGGAAGATAGGGGTGGATGAGAAATTCAAAATGGAAGAAAAAATTTGGGGTATTCTGAGCTTAAGACAAAACCACAGCCAGTGGTGATCCAGAGCCAGACAGTGTCCTTGGCCCAGAAATCCCCCAGGTCCTGCTCCCCCAAGCAGCTGTGCAGCCCCGGCCTCCAGGTCAGCTGGTGGATTGTTTTTTTTTCTGGGAAAACCCAAGGAAAGGGAATTTGTCTCAGACTGATGTGTGGGCACAGGTGTCCAGTGCAGATGCATGTGTTGGACGGAGGCTCTTAGGGGGACGCTGCTGTGGGGCTGGGGGTGGCCCAGCCCCGTCGCTGCCCTGAGGAGCACCGGGGGGGGCTGAGACCTGAGGGGCCTGGGGTGCAGGAGGGACACAGGGTCTGCACACGGAGGGGGCAAAACAGTGGCAGCTCCTGTCCTTCGGGCAGTCATCTCCTGCCCCAGGATTTGGCAGGTCTGGGGTCTGAACAGACAGCTTTTGTTAGGGATTGTCTTGTGGCAGCAGAACTCAGGTGCAGCTGATGGTGCCATGCAATCAGGACACAGACAAGATGATGTTCAAGGTGTTGTGGTTTGAGCCGGCAGGCCTGAAAACACCACACAGCCTTTCGCTCACCCTCCCCTCCTCCCAGCTGGGATGGGGGAGAGAATTGAGAAATAAGGTAGAACTCGTGGGTTGAGATAAAGCTATTTACTAACGGAAAAGGAAAATAGAGTAAAATAACNCCTCCTATGCTGCTCCCCTGATTCCACACACACACTATCACCGTGAGTCACATGAAAATCGTGGCCCGTTTCCTACTTTATGCATCTCTATCCGACGAGCACCCGTCTCTGGCAGCTCCCATGCTGCAGGATTAGTCTGCAGCTGGGCTGCCATGAGCCGTGCCTCCATCACTGGCAGAGCTGTGGTGTCCCGAGCTGCAGGGAGGGCAGGCCAGGAGCGGAGCAGTGGCACGTGCACGGCCATGGGGGCCTGGTGCCGCCGGTGGGTGGGCGCTCGGCAGCGAGCCCTGTGCCAGGCCTGGGGATGCTGCTCCTGCAGCACCGCTCACCTGGGCCCGGGCTGCAGGCTGGAGGCGGCACCGCCCTGTGCCACGGGCACTGCTGCCTCCATCGGAGCAGCAGATATCTGGCCGGCAAAACACAATTCAGGATTTTTCTGTTTTTATTTTTGTCTTTTATTGCTCTATATTCTGAGTTCTCTTTTCTTGTTATATTGCTTACTCGTGTGAGAAAAATATCTGCAAGGAAGAATGTCAGAGAAATAGGAAAGAGAGTTTTGTTTTGTTTTTGTTTCTGGTGTTTTGGGGCTTTTTGTTGTTGTTGGTTTTTTTGTTTTGTTTTGTTTTCGGTATCGTAATTGCAGACTTCTTACTGCTGAGCCAGGCTGTGAGCCAGGCATTGTGCCTTTTTCCAGTTGATTGAACTTTTTTGGAACATTTAAGTCCAAGGGGGGAAGCTAAATACAGGCAGGGCCAGGAAATCACGGTGCAGCGCGGCAGAGGAAGTGCAGTGCCAGCACCCACATCCCGCACAAGGTGAGTGCAGCTGGGAGCAGGGTGCACATCGCTGCTCAGCGCGGTTCTGGGGAAGGCCCCAGCCCATGGCACACAGCTCTGGGGTGCCTCTGAGGGACCCGAGGGTGCTGCTGGCCGCTGTCACTGCTCAGCGCGGGCAGCACTGCGCTGCTGGCAAGGCCTGCCTGGCAAAGTGGGTGTTCTCATATCACTGCCTTTTTAATGCAGAAAAAGAAAAGAATTGTGAAAGCAGGCAAAATAAGAGCATTTTTTCCTTCAGCAGCATCTTTCATCCTCCTTTCCCAGTAGGGTCTTGCAAATGGCTGATGAGAAGGGCAGGTGCTGGGCAATGGAGACGTCGATGAGGTGCAGCACGCAGGTCCCCAGCCAGCCCCACTGTGGGAGGCTGAGTCCCTGGAGGCCAATGGAGGCCGCTGGTGGCTCCTGGAGGCCCCTGAAGGCCCTTGGAATCCCCTGGAGGCCCCGTGCCACCACCTGCCCCATGGCCGTGTGCGGGTGTTGCCCCCAGCCCGCGCTCCAGCCTGCCAGCACCTGGGCAGCCGCAGGTCCTCAGCCCTCAACAGAGTCACTTCATTGATCCATTTTCAATAGTATTATAAGGAATTCCAATAGGGTTAGAATTTCAATAGTATCAAAAGAGTTAAAAAACAAAAGTAGCTGGAATAAAACACAGTCCTTGCCAGTGCAGCCTAATAGATTTATTTGACAGAACAACTCATTTTCCTAATTTTCTAAGCAGAAGTCCATGGACTTCAGTAAAGCATGTTACTAAATGTGACAGTGGCCAGGGAAGTCACGAGATGAGTAATAAAGCTGGCCTCCAGCCCTGCTCTGCTCCATTTGTGCTGCAGCATCTCCACCAGCTGCTTCACTTTATTTGAAATTCAGAGGGTCCGTGCAATTTGTTTCCCCCTCTGTATGGCCTCTACTGCGTAATAAATAGCAGAGTCAGTGATTACTGTTTGAACTCAGTGACTACAAGACTAACATGGCTTACAAATTTAATTAAAATGGAGGCTTCAGGAGGGAATTAATGGAGACCTGTCAGGAATGTTCGTAGCGTCAGTTACTCTAAGCCAATGCTTTGTATGCGAGGTGGATGGTTCACTGTGCTGTTTACTGACAGCACAAGGTAGTCAAAGTGCTTCTGTTTTATGCATTAACAGAACCAAGAAAGGGGATCCTCAGAGGGGCACTGATCTGACCATGTGGTTCCCATTTACTGAAACTAATTGTGCTATCTTCTCTTCCCATGTTTTGAAAGCACATGCACACTGAGTACCTTCAGTGCTAAAAAATAGGTAAAATACCTACTTTTCTTCTTTCCTCAAAATTCTCCTTCTTTCCCTGAATGTTCTTGACAACGTGCCAGTGCCTCCCCCAGCCTGATGACTTGTCTGGCCTTTTTTCTTCCAGGCAAAACACGCCTTCCATCCCACTTCCAGCTAAATGTAAGCGCGAGCCCTGTGTGCTGCTCACGACTGTTTCTGAATTTGACAACTTCAGGTTCTGAAGGGCATGCGAGAACCTGGCAGAACCTAGAGATGACTCATGACAGTGAGGTACATCCCAAAAACAATAGGGAAAAGGAAAGCAAAAGGCAGCAGCAAAACCTTTTTACCTATGAGACTGAGAAGCCATATGGTTTTCAAGGAGAAGACAAAGAGAGGGGGATGATAAAGGCTGATCAAAACACGTAGGGTTTGAAGAGATGTGTCAGAGACCAAAACACCATCCGTGAAATTCAGATCACATCTTGAACAATCTGCAGTTTGCTGAGGGAACTTGCTGCTACATTAAGTTGTGCAAGCCAAGAAACCAACATGATATTAGGGCAAACCAGAGTTTCTATAGTTACTGACAGAGATCTCCAAAGAACACCATTCTCACCTACCAGGGATTAAGACAGCCTCTAGCAAAAAGTATCTTGAATGAAACCAAAAGCAATGTGAAAAGACCACAGCTGACCTTACTTATGAGCACATTGCACTTTTCTCTGGAGCAGCTCTTCTTTTTCATTTTTTCCTGCCTTATTTCACCTCCAAGCACACGCACCCTCTTTTCTGTCTACAACCTCTTCTCAGTACAGTTTCCCTGTCTGCAGTGTAGGCAGTGAAGCATGTGGGAGGAAAAGGGCTACATGAGAAAGGGAAAATGGTGGGATCTGTATGTCTCATTCATCTGACTGTGGTTGATCTGCATCTGTGATGAGGCTTCAGGCAACTCCGTTTGTCCAATTGTTCTTGATGTCACTGGAGATCAGTAACAAGCAGGCCACTCTGCAGGCTGCAACGGCGCTGGTGGGTTGGACATCTGCAGCAGTTAATTCTCACCAACAGCAAGCGACTGGCATACAAATCAGTGGCATGGGCATAGCACGGATATGTCACTTTCTGGCTATGGCTGCACAGGGCATCAAGCAGAGGTAAAAGGTCTCATGTCTCCGACATGGAGAATTTAGAGGGAAAAACCATGGCAATGGGAGTGCCAAAGAGGGACAGGAGACTTCTGTCCTCTCAGCTCCACAGAGGTGAGCCTAGTAATGGCTGCACCCCCTTCATTGTTTTATTTTTCTGCTGTTATGAGAGAATAAATAAACATGCTCAGTTTTACACTAAACAAAGGTTTCCTCCCATTAGTATTTAGAGGACTTTAAAGCGCTTGACATGTTGAGGAGAAACAGTCTAGAGACTTCCATTAATTCATCCGACAAGAAGATATCTGATGAACGTTGCAGCTGTACTTCTGTACTGTGTTTTTTTAAGAAGGCAGGGAAGAAAAAAAATCGATGGATTTCCCCATTTTTCTACTGGGTGCAGCACACTGCCTCTGCTGCGGGAGGTTCTCGAGGAGCTGGAAGCTGACAACAGCCATCCATCTCTTCTCCGCCCGACTCTGCAGCCTCCATACGTATAGAGCCTGACAGCTGATATTTCAGCTCAGCATTGATTTTTCTCTTCAGACTCGAGTAACTGTGACCAAACATACAGCAACCTTTGTTTTGGCTGATCCCACCTCATTAACTGTTGCTTGCACACCTGTGGCATTGGAATCACTTGGGTCAAAGCTCTGTTTCCTCTATTTACTCAGGCAGAATAGTTTTTAAGGACTTAGATTGCTCTCAAAAGAGCCCACCCAGCACCTGATGTTGCCTAACATCGTAACTCAAAGTCTTCTAACTGAAAGATGCGGAACGCTAGCACAAGAGCAGGCCCCAGGTCTGTAGGTAGCTGTGCAATGGAGCTGTCTTCTCCTGCTTCTGGCCTGCTCCTTGCTAGGCTCTGTGCTCCAGCCCTCATGGGAACCTGGTTTTCTTAAGCTTTTTTCAGTTGAACCCACACATGGACTGTATTTAAATTTCAGATCCAGCCAACCCTCTAGTGCCCTTCCTCTCCCCCAGAGACTGGTGGCCTCAGGCTTGGCCACGGCCTCACCCTTGCTTGGAGTCGCAGTGCCAAGGTGTCCTCATTTGCAGCTGAGGTCTCCAGCAGTAGGTGCTGGCAGCAGCTGGCAGATAGGTCACTGCTTCTGAAAGGATGACTCTTGGCCTCAGGTAGTCCAGGTGAAAACACGGCTTAGTGAGGTTGGTAAGGAAGACTGTGCACTATTTTGATGCTTCAGTTTCCAGCTCCACAGCAAAGCTGCTCTTGAATTTTCTTTAGATTGGGGTCCCAATTGTGTTCACAAGGATTCTCCATCTTGTAGATTCTATTTTTTCTTAAAATCACACATTTTCACTCCTTTTATTTGAAGTTCTAAATCACTGTTCTGTAAAATAATCAAGAAGAGAGTTCGGCAGAAATTTCATGCCCCTTTGTTAAGCAAATCACACCACCCATAGGCGAGTGACTCTGCTGTGTTTTGTATCAAACTTCTCAAAATTTCAATCAAGTTGAAGCTGGAAAGGCTGACAACCCAAGAAGGCACTTAGAGCTCAGCACAAATAACAAGCAGGATAAAAATATAGATTACAGGGTTTGTAGTTTCATTTCTTTGCTATTTTTAATCACAGAATCATAGAATCTAGAGCCTAGACAAAGCACTCAAAAGGAATGGTGCCATGTCCTTCCAACAGACGTAACTGCAGAGCAATCTCCCTGTCTGCATTCCTCAACACAGAGATTTTTTTTGGCCTCTCTGTCCTGAGTGCGATCTCCTAGAAAAGAGCACAGATGGGAACATCCACCATGTGGGCAGCAGTATTTAATCTCAAACACCATTTACAATGTGCTGCGGTCAGCAGGATGAGCAGAGCCAACGAGATAGAAGGCTGCGGGGGTAAGTGCAGAGAGCGGGGCACAGAGTCAGCCACAGCTGCTCTGAGCCATTTGTGGCTTGGCACAGCAGCCACTGCCATGGGCCTCCTTCTTCCTAGCTGCATCGTGTGGCTCTTAGTCACTAAGTAAAACAAAAAAAAGGAAAAATGTTGTGCAAAAATATATTTGTTCTGTGAATTGGTACTTCTTCAGGTTCCACCCATTTCTATTATTCTGGCATCACCATTTTCGTTTTGTCTCAAAATAATAAGCAAAAAGGACAAATAACATGGTTATGCAGAATTACTTCCCTGACCTTGCAGCATGCTTCTCTCCCATCATAAAGAGCAGAAGTTGGGACACTCCTGCACATCAGGAAGGTTTAACATCGGGGTGTGCTTTTGGCCAAAAAGAAACAGAAATAATACCCTGGCCACACCAGCAACCCCACTGCTGCACAGTTTGCTGGGAACTCCAAGCAGGCTGTCATTGTACTCCTCTCACTGGGTTTCTGCCCTTTCAGCAGATTTCCAGATAATAAATTGAAAAGCCTAAAAAGAAAAAAAAATCAAAACAAAACAAAGAAAAATACTCCTGCCATTTTATTCATTTCTTTTTCAACAGCAGGCTCCATACATCACTAACAAATAATAAAAATCTGTAGGTTGAGTAACAAATGTTGTCTCAACTGTAAGCATTGTATTTACAGAATGATTTTTTTTTCAGTCTCATGGTGTTGGAATTAAAAAGTAATATTTGCCAAGTGAGTCAAAAGGACCTTGCTGAATGAAATGCTGATGGCATGGGTTTTCCACATCCCACCAGGAATCAATATTCCAGGCACTTCCACAGATACTGTACCGGTAACTCTCGCACCTGTTTCCAAGTCCCACGCTCCCTATGCCCTATGTTCAGCCAGCACTCGCCCGTGGGAGATGCACGGCTCAGAGGCAGGGCCAAACACCGACCTGCAGCGGGGTCTGGCGGTCCTCACCTCAGCCCTCACCAGCTACAAAGGTTCCATCAAAAGAGCAGTGCTCCAAAGGGGCTTTGCAAAACAGGGCAGAGGGGGCACGTCTGGCAAGCTGCCTCATGTCATGAAGTAGGCAGGAACCCAGGAAAGTTCTTCAACTGCTCAAAGATGCTCCTTGCTCAGCAGAAAGGAGAAGTGTTCCTCAGGAGCACACACGAAGGCAGAACAGATTGACGCAGGGTGCAGCTTCACATCTAGCGAGACCATGGAAATACACAAGGGACAGCATTAGCTGAAGCATCACTGCGAGGCTGCCTGCAGTTCACCTGAAGGCTAAGCTCGTGGGCCATCGGATCGGGTTCTAGCGGAAGGCTGAATTTCACAGGTAACCACAGAAGACCTCGTAGGTTGGGATGGCCATCTGCATACAGGTAGAACAAATCAGGAAGTCATTAATGATAGACAAAGATGATTAGTTGTTCAAAGAGCAGAGCTGCTACACATCCACCTGTGGTTTGTTGAAAAAAGTGGAACATAAAAGTAAGGCTGTGTATTTTTTGGCTCCCAGTGTATTAAGCCAGATGTCTGGGTAGGAAGCAAGATTGGAAACTTTTATTGAAGAGCCATTTGAAAACTGCCTTAACTAAAATCTTGATGTATGAGGCATGTTGCAGAATATAAAAGCCTCTAGTTATGAATTATGGGGATAGGAATCGAAGAAGATAACATGGGCAGAAGGAGGAGGAGGGAATGGTGCTTTATACTGAAGACACCTTCATGTTTTGAGTAGAATTGTTAATTATAAGACCCAAGAGATGAAGTCAGTGCATACTCTCATACAGGCTGATGCAAGAGGCCCGACCTCGTAGGCACTGCTATGACAGATGAAGATTCATTGCTCATCAGAAATCTGCAGTTACTTTAAAATCACTTATCACTTGATTATGGGTTGTATTCTTGGATGTAGGATGGGAAAATACATCCTCGTTACAGGACATTCTGTCACCTTGTTTAATTCCAATGCAGCTGCACAGAAACTCATGAGGTCAGGAATCAGGAATGCAAACTGCATGCAGAAAGGAGGTGTGGGTCCTGAGCACAGCGGCGCTGGAGCTGGGAATGCTGACACAGAAAGGGCAATTGTATCACTGCGTACAGCAGGGAGATCAGCGAGCGGAGCAAGGTTGTGTCTGTCTCTGGTTCTGAAGGCTGTTCAACATCCACTGAGAGGATAACAAATACCCAGAAAATCCCAGTTGATGAACTACCCTACAGTGACAGATTTAAACAGTTTCTTCTATTTTTTTTTCAAACACAGAAACGACAACAATAATAAATCATCACTTGGGTAAAAACACCCAGTCCTAATAAGTTTTGACATTTACAGGAAAAGACCTGGTAGGAACCAGCGGCAGGGCACCAATATCCACCCCACGCAGATGGCTTGTGACTGGGAGCAGCGGGCTACAAGGACCGTTTAAGTGGGAAGAAATTGGAAAGAGAAACATGGAGGACATGCAGCTGATCCCAAGGCATACTGGAAGCCTTTCATCACTCTCAGCTGCATCTATTTGCTTGCATTTAATTGCACCTGCAGCACTATGGCCATGGCAATAGCATTTGCTCACGAGGTCTTGCAGCACTCAGGCGGGTTGTGGAAGCTGCTCTCCCTTGCAAGAATAGGTAAAATCCTGTTACTTGAGAATTTTCACTTTATGCGTTTATATCCTTAACTCATTAAAATGTAATCGTATTTCAAAAATGTCTTCTCATTTTGAAATCGCATGAACACGATTGTAATAGGTATTTTTTATTCTGGTGGATTGTACACCACAGCTAATTAGTGTGCTAATGGGCTCTCTGGGTTCAGAGTCAGTGCCACAATACTTCACGACCTGCGAGCATCTACCAACGCTCTTTTAATGCCTGGAGGTGACCCAGCCCTGCTCGGCGGCCACGTGCCCCTCGGCGTGGAGCTGGGTCCCGCAGAGCCGTGGGGTGCACCCACGGCAGCTCCAGCCCTGCCCCTGCCGGCCAGCTGGCATTCCGTGAAGCTCACTGGCGTGTGCCCCTCCTCGCTGTATTATTTTGGCGTAATTAGACGACGTAAGCTGTTGCTTCCTGAAAACATACATGTGCATAGCAACAACCAAAAAAGGTTATATCTTCTTTCTCACAAGAAAACAACTCATTAATGCAAATTTGTTTGGCATCTGTGGTTTAGCTTGCCATAGGCAAAAGAAAGAAGTCAGGTTCAATCCAAGTTTAATTGCTAAAAATGCTATTCTGGGATCTCATGAAAACAAGGTGATTCATACATGCTATTAAGCTTTCCAAGTGATCGCAAGCCTAACTGCATGAAATAGATACAAAAGGAAGAAGCAGAAACAAGTGCAGCCTTAGTTAAAACAGAGGGAATCCAGGGCGTTCTGCTGGCCTGGGGAGGTGGAGGAGGAGCAGGGGGCTGGGCTGGGCAGGAAGGGCCGGGAGCGGGTCCTGCCTCAGCAGCTGGGGACAGGAAGGAGGGGTGGGAGGGAAGTGGAACAAAACAAAAGAAAAGAAAGGAAAAGGATGCCAGAGAGACAGAAAGACAAGGGGAGCAAGGAAGACAAAGAAAAATAAGAGAGAAGTAGAGGAAAAAGAAAGAACAAGCAACAAGAAACACTTCCAATGCAGATGGAACTGGACATAAACCAGAAAGAAACAAAAGCTATGTAGTGATAAATTTTTAAGCAAAACTCAACACTGACTTCAGATAACAAGCAATAGTTCAAGCCAAGTAATTGAAAATCAATGGGGGTAAAAGAACACAGGAGCTGGTCTGCAGAAAGTGTTCCTTGAAATAAAAGAAGCAATAAAGAGCTGAAGTCACCTCTACTTAGAAAAGAGTGCGAAAAATTGGAAGAAATGATAGTCCTTTTTTCTTGACATATATTGTGAAAAAAGAGATTTTTCCCCTTATATCAGTAGAAAGAGAGAAGTTTTTCCTTCTTTGGACAAGAAAACCTCAATTTCACATTATTTTTGTAGCACATACATATTGGTTCAAGTGAACGATAAAAAGAAAGGTTATAACTTGACAGAACAAGCACAGTAAAGGATACAGCTCTGACTAGCTATAGGGGTTGTTGGAAATACAAGGACAAAAAAGGAGAACAGCAATATCCAGCTCACCTATACATTTCCTGTTCACCTTCATTCCAACTGATGAGGAAACCTGGAGAATCAGATTTGGAGAAATACCACAAAATGTGATTTGTTATTAAAATATCTCCTTGCTCAAAAAGTATTTTTAAAATGAATCAAAACAATCATTTGAAAACAAAAAGATGGACGCAGTCCTTTCCAAAATCCCAGGAGGCCTCAGCAGCCTCAGAACTGTGCTTGCCGTTGTGCTTTTGTTTTTATGAAACCAAAATCTGGTGCAAGGGACATTACGACACTGAGATTTTTATTTCACTTTATTTCCATCTTATTTTTCAAAGGATGCATGTGATGCTGAGAAAAATGGGGAAAAAAATGCTTTTTTTCCCAACAGAATCTTGAGAATTGACTTCTTGCAGTCTTTATAGTAAGAAGAGTTATTGTTCTCTCTCTAAACAGAACATTTCGTCACTGGGGATTGTTTCCACAACAAAAGTTAAGCTTTGGCTTCAGTTCTTCACTACTGCATCTTCAATTCTGAGAGACAGCAAAGCCACAAACCGTCTCAGTTGCCTCTTTCTTTTCCTGTTGTTATAGAGCCTTTCTCCAGAAGCAAAGGGGAGCGCAGGAATGCCACTGAAACTGAGCCCAGCGAGGGGATGAAACAGCACCCAGGGAGCTGCAGGCAAGAGCTGCTCCTGGCCCTGCGTTCTCCATGCATATGGAAATAGGAAATAAGGCGTTTGACAGCTGTAGTTAGAGAACGTGAAGGCATGTTGTGGAAAAACAGAAAACATTACCAACATTATGACAACATCAGGGAGAAGTTTTTCCTGAATGCTTCTTGCTTTTTTATTCTGAAAGTCATTATGTTCTATGTACAAAGCAAGTGTGGCAATGCTCAGAAGATAGTGAAGTATACCAGTCTTCATACTGTAATCATGCAGTTCAAATTGGTACGAGGCTAAAGAAAACAAGCACGTTTGCAATGGGTGAGAATTGGAATACTTTCTGAATGTAGAGTTCCTCTGCTATTTCTGTACTTCTTGCATTTTCCTGCAGTTAAAGCAGTTGCTTTTACTTGCAAAGGGGAAAATACATAACAATCTTTCAATGCTGATCAAGGGCATGTGGTATCTTTTCAAAGGGGCATTTCAGAAAAAACATGTAGTAGAAAACAACATGACTCCTAGCGCACGCTTTGGTCAAACACAGAACCAGGAACGGTGCCACGAGTTGGAACTCTGCTCCCTGCCTTGCAGCTGAGGGGCAGGCGTCCTAGGCAGCCTTCTCCTTCCCGTCAGCCACAGCCTGGTGCCATGGATGAAGTGGGTGCTCATGAGTGCAGCTTCCTGGCTTGGAGTCAAATTTGATTGCTTTTACTTCCAATAGGTTAAAAATATACAACAACAAAACTCTAAAATTTTTCTCTTTTGTGTTTCACTGTGAAATATAAACCCCTCGTATTATAAAACTAAAATAGAAAGTGTTTGGATTTTGACTAGACATAATAAAATCTTCCAAATCCTGAGAGCAATATTGTCTTGAGATGCTATTTTTCAAAACTTCTCAAAACATTCCAAGCAGGTGGAGGGGGAAAGTCTGAGACATGGTGGTGTTTGGCAGGACAGGGAGGCAGATCCTGGACATATCCGCAACTCTTCGGGTGCCAGTGACACCGTGGTGTGAGAGGTGACACCGTCGCCGTGCATTGCCGGTTGCTGTTGTTGGACAACATGCCCAATGTGCTGGCAGGTTCCTGCAGCCCTTGAATACACGCTTGGGCTGCCATGTGTGTAGGACGAAGCCTGCACATCTGCCAGCTCTTCAGTGCCTCCTGCTCCACGTACTTCCCTCTGCTGCATTTCTAGTCTCTTTTACATTGCAGAGACATTACTTTTGCCTTTTTCATAGTGACCTTGAAGCTACATCGAGTCCTGATGACCTACGTCATGAGTCTCTAACTTAAATCCCTGCCATCTTCCTGGAACCAGGCACCTCCCTGCCTGCTGCGGGGCCGTGCCCGCGCCCCGATCCTCTCGGCAGGATGGGTTCAGCGGGCGCCTGGCAGCCGGCACGCGCAGAAATGGGGAAGTGACTGATCCAAATTGTCACAAAGGAAAATCAATTCTGAGCGGCACTCTAACATGTCTGACACTTATGATTTATGCCAAGAGAGAGACGAGAGAAGAGATCACAGTGTAAGAACCATGGCAAAGTCAGTCTAACCCGATCTCTGGTGTATAGCACTGCTTCCATACAACAGAGAGAAACCACTGCACAGAGGCGGAAACTGAAGGCCTTTTGCACTGTGTTTTCACAAAAATCAGGCTACAGAATTTATTGTATCCTTAATACTACAGAATTTTATTTTAAAAGTACATAAATTTAATGCTGCCAAAAGGCATTTGTTCAATAGCAGTAGGAGTTGCAGTCACATCCCAAATGCCCTCCATTATTAGGTGGTTTCTTACAAGCCTTTCTCCTTGGACAGAGAGCTCCACAGGACAGATGCTGATGGATCTTTTTTGATGAGACTTTATTTTTCACCTGTTCCGATGCTCTGCTTTCTTTAGCAGTGGTCCGGAGGGGGCCTGCACGGCCAGAGCCCTCCTTCAAGCGGAACACTCCCATCACTGCGATCGGTTTTCTCTGTCCACCCACTCCACTGGCACGCAGCCTGCCAAGGTCATTAGCAAACATAATTCTGCTTATAACAGCTACCTCAGGGCTTGCAAGACCATTTCCAAGAAATCTTGTCTGATTTCCAAAACTATCCTTGTTTTATCCAAAAGACATTACCTGTGCCTTGACCTCTGCAAGTATTCTTAGTCCAACATGCTTGTAACAAATTAACACTGTGAGGTGTGATGCTGAGGCAGTGTTACAGAGAGACCGGATACAGTGAAAGACAGTGAAATGCTGTTGATGCAAGGCCTGAGTGATCTGTGACATAATTTCTTACTCAGCCACCTGGCAGGCAGCACTTCACATATAAAAGATGAATGAACGCACCCACAGCCACTGCCCACTCCCTGCAGCGTTGGGGGTCAGTGTTCTTCTTTGCAGGGCCCCGTTAATGCCAGGGCTCCTCGCTGCGGAGCTGCACTGCTGATCTGCTGGGACTGGCTGGCATTTCCTCACTCACATCCTTTGCATCCTCTGCTCAGCACTCAGTTTTGGGGCAAAAATATCAAAAAAGAATTAATATGACTTTGAACAACGTTGATGCAAAAACACATCCCTGAGGAACAATTTGCAATGAAGGCACAGTAACATGACTGCTCAAAGTGGTCCAAAGCCCTGCACTGAATGCACATGAGCAGGTGCAGGTCAGCACAAGCTTCATTGCCCTTTGCTGAACTTGCTCCAAACGAGCAGCCCCAGTCTGAATTTGTATCAAGGCCGTGGTGTGATTTTGTGCCTGAGATAATGCATGCTGTGAAGTCCTCTGACACGTACCTGGAGCAGCATGTACTGCCCTGGTGAATAATGCATTGAGCCAGAAGCACCTGCAAATTCCATGTGATAAACTCCTTTTTCGCTCCTAGTCATTTTCCTTTAAAGTACCAAAAAGCACACAGACTGCAGATTGTGCCTCAGCCTGCACAGATATTGAACTAGCTGCCTCTCATTTTGGGACTGATGCATACTGTGGCTGTCGAATAGCATTACTCTAGCACTGGAAGTCATAAAATTGTATTTTCCTATAGAATGACAAAGGGGATTGATCTTCTATTATGAAAATACTGACTTATGTAATCCCTTTTCCAGTCTTCCTGAACGTGACCAAATTCTCAAACTGTGAGATAATTTCAGGAACCCAGCAATCAAATCCATTCGTTCAAACTTGAATAATCCTTTCCCTTCCCTGCCCTTCCCTGCCCTGTCCTGCCCATCAAACAGACATTACAACTGCTGATTTTTGTTTTGTTTTCTTGTAAAATTAATCATATCACTGGGTAACTCTGTGCTCGATACACCAAACACGGAAGCTCGAAGGCATTGTATTTTCAGTAAACACAGCCTCCACACCAGCTGTTTGATTCCGTCCCCACGTGGCTGCGGGCAGTGGGTGCTGGGGGCAGCTGTCCGAGGATGTGGGGCTGCCCCAGAAGGGGCCCAGTGCTGCCCGGTGCCCACCCAATTCCCAGTGCCCACCCAGTGCCGCCTGGTGCCCACAGGGGCCATTGAATCAGCTTGTGCCAATTAACCCTGCACTTGTTGGGCTGCCTTGAAGTCAGACTGATGGCAAGAGTCAAGGTTTAGCTCCAGCAACCCAATTAGCAGTGAAAACAGGACTTTCAACAAATGGCATTATGATGGATTAAGGAGGGATTATGGCTTTGTATCTAATAGCTCTCAAGAAAATAACTTCACACACACACACACACAAAAAA
>WBMW01004953.1:312902-355319 GCA_013396635.1 Penelope pileata
AAAAAAAAAAAAAACCTAAGAAATTAACTTGTTTTCCAGTGGAAGTAGGTTTGTTTGCCTTCACTGCCATCTGCCAACGCCTGCCTATTTTATAAACAAGAAAACTGAAACAACAATAACTCAGACCACACAGCTCAGGAAAAGCTTGCTGGTGAAACTTCGTGCTCAGGCCAGCCCACGGACCCAGTGAGTGCTCAGATAGCTGCCAGCCCAGCTCCTGCCCACCATGCTGGAGCAGGCTGTGGGCCCTGCCCGTTGCTAGGCCCCATGCTGGGCCTGGCTGCCAGCAGCCCTGAGTCGGCCCTGGCCGCTCTCCTGGTGCCTCTGCTGCCACTGAGGCCAACCCAGCGTCTTCTCTCTGCCACCAGCCCTATCTCTGACCCTTGCCCTCTCCAGAGTTGTCTGAAATCATCACCTGGACAGCCCTGGTGCACAGCCTCTGTGCAGTATTTACCAGCCGGTCCCTTAGCCTGTGGGCAGAGCTGCACCCACCTCCCTCTGTCTGGAGGCCTTCATGGACATCACTCCCTGGCACGAACGTGCTCCCCTGTTTCCCCAGCTCTACCCTGGGTTATTTTCTCTCTCACACAGATATTGCTGCACCATTTCTTATGCTTTATCTGATCTACCTCACAGGAAAGCTTGCACCAAATTATTGGTGTCTGTGTTATGGGAAACACAGATCCTGCAGTGCTGCTGCTGCCCAGAGTCCCGGGGTGCTGAAAAGCAGAGAAACCCCTCCCGAACTGGAGGGTGAATTGGCATCAGCTGCAGGAACCCCGCCCAAGCTACAGGATCCTCATCTGGGAAAGCCAAAGAATCAGGAACTCCTGGTGTTTGCCCTATGCTACCCTGGGGTGTGCATTGAGTGTGGAGAAACGCTGCAGAAATTTTTGTCATTTCCCATATCTCCTTTCTTTTCCTTATCTGGTGGCTGTTACTCAATTAAACCAATGCTAAAACTTTCTGCAAAAGTGAGCAGTGAGCTCTGGCATGCGAGGGAGGAAGCATCAAGTTATTAAAATCATACTTAGGATTCAGGATCCCTCTTCCAAAGAGCCTGTAAAGTTTTTAACGAGGAGAAACAAACCTTTTCTTTTCTCAGTGGGCCACAAAAAAACACCGCTTAAGGTTATTAATTTTCTCACAATATGACTCTCAAATGCTGTATGAAAAAGAATTTATATTCCAGGCAATGTGTTAATTTTAATTATGTTTACCTTCCCAGTCTTTCTAAATCAGACTTGATTGCATTTAATAAGGGCTTTAAATGTGTCTTAATAATGTTTGGAATTAATACTGGTTTGTGAGTGTCTGAGGATGGTGGGTCCCCAGGAGACCCTCTGAAATCTTGTTGTGATAAATAATCTAAAGCAGCCACCTGTGATAAGAAATATTTTGCATTTTTTTCCATTGATTTTCTATGCTGGTAGGTGTTATACTGTGCCAACAGAGCACAGTAGCTCTGGCAGTGGCAGCTAGGAGCAGCAGTCACAGACTCAGAGGAACACAGAACCACAGCACGGTTGGGTTGGAAGGGCCCTCGCAGCCCCCCAGCCCCACCCCTACCGTGGGCATGAGGTCTTGTGGCGGTGGGAGTGGGGTGCCTGCAGGTGGAGGAGTGACCCACGGGGAGGGACGAGCCTGGGACAACTGGAGTGTCCGCAGGTCCATGCCACAAGCCCTGCTGTGCCAGCATGGAGCCAGAAGGGCAGAGCTGCCGGGGCAGGCCCCTGCCTTGCCTCTGCACGTGGGAGGAGGGGAAAGGCAGCAGAACTGCAAGAACTGCACGTGATTCCTCTGCAGAGATGTAACCCCGTATCGATGGCAGTGCTAGTGGCCAGCAGTGGACCTCTAACAACATCACCTGCAGTGACATGGCTGTGTGGAAACATTACTAAGCGAGATGTGTTTATTAACCAATAAAGCTATGACTAGTTTTTAGAGGTGTGCTCCTTAGCCTGTAAGCTGCATAACCGCATCACTGTCACCACTCCAGCCCGCAGGGGTAGAGCCAGAGCTAGGGAGCACCAGCTCCAGCTCGCCTTGTGTTGGTTGCTCAGATGCCTCTGGAAGTCAGTGGGCAAAGAGCAGCGCACGATCACCTGCAGTGGGAAGTGCCCAAGTCAGCCCGCAGACCTGAGCTCCCAAGTGCCTGCTCCTCCCTGCTGCTGCAGGGGTGGCCCAGGCACATTCCAAGTTACATGATGCACCGACAGCGGGGGCTGCTGGAACCCTTCAACTGCAAGGCTTGCCTGGTGGGTGAGCTCTGCATCCAGCGCTCTACCTCTTCCCAGGACAGCTGGAAAATAGATAGAAGTCCAAGAAATGTGATGGAAAAGATCTTGCTAGAATTCTGTAATAAAGAAATGTATCTTCAAGCTTAAATATTTGAACTGCATAGAGCTATCTAGGCTATGCTGCTTATGATGTGCTCAGAAAAGCTATTGCATGAGAACTTGCCTTCCAAAGGTCGTGCTATCCAGTGATCCATAACTGCTACAGAGGCTTATGCAAGTAGCATTTTTTCCAAGAAAGGTTACATGTATAAGTGTATTCATACCTTCATGCTGCCTAAATTCGCTAGACACTGCTCTGTAGTAGCACCTAAAACACTGAATCCATTAAGGTACAGATCAAAGGATCAAATATCATTTCTGCCTGTATTCAAAATATAATTTTTTGTGCATTAAATGGATATCCTGTTTGTTTAGATATTATAACATATGGTGTTGTAAAAAAGCCATATTATAAGGAATTAAGGTTAAACTCCAGCAGAACAAATTACACCCATGGAAGGAAAGGAAGTTGTCTAGAAGCAATGGGGACGCTGAGAACAGCAAGCCAAGTGTCTGCCTTCTGCTGAGCAGAGAGGAGGAGGAGGAGCAGCATCTGGGACACCAGCTCCTGCTCACTCGCAGTTTGGGTTCGTCTAAGGATTCCCAATGTGGAACTGGCCAAGTTGTGCAGGGTTATTGAAAGAATTCCAAGAAACTCAGTGCCTTTGAACAAGTCCGTATTTCCCCGATTTTTCTGTGTTTTATATATATTCATCTCTGATCCTCTACTGATCTACAGAAACGGTGAAATTCCAAACGTGCCCAACACCCAATAGTTTCTGCTTTTACATCTTGCAAATAAGAACCTGCGCACCTGGTAGGCACCCACTGGGGTGATGCCTCCAGCACATCTGGCCCCATGTGTGAGATCCCAGCGCTGCTTTGTGAGCGCAGATGTCGGCCATTGGGTTCACTGCTGGTGCTGGCACATCTCGCAGTGCTGCAGCACGGAGCAGCACAGCGTGGAGTGGCCCTGTGCAGCTGCCCAGCCTCGGGTGCTGCAGGGCCACCGGGGCAGCTGCCCATGCCCGGCACTGCCTGCACACAGCTGCCTTGCTCCCTGTGCACCCATGGGTGAATCGCAACTTGTGCCGGGTGTGAAAACTTCAGTGCCTGAATGTTTGACAAGGAAAAAACAAAACAAACCAGGGTTTGTTAAAAGCTTTCACACAGTTACACTGTGAGCACCGTGTGGGGCTGTGGGGTGCCCCCTCCTCCTGGCACCTCACCCCCAGGAGAGCCAAAGTGCTCTCAGCTGCGCTGAGCCAGAGCTTCCCCCTTTGATGTCACATGGGATTTTGGAGATAAATTGGAGCTATTGACAACTGTTAGCCATCCACTCCTGTGACCCCTTAAGAAATAAAGGAAAATAAAGGAGAAGGAGATCTGCGTCTTTGATGTTAGCAATGCAGGGAAACCACTTCAAAGAAAGATGAAAGAACGCCAGTAAATCGAGAGGCCCTTGTGAAACCACCGACCCACGTCACACCACTTTGCAGCTGTCAGCTGCCTTTATTTCTTTCGTTATTTTCTCTCTCACACAGATATTGCTGAATCATTTCTTATGTTTCATCTGATCTACTTCAGAGGAAAGCTCACACCAAGTTATTGGTGCCCATGTTATGGGAAACACGGATACTGCAGTGCTGCTGCTGCCTGGGATGCTGGAAGTGGAGAAACCCTCCTGAGCCGGAGAGTGAATCGGCATCACAGAACCACAGAACGCTCTGAGCTGGAAGGGACCCGTAAGGGTCACTGAGTCCAACTCCTGCCACCAGCTGCAGGAATCCGGCCCAAGTTGCAGGATCCTGGTCCTAGAAAGCTGATGGATCAGGAATTCTCACTACATGGGCTGGAGATGCTGAAATAAATGGAAATTTGGGGACTTATGATCTTCAACTGTGTATGGACACACATACACAAATACCAAGAGTGTGTCCTTTAGTCTCGCCCTTATTTCTTTATGCCCCAAAATTTAAAAGTCACCAAAAGCGATGAATAAACTCTCCCTCATTCTTCTGCAAACTTCCCAAATTTACAAGTCTGTTGTTAAAGCAGAGATGGTTGAGCAGAAAAACTGCTTTACAAAACGAGCAGGCTACAGCTTTTAAGAACTACTTCCAGTTGCCTGCTAGGTTTTAATGTGAATTTAGCACTGCAGAAACACCAAATAACTGAGGTTAGGGGGGACGTCGGGATGCCGGCCCATCGAGGGGCCAGGAGGACCGACTGCTTGGGGCCTTGCTGGGTTTCACTGGGAGTTATTTGCTCCCCAGAAAGCAAGGGCGGCACCAAGCCCACTTGCCCGTGGCTCATTCTGTGAACAAACCAACAGCCCCAGCCTCAGGGGCTGCAGCGTTCCCCTGCCCACCATTGCACAGCCGCCTGGCAATGTCCTGCCCATGTGAGGGGCTCAGAGGGCTGCTCATAGGCCACAAAACTCGTGTTGGTTTCTGAGCAGCCAAGAGAATGATACTGATAAAATCCATTTTTGATATTTTAGATTTTAGTCACTGTGATTCTGTACAGTCTATCTAAATTTGTTTAAAATTACATGTTGCATCATTCCTTTCTTGCGAAAATACCGTGTCACACATTTTTATCTGAACTATTTTGCCTCCACTGGCATATTCCCAGCAATGTTTTTTGATGAAATAGCATTTTCTGAAAGGTTAAATCAGATGCTATTGGAAACTTCCTGCCAGTGTTTCTGATGAGTCAGAGTAGTGATGTGCAATATTTTCATGCAGTCCGGAGAGAACTTTGGAGTTTTTCTCCTTTTGGAAGGCAGATTTCTGAGTTGTTTCTTCTTTTTTTTTCCTTTCTAGTTTTTAATTTGGATGTGCCTTAGAGGTGAATTTGAAATAGTTTACAACACTGTTGGGGGCAGCACTCCTGCAAACAATTCCCTTGGATAATAGTTTAGAAGTTAAATAGGACCTTTCCACCTCTGTGTGCGTGGTCCTTGTGTCTCGCATTGCCACCTGCACTTTAGGAGATGAGCTTCCTAGTGGGACATTTAACAGAAGCAATGCATTTCAAATTACTAATGGAGGTCTTTGAAAAAACAAACTGCTAGATGTCAAAACGTAGGCATCTCAGAAATAGCAGTGTTTGTGCACCCACAGGTTTCTGTAGTTTCTTTTTTGGGAGTTCCTGCCCCTGGCGATGGCTCTGCGCGGTCCTGGTGCCACGCACAGCACCGGCATTGCCTGCGCTATTTCTCATGCCACAAAGTGAACTGCTCATGGTGCCCTGCCTGCACAAACTCAGCAAAATGCAGACAGGTAAAGGTTGGGAACATGTATCATTAGGGAATCGGTGCTGCACGAAACCCCTACTTAATCCTGGGAATTAAATATTTGGAAGAGTATTAAAATACATCTGATTAAAAGTGAAATAATAAAAACATATGCAAATATTTTTTATCTGGCTTGAACAAAAGAGGTCTGCTATGGCAATTTGAAAGAAAAAAGAAAATGCATTAATATTTTTCATGTGTTCATTTCAATGGACAACTGTCTTTGTGGATGGCAAGTATTTTCATCAAGCAGAAAAAATAAAGCTGGATATAGTTAATTTTCAGTTATAAGGCGATCTCCAGCAGAAACAGAATGTAATAGAATGGCAATTATTCAGTTTTCTAACGATGCCCAGCACTGACAACTATCACTCTATTTACTGAAATGTAAAATTAAATGCTGCAAATAATGGGAGTTGCAGTCACTGATATTTCTGCCCAACAAAACTTTTATCATTCATTACTCTTTTCATTAAACCATATTCATGGTCTTCAGTTTTATTTCCTCTGCTAATGCCAAGTATTTATCTTTCCAGGGCTTCGATCAGACCATATAATGCTGTTGCCCCTGGAAATGTGACCTTATCTGTCTCTTAGTTAAAAAAGATAATGCAGCAAACACCCACCATAAATGTTTATTTGGCACGCAAGCAAAAGGAAAGAGATTTAAACAATATTTCCCATTTTATCACTGCATTAATACGGCATGAACAAAAGGCTATCTTTCAAACCAATGGGGAGAAAAATTAAAGGGCCAAAGATTCCTCAGACACTTGGGAAGCGAAGCCATACGAGCGTGTCTCTGTCAGTTTGAAAATAGGGAGCGTTATTGCTTCTTATCTGCAGGCATTAGCCGCCTGCTCAAATGCTATTTATGCAAATCATAAATCCAGAGGGAGGGACCACGTCTCCAACAGGTACCAGTGAGTCAACACCGGCACTTCTTCGAGGTGGTTGCTGGTGCGATGCAAGTTGCTGGGTTCAGCACACGCTGACGGATGGAGCCCAGACAGCTGCGATCCCCTGGCAGAGCAGTGGTAATTGTGGGCCTCACTCTGCAGCTGCGCACAGCAGCAAGGCTGACCAGTCATACCCAGGCAAACTGTGCTCAGGGTTTCTGGAGGGGACTGTGGGGAACACAAAATGAATAAATATTATCTGGATTTGAACAAATATTTATATTTACACATTTCTGTGTGTAGTGTATACATCTTAAAACTGACCCATAGTGTTATCCTCCGCACCTAACAATCCTCTCTCTTTTAAAGTGAGATGAACATGCACAGGCAGGACGTATATGGATTCTCAGTGTCCAGGGACTGCATCATCATTAATAAGAAATGCACCTGTGAGATCCAGATCCTGAGATTCGGCTGAATGCAAGCATGCATTACAGCTGTGGCTTGGGGGGGTGTACAGAGCCCTCAGCAGTTGAAATAAGTGAAACTACACAGTTCTATCAGCCTCCATATTTTGATTCCCTGTTGCGTATTTTCATAGAAAAGGATGAAAAAGCCTTAGGATGAGGACACCCACCTACTGCAGCCACCACATTCATCCCACAGAACATCATCTTCAGGCAACAGCCCCAGTTCGTCCACCGCGTGTCCTTCCTGCAGGAAGCTCTGGTTTTCAGCTGCCCCCGCCTCTGATGGATGGTTTCCGTCTGGACACCCTCCTTAACCAGCGTCACAGGGCGCTGACGTGGGCAATCAATACTAATAACGGTCTCTCTAAAGAGATTCTCTGTAGAGGTTTCCCCAGATGCACATGGTTTCCTGACCTTTTTCTATTACAAGCTGTTGTACAATGACAATATGACGAACAACCGGCGGCAGAGTAACAGAGTGATTATCAGCGGAATGTAGTCACACTCAGAACTACAGCATGAAATTATTTCGCTGCTCGTCAGTCATAACTGCACGGTGTCTGTTCAGCCTGTGCAAGACACCTCTGCCACAGCCCCCCGCTCCTCCTGCGAGCCTGGTGCCCGCTGCCAGCCCCGTGCCTGCTTCTTTAAGTCATGTTCCTGCAAAAATGTAGAGCTGACCAAAAATCAAAGAAAATGAATCACAGGTCTTGAAGATGATCTCATGCACATCCGCAGCACTGCCACGGGGGAAGCACAAGTCGATGACCAAAAGATCATTTGCAACTATTTCTCTGATTCAGAACAAAAAAATTTTTTTTTTTTAAAAACAAACAAACAAACACTCATCCCATTTTAAGCTCAAAAACTTTCTAATTGTATGTTTTGTTTTTAAATTCCTTATCTTGCCTACATTAAATTGCGGGTCCTTTTGGAGAAATCAGATGTCACAATTCTTCTGCTCTTAACTAAGAAAACATTTCCAAAAGAATTACCCAAATGCAGTAAATACCATTATGCGTATTAATTATCTTTTCAGAGTAACATTTAAGTTTCTTCATGTCTCTCCCAGTGCATTTATGTTAACGTATCTACATGGAATAAGTCTACAGGTTGTTTTCTTACTTTATTTTTGCTTTCCTATGTTAACGATAGTCTTTATTTCTACCAAAAAAATGACCTTTTTCTCTAGCTAAAACATCAGCTGCACTACGAAGAAGAATTCTGCAGTAAGAAAGAAATCTCTCGTTTTTAAGACGACAAATAGGTATTCTCATTTTGGGAAGCTAGGAAGAGGTGCTTTTTCTGCAAAGACAGCTTTGGGGTTGCCATGCTGCAGAGTTAAGCGGGAAACAGTGAAGTGCGAAGAGCTAAGTTGTGCTGGAGCAATGGCACGAGCTCCGTTGTTCCTTATCTGGAGGAGCAGAACAAAGGTGCAGTCCCTATCTGCCATAAGAGCCTTGTCTGGACCATCCACGTGGCTGCTTAGGCAAAGGAAAACCTGTATCTAAGCAACTGAACTTTCACTGAAGCCAAGGGAAAACTGGGACGCAAGCAGGACTGGTGACCCCGGCACCGCTGCCTGCCTGGCTGTAGCACACCTCTCCCCTGTTGGACCTGCGCGCAGCACAGCGGGCACCCCGAGGTGCTCAGCCCCTCTCTGCAGGGCAACGCAGTTATTGCAGAGATTCCCCTCAACAGTTTCTCAGAAAGCAATACTTGTAAAAGTAGGGAGGTAAGAGCTCAAACACAAGTCAGCCTAGAGCCCTACCCACACCATGCGGCCAGCGAGGTGCTGGGGGGCTGCTGGGGGCCCTGAGTACAGGAGCAAACATCTGCCAGCATGGCTGAGGTGTAGCAGATCCTGCTCTGAGGCTGGGAAAAGGGGAAGGCAGCTCTGCTGTGCTCATGGTGCTGCTTCCTCTTCTTGCACTCACATCCTCGAACATACCTGTGTGGGGAAAAATAGTGCAGATTTATACCACATAAAGCTTGATGTGGAGAAGGAAAACAAGAAAGACTCTTCCAAATTTGTTTGCATCTAAATGTGACTTCTGCTAATTTTATTCCAGGTAAAAGGACAAAAAATCATGTTTCTGAATAAATAACATGCCAAGATTTCCTAGACAGCTTACCCGCAATGAAAGATAAAACTAACAGCCAATATAATAGACCCTTTCATTTCAGTAATAAACATTTTAAGACACAAATTACATCAGGAATGTTCCCACTAAAATAGGAATGGTATAAACTCCAGAAAAGCAAGGGAAAATCATCACACACACAGCAAGGCAAGGTGAGGACACATTCTGTAAACAGCCTGAAGTTCGCTCTCCTGAAGTTCAGGGTCCCAGCTTTGCTCTTTGCCAGGCCCATGTTCCTCAGGATCACAAACTCAACCAGGGCATGGTGGCTACAGCCCAGACTGCCTCCACTCTTAACCTCTTTAAGGAGCTCATCAGCACTGCTGAGCACCAGGCCCAGAGATGCTTCTCCTCTGGTGGGTTTGTCCAAAACCTGGACCTGGAAGTTATCCTCAGCGCTCTCCAGGAGCCCCCTGGATGGCTTCCAGCCTGCTGTGTTGCTCACAGAGCAGCAAACAGTTCAGGCAGCCTTCTCAGGAGGAAAACAAAAAGCTAAAGAGATAAATGACCAATTGGGCTGCCTCATTTCAGATCTAAAAGCAGGGCCAGCAACATGGGATGGAAAAGAAAAATGCACAGGGAACTATTTAAAGAAAATGCTCCTTTTTTCCTGGCTGCCCTTCTGCTGAGGATAAAACCACCTCAACAGAAGGAATTGTCCCCTCCACAGCCCAGGACACGCAGGAGAGGAGCCACTGGTAACAGGCCTTCATCCCCAGGCAGTTATCCCGAGCAGATGTGCTCCTGTGGTACCTCTGCCCAAGCTCTCCTAGCAGCATACACAGACACGTCACAGTCCCTCAGCTAAAGGCAAAAATCCACTTTAGGAACAAAGACACCTGTTTCGACCACAGCATTTTAAAAGCGGCAGCTGAGCTCATTCTCCTTTTCTCTGTAAGTGCAGAAGTAAGCAGAGCACACACACCTGATTTCTCCCTCCCATTTACTCAGAGCCCGTACCCCTCTGTTCCTCTCCAGGTGCCGGCAGCTGCCTGTACGCAGTCATCACTTTCTCATTTGTTTGTTTTGATTTATTTCAGGTGTAGGCTGTTTTAAGGAGGAAAAGCATGTTTGTCCAATTGTCTGTGAGAGGCCAGGAGTGTGCCCTGCCCCTGTGAAGCCCCTATCTCAGAGAGGCGGGGATATCACCAGGACAGACATGGGGAAGAGGCCCCAGCAGGATGCTGAGCACTGGGTGCTTGCAGTCTGGCACGGTGCCCTCGCACTGGCATGGGAGGGACATCAGCTGAAGGCACTGGCACCTCTCTCAGCCTCACGCTACCAAGCAGCACCAGCCTGTCACCATTGTGGAGCACTGACACGAGCTGAACAAGAAGGGGTTTCTCTTGTCACACTGGCATGACCAGCAACCAAGGGCAGCCAAAGGCCAGCTGAGCGTGTCCGTGATGGGCACACGAGGAGCTCCCGGGGGCTGCAGACACCCCAGGCCATCGCAGGTGCAGAGCGTTACACATGAGTCAGGAGCTGCTGTGACCGGGTGGTGAAAAGCCTTCTGTGTAAGCTGCAGTTCCCTGTCCCACGTGAAATGCTCATGTCCCACAGTCACAAGGAGCATGAGGGCACGGCACAGCCACAGGGAGCTCATGGGCAGCGCTGGCTGTGGAAATGCGGAGCATGGCACTGCTGGAATGACTGCGTGTGAATTCTCAAGTTGTCTTTTAAATTTGCATCTTAGAGGATGTGAATACCCATATGGAACATCTTCTGGCCATGAAGGAGGCTGGTGCTTATGCTGTATCTCCAGGGCAACTCTGCAGCAAAGCAGGATGTTGTGCACTGGAACGGTTCTTCCCCAGTCTGCACGTACAGGCTCTTACCTCAAAGCATAAACCCCGCTGAGTCTCCAGGCTCTTTAGGTACTTGTGTTTTAAAAGCACGTGACGGACATCCAACGTAATGGATGCAATGCAGGAAGGCTTGCATGGTGCTGGGGCACCCTGCTGCCAAACCTCCCCTGCCACCCTCATTGCTATTCTGGGCACGGAGGCCAGAAATAACCTTTGGTGATGTTTGGCAGTGACAAAGTAGCACATTGCCATTTCTTTTTGTTTTGCTCCTTATGAATCCTTTCTTCATCTGCAGAAATAGTCTAGTGTCTCAATCTGTGGGAAATGGGGATATACATTATAAGATGGCTGTGCAGCATGTTAAGCTCCAGCCCAGGTATTCCTTGGTTGCCAGTGTGAGCTGAGTTGAAATATCATTGCAGGAAGTGTAACATTTCTGAAAAAGGACACAGAGGTGGCAGCTTAGCTTTCTAATGAGTTCTCTGGCAGACAGGAATTCCTAAGCAGGTTAGCAAGCATGTTCTCCCAGGGACTGCCTTCCCTTCTGGCTCTGTGCGCGGAGCACCGCAACATCCCCGGGGACCCGAGCGCTGTCCCTTGCAGCCCTGCTGGCGTTCTGAGTCTCTTTTCTCCTACACACTCCTGACAGAAGCATCTGAATTCAAAAGATGAAAAAAGTCAAAGTCATTCTGAATTGATCACAATTCCAGTGGCTTAACTTGGCTAAAACTGAACAGAGCAGACATTTCAGACTTGTCACTGCTGCAGATAAATGTGCCTTTGCTGTTTGGAAAGAAACAAACTTCGCAAAGAAGGGGCCAGCTGCAGGCTGGGCCTGGCCGTGGTGTGGGTCCTGCGTGGGCTGGGCCTGGCTACAAGGGGGGGCCAGGCACAGGCCTCAGCCTGGTGCCCATGCACCCTCCTGCCAGGGCTGGGGGTCAGCTCTGGGGTGCCCCTGCCCCTCTGAGGCGCCTCTGCCCATCTGCCTGGGCCCTGGCAGAGCTCAGCTGGGAGAAACCCCTGAGCAGCCGCTGTGAGGGCATTGGCAGAGGCTCCAGCTGTGCTGCTCGGAGGCCCACACCCCCCGGCTGGGCTCAGCACCTCCCGTGCACGCATGATGCTCTCTCCAGCATTTACCCAGGCAGGCGAACCCATCCACAGGAAGAGTAACTAGCAGCATCCTACAAACCAATACCCTCTGTATGTTGCTACACTTATGCCAAAGCAGAGCCTATCACCAGAAGACAAGCCCAAAGTCCTGGGATTTAGTCTCTTATTTCATCATGTTGGAAATTCTCATGTCTGTAAATGAAAATGCGTTTGAGGTACCCCCTGATCCCAGCCATCACCCCCTCTCCCTGCAGAACCACGCTGCACAGCCACAGGCAATGCTGCAACAGCATTTGTTAACGGCCCCGCAAATCGTGCTGCGGCCAAGGACACTGCCTGGCGACTGCTGACCCTTCAGACTGCGCTCCCCAGCCCTGGCAAGTCCCCAGCTCTCTGCACTGACAGAAGAGCCATCAATTAAAAACCACAGTGGCCTAAATCAGAGCCAAAAATCACTGCTTGTTTATTCTGCAGATACTCAAAGCAGGCTTGCAAACAGTTTTCCGTGTCAAATGCACTTAAAAATGAATTGACCTCACTAGTGAGGAGATGTTGGCAAAGCCAAGAAGGATGGGTTTGGAAGTGATACCTCCATCTGCACGTGTGTAACCAACCCCTGGGCAGAGCACCCCTGCACTGCCTTCAGCCTGCCCGCTGCTCGCCTGGCCTCCAGCACCGCCCGCAGGGTCAGGGCAGGGCTCTGGGCAGGGTGTGGGTTAGGGGCAGCAGTGGCACTGTCTGGCTGAGGGGCTCCAGGCTGGGCCCCCGCAGTGGGCAGCTGCACGCTCTGTGCAAGCTGTCACCTGGGCACATGGTGGCTGGAAATAAAAATGTGGAGACAGAAAAAAACAGGGAGCGTGATTTAATGTGAGACTAAATTACAAGTATTACATCTCTCCTGGAGATGTTCAATTTTACAGTCTCTATCTGGTTACACTTGTAATAATTACACAGCAGCTCAGAGAGAAGTCATGGCTTAGCTGAATGCATTACAGAGCAAGATGTCTGGCCAGGATGTCACACCATCGCTGCACCAACCAAACCAGGATGCTCCTTCGCCTATAACATGCCACAGTGCATGAGTGCGTACGCCTCTTCTGGGTGCATTTCTGCCAGTGCTTGGTTCCTCTTTGAGGCTTAATTTTGCCTTTTTTTTTTTTTTTTTTTTTCAGGTAAGAGCAGTACTCTCACCCAAATATTCAATTTTTTTTTTTCTTTCTGATGAATTTGGACATGGATCTACTTCTTCTGTATTGCCTTTGTCCATGGATGAAAATAAAAATAAAATACGCAATGCACTGAGATACCAAATCCAAAGAGTTTGGGTTCAAGCCCAGTTCTCTATGACATTGAATGGCAGAGCTAACTATGACATTCAGACCAAAATGTTCTTTTCAGTGAATGACAGAAATGTTAATACCAGTGGTGGTTCTTTTCTTTTTTTTTTTTTCCCAACTTGTTCCACATAAATTGTAAATTGTGTTTGCTCTGGGTCCCTAGATGCTATCGCAAACTTAATAAATATCTTCCGCCTCGCACTTGAACTGTGCTGCTGTGGGAGAGCAGTCCACTAGCACTGAAGCAATGCTATTACTGAGATGTCAAAATGTAACTGAACATCAGCTCTGTCTGCTAGGGAAATTAAAAATAATGATCAGGTTACAAATGCCATCTTTTGCATTTGAATAGCAGCAAGAAGGCAGGCATTGTAATGCATGTATTATCTCTGGGCAGGTAAATGGCACTGGCAGACCCTTATTTATGTTGCTGTCACTACCATGCCTCAAAAATTTGTTGTCACAGTATTATTGTTTCCCTACAAGATATATGATGTGCATAAATTAGGAATATGAAGGTCTGCTTCTTCTTTCACTAACATATCCTTAACTCCATCTTTAATGAATTCACTGCAAAATTAAATAGCTGTGTAACTGCAGAGTGCCTGAAGTAGATCAGGCAATGCACTCTTCATGTCGTTCTTGTGCGGCTGAAACACATGCATCTTCTGAGCAACTAAAAGCAAGGTGAAACAGGGACATCATTTTTAATTTAGGCACTATCCCAAGGCTGATACGTAACTCGTTTTACCATAACCTACAAAGCAAGAAACATCAGGGAGAGGCACTGAAAAAAAAAGACCACTTGGAGAACGATGGGTGCTCCCTCTTCAGGTCGAGAGAAGTCCAAGGCCAAGGCACCATCTTGCTCAGGGCCTTTCCAAGGAAAACCAGAGTGGTCGTGTTTGGCATTCCTCACACAGACTCATCTTCTGGCCAAAATGGATGTGGGCATGCTGAAGGCAGCGTGCTCCTCGCTCTCTTGACACCCACGGTGGGCACATCCCTGATGGAATGCTGCCAGGGGTCCCGGCTGCCCAGCACGCAGAGCTCATTTGCCTCCCACGAATCTGCAGATGGATTTCCACTCTTGGCCATCCTGCAGCAGAGTCAGTGCACCAGAGAATCACAGAATCATAGAATCACTTTGGTTGGAATACACCCATAACACTGCAGAACTATAGAATGGCTTGGGTTGGAAGGGACCTCAAGGATCATCAAGTTCCAAGCCCCGTAAGACCATCAGTCCAGCCATCACCCAACACTACCAAATTCTCCATTAAACCATGTCCCTGTGAATGAATGAGGCGGTGCTGGACGTTTCTGTGGGGAGTCAAAAGTGGGATTGGGGCACTGTGGAAAAAGTGCTGAGGTTGAGGAAGCAGCCAATAGCTCGGGGGATCTCAGGTTTGTGTGTCTCCTTTTGCTGCTGGGTTCGTGTCTGATGTCCACCCAAGCACCAAGTTACTCTGCAGGCACCAAGCTTAGGCAAGTGTGCTGCTCCCTGCAGAGAGCCCAGTGCTCACAAAAGGGGCAGAGAAAGGCCTTGGACATCACCTGAGGACACACATCACCCCACTAACACCCCACACATCTGCTTCGCTGCCCTTCCCCTTCCACTCTCACCCCTGCACCATTTCTTCTGGATGCAGCCCTTCCACTGCCACTAGTTCACATTTACAACTGCTCGTCTTCCTGAATTATTTTGTTACTCGCTCTCCTGTCAGTCCTGGATTTTCCTCACTCCACCCATCATTCCTCACTTCCTTAACCTTTACAAGGAACATTTGCCTGCATTATTTGCTTTTTTATGTTCTAAAACAGTCTTCCAAATCAGCTGCCATGCTTCGATTACATTTATCCCCAGAACAGAAAACCTCACGAGGGACATCAACTACAGAAATACGTCTTAAGGCTTTTCTGCTGTTTCTGCCCACGGCAGCGAAGCAGCAGTGTGTGGAAGAACTCAATGACAGCGCCGTGCAGCACTGCGTTCCGTGGCACACATGGTACTGTCCTGGCATGCAGTACAAAAGCTCTCAGACCCATGTGGAATGCACTGAGTTACGCTTTTAGGGTATTTACTGGCCACCTCCGCTGCTCCCCGGGAGCTGTGATCTCACGTGCCAGCTCTGCTGGCTCCACCCGAGTCACGGTCTGAGCGTCAGGGACAGGGCTGCCTGTGGACACCCCCAGCAGACACAGCTGAAGCTGAGTGGGTGCTGTCTTTTAGGGAGCTATGAAGTGAGTCTTCTGTGGTCTGATATTATCAGTGCTTCTGGGTTATGTAACTGAGGACACGGTATTGAGTGGATTATTTCCAGAGGAAGGGAATGAGCAGTCCTTGTCTGCAATGCCACCAGGGAGCTGTGTCACGCTGCGTGTACCTTAACGTGAACAGACACTTGTGCTCATACGATGGGAGTGCCTGGTGTCCAGGCTTGCTGCTGGAATGCGCAGAGATTTGATGTGGCACTGAGAGAAGCTGCTTGTCTTCCCTGCTCTGTGTGGCTGGAGATGATGAGCTCTGTAACCACGGCAAGACACTCCAGCTACAAAACATGAGGCTGAGAAGAAGCAGGTCCTGGGGAAGTTGCGGTTACTCTCTTAACCTTTGTGAGTCTCTGTTCCCGCATAGGCAATGCGGGTCCTGATATTTTCCTGTTTCACTGATAAGACTGCAAGAACAAATCTCTTAGGGCTTGGGAGTCGTTGGGTACCCTGCCTCTGGGCGTCCCACCCATGACATGGGTACATGGCGGCACAGCAACAATGTATGACTTCTCCAAAGCGGCATTTTGTAAGATATACAAAGAAAAATAGCTTTTAAGGAAATCAAACCATTTTGGAGGTCCACCTAGGTGAAGGATGGCCTTTGGTATACATCTCCACTAGACCTGTGGCAAGACCCAAATCAACCGAGATCTGTGAAAGGGAGGATGCTTCTGGTAATTCGGGTCTTACGAAAGCATTATCACTGGTTTGCTCTGACGTGCTTTGCCTGCAGCTATTCAGAAAAGCACTTTTGCTTATGCTGCCTTACTCCAAAGCCAGGATAAATCACAGTCCTGTCAAAATTGCTGAGAAAGTCCTTACTGAGCGCTGCTCAGGCCACTCACCTGATGTGCTCTGAAGAATGACCTGATTTAGATCCAGTGGCATTTAAAGGGATTCCTGAGGGCTTAAAGTGCATCAGCCCATTGTCGCAGTCAGGAGCAGCGGCCTCATTTCCCGTCGTTACTCACAGGTGCGGTCAAGCACATGCTGTCTATGGATGCTGCCAGGAACGACGCTGCTGGTGCTCTCGTGCAGGCGGCATTTGACACAGCAGTGTGGCATGGTTCTGCCAGCGAGTCCCGGAGATGTGCTGGCAGGTGGGCAGCGAGCTCTGCACGGCAGTGTGCAGGGCAGCCCTGCTGCTGCCCGTGTGGGATGCGTGCTGCTCCCCGGGGCAGCCCCAGTGGCTGCCAGCGGGGCGGCCGCCTGCTCCTCAGCTGTGGCCGGGTCATTTTCCTCCTCATCTGCCCCAGCTGCCGTTCCCAGTGCTGCCCCGCCAGCACTGCCTCGGGCAAAGGATTCCAGACCTGCCAGAAGCTATCCTGATTTTAGGACAATTAAAACAGCAGGAAAGTATTTTATGACAACACATTGTTCTTCACTACTGCTTAGCTTTTGGGGCCATTTAACTGCAAAGCTTGTCTGACTGTTCAGGCTGTGGTGAGGATAAAGCATTCAGCTGTTCCACTGTGCTGGAACACAAACAAGCGCAGCAAAAAATATAGAAATATGCAGTATGAAACCAGACACTTTGCTGGGTATGGCATTTATCTGTGTTTCTGACTTCTTGGAAACCCAGCTCAGCCTCCCCTGGTGCTGCTCACATGCCCGGTTCCATGGGGTGCTCGTGCCCTGCCCAGCCCCACGGCTGCTCTCCGGAGCTCGCTGTGTCTGCAGGGAACTGGGGTGCCCCCAGCTCAGCTGCCCAGGGCCCATCAGCCTGGAACCACCCCAGGGATGGGCAGCACAGCTCCGGGCAGTGCCAGGGCCTCACCGCCTCTGGGGAGAGAATTTCCTCCCCACATCTGACCTGATTCTTCCCTCTTTCAGTTTAAAGCCATTCCCCTGACCATTCCCTCTTCTCTCTCTTCAAACTGAAGAATAAAGGCTTTGTTCCTTCCCCTAGAACGAAACACGATCTGGAAAACATCCCTATCACAGGGTCAGAGTAGCAGTGCTCAAGTACTCTGGTTTCTCGTGGGGGTTTAAGACTGTCAACATTTTGCTGCTCTTTGCCGAGGCAGATCAGCACCGAAGCATTGGCACCATAGTTCTGGTTTGTTTTCCTACTGCAAGCTCAGCTATTAGAGGTGAAACTGTGTAACTTCAGAGCACAGCAAATAAGGCCAAGGGGTCTCGGGATGCTGTTTAGTCCTGTGCCTGGCCAGAGAGTGCAAGCTGCTGGTGCTACTGGGAAAGAGTGAAAAAAACAAATCTGGAAGTACCCTGTAGAGCTATGTTACCTGTCGTGATTTAATGGCATGATTTATATCCTTCTGATTACTCAGTAACACAATGCGGTTTACTTAGGGAAGTGACTACAATCTAATTGTTACTTTTCGTCTGATAAAATCTAGTTATCATTTTAATTACCGTTATGAAGATCCTTGCTTCTGCCTTTCTCAATGCTTCGTGCACGGCACTTTATCTCCTGCAGCAGGCGCAGCGCGGGGTGCGGGGCGAGCTGTGTCTGGGTGCCAGGCGAGGCAGCATCCTGCTCTGCTGTGCAGCTCTGGCTGTTCAGTCAGCCCCTTGGATAGGGCTGCTGCTCGCCAAAGGGGAGGGGAAGGAGATGGGGGGCTCAGCGAGTGCCAGGGCTGCGGTGGGGCTCAGGCAGGGCCCCAGCCCCAGGCAGTGCTCGGGTGGTGGCGAGGGGCTGCAGGGCCGGGGCTGGCGGCCCCCCCTCGGGCTGCAGAGATCCCGGCAGCTCCAGCCCCTCCCACCCTGCCCACTCCTCCTCCCGGTTCCGGCCCCGGGCGTGCAGCTGCTGCTCGGCATCGCTGTGCATGGGTTCTGTAGGAGAAGAAACGAAGCAGAGGCTTTTGTCAGCACACTGTTAATTATTTCTTTCTGCTAATTAAAAAGCCCGTAATTTATAAATTAGTATTCATCAGTCCACAGAGTGTACATTGCTCAGACCAAAGCACGGCGCGCTGCTGGAGGGCAGCATGCGCACGCAGCGCTGTAGTGCTGCCCGTCCCCTGGGGGGCTGCACCGTGCTCCTGCCAGAGGAAATGCTGAGGAGCACCAGAGGCCTTTTGTTGTCAGGGAATACCTTCCTCCTTTCCTTTTTGCTTTCTACTCTTCTCTGCTGCCATTGTGTTCCCCAAGATCTTACTTTTCATTTTGCTAGGGCTGAATTCTGCGCAGGTTCACCGATGTTTTATTCTGCACGGGTTCACCAATGTTTTATCAGCTCGTAACTGCATTTCCAGCACATGTTCCGCCTTTGTCAGAAAAAATCCAATTTCAGTTTGAAAAGCAGAGGTCTGACTTAAGTAAAAGAAAAGTTTAGGAAGACAGTTCAGAACTTCGTGTAACAGGAGGCAGCAGCTGCTGAGTGCCGCCCACACCCCTGCACGTAGCAGCAGGGCCGCGCAGCCAGAGCTGTGTGCCGGTGCCTTGCTGCCTCTGCCATCGGGAAGTTTCTCCTGCTGCTCACCCCGAATCCCTCCTCCTGGGGCGCACACAAACAGGATCGTGGTTTGTGTAGGTGCACAGCATCAAGCTGAAAAATGGATGTCTTGAATTCCTTAATGGTCTTTGAGATTAAGCACAGCCTTAATCGTGTCTGAGAGCTGCACTTTGCAAAGCACGTGTCCTGAAGACTGACACTTTTCAGGTTATTTTTTATTTGTATTTTTTATTGATTGTTTTGTGTTTTTCAGAACATGTGTTTGATGAAAATAATGAAAAAAGAAAAAGTGTATTTCTGGGATATGTTCCTTTGCATTTGCAAACAGCCTGTCGAGGGCTTTTGAGATTTTGGAGGATGTCTGTCAGTGCCTTGTCAAACCTGGCTGCTGCAGCTCTCCCTGCGAGATGGAGCTGAGTGGCTTTGTGCTGCAGTTCCTCCCGCTGTACACAAACAATTACTCACAGTCTGTACTTTCCCTATCAACGACTACCTGCTCAAAGGCCTTCCAGGATCTATTGCAAAGAACCCGGTGCAAAGACACAACTTGGCCTGCGCTAGGCACGCTTCTCTGCTCCTTTTCTTATCCATGTCACTGCAGGGTCCATATTGGGGTGGAAAATAAGGAGTTTTGTGACATCCCAAAGCCCTCTGTAGCACCAGTGACAAGGGATTTGAATTTGGTAAAAATATGGCTTGCAGTACCTCCATCCTGCAGCACCTCACCTGTCCCCTCCATCCTGCAGCACCTCTCCTGTCCCCTCCATCCTGCAGCACCTCACCTGTCCCCTCCATCCTGCAGCACCTCACCTGTCCCCTCTGTCCTGCAGCACCTCTCCTGTCCCCTCCATCCTGCAGCACCTCTCCTGTCCCCTCTGTCCTGCAGCACCTCTCCTGTCCCCTCCATCCTGCAGCACCTCTCCTGTCCCCTCCTGTGCCAGCTTTGTGCCACGCTTCCTGCAGCCAAATGGGGAATGCCGGGCTGGAGAGGAAGGGCCTAGGGGCTGGGTGCTGTCCTCTGGCATGCAGTTGAGGTTTCTCTGGTTTACACGAAGACAAGGGTCATGGAAAGCAGAATACTGCCTTTAATTATTTGGTTTAACGCCCAGTTTGTGATTCTTATCAAAATTTCTTTTGAAAAATACATCTATAAGGAGACAAGGAAACAGCAGATAAATATATTTTTTTAACACGTTGAAGGCTATACGAGGGGCCCTGGGCCTGACATGGGTTGTAAAGTCCGCTGCCAAAGCCCTGCTCCTACACAGCTTATCCCTTCCTTGCCTCACCCTGCCTTGACTCTTCTCTATTCTCTCTCTTTCCTTACTTTTATGCTTTCACTCTTTTAAATTGTATTCAGAGTCTGCCTCTGGGCACTGTGCTGGAGATAGCACGCTGCACAAATGCCCTTTTAATTTCCATGCTACTGAAACACAATCAGAATAAAAGGTTTAATTTTTCAAATGCATTTGATATCTCATGGCCATTTAAGTGTCTTGATCCATCTGCTGGGCTGGTGCCAGTGCGTTTCACTTGGATGCTGCTCAGACAGCTAGCTTAAAGCCCCTCCAAGAAACAGACAGTATTAATGTCTAATGGGGATGCAGCAATCAGTTCTCAAATAAAAGCACAAAGGACGGCAGAGATACATGGACACCAAAATACACAAAGAGAGGAATTTGCTTAGAAGCAAATCAGGAGGTTTTTTCTTCTGTACTGCTTTAGAAATGTAAATGGACAAAGTGTTGTGTAAGCATATACAAATTTTTGGAATGCATTTACTACAGAAGATTAATATTGTCTTTACATGTTTTCCTAACATTAACGGTGCAGATGTCTGCAGGAGCGGTAGCCAATGGGGGACGTCCTACGGGGAGATCTCCTAGAGCCAGCTCCGAGCTCTGGCGTGGGTTCCAGCGCTGTGCTGCACCTGCGCTGCCAGAAGGCAGGGTGTCCGGGTTGGTACCACGGGTTTCTGACGAGCCACTGGGTGCTGTGGATGGAGCTGCTTGGCAGAGAGGCGCATCCTGTGCACCATCAGCCCTCAGGACTGTCCTCTCCCTCTGAGGTCACTGCTGCTGGAGATGTCTGGCTGATGGAGGGATGGAGGATGGAGGGGTGGAGGATGGAGGGATCCAGGGATGAAGGATGGAGGGATGGAGCAGGAGTTGGGTACGACTCAGGGAGAATCCCCTCCAATGGCCCCACCAAGGTTCTCCGGCCCCCTGCCCTGTGCTGCTGGGCCTTGGCCGCCGCCCTCTTGGCCTCATGAGCTCAGGCTGCCGTGGGCATCGTGGGCACGATGAGCATCGTGTATCTACAGGCTGGAAAGGGACTGTGCAAGATCAAAGCATTCAGATATTGTAGACACTTAAATTTTCTCCACTGGCTTAGATCCTCCCCTTGTTAATCTTGTCATCCTTTTCTTCTAATTTAATTCATTAATTCATCTTACTTCTAGACTCTGTGAGGCTCTGCTGTCATGTAGAATTCTGTACTGGCCGTGTTGTGACCTGCTGGGTCTGCCCGGGCACAGCCTGTGCCTTCTGCTGGATATTAGAAGTGACTCTTCCTGCCCACGTGTGCCCAATTCCAGCAGAATGAGGGATTTATCTCTCTTCTCTGCTTTTTATCTTCCTGTCAGATTGCTCTCTGATGGGTGGCTGACTGCTGATAACTCTACCCAACCCTGGTCATTTTTTATTCTCCTGGACTTGCAGACAAGAGACAGAGCCAGGCAAATGGATTTTAAATGTGAGCTCCAGATGAGTTTCCTTGTTACTGTCTAAATGTCTCCTCTACTTGTCATCACTTGTCACTGCTTTGCACCTACTTTGTAATTGCTCCAGACACGATGTTTCTCCTGTTCTGTGTGTGCTGTAGGTCATCGCTGTAAAACTCCTCCACAGCAGCATTCCTGAGGTTTGTGTGGCCCCAAGCAGTACAAGTAAATAATCATAAAAACGAAGAGCAGATGATTTGCAGGGGAACCGTTTGGTGAGAATGCACAGATCAGCTCTAACAGAGGCTTTCTCCAAACAGCTGAAAATAATTTGGGGCAAGGACCAAGGTTTGGAGGGGACTGCAGGTGCTGGGGAGTGTCTCATCTTTCAGAACTTGGAAGGTGTGTGGAGGTGCCCCCTGGCCCGGTGCAGCCCTGCAGCAGTGTCTGTCTGTCCCTGCGTGCTGCAGGCTGAAGGGCACGAGCCTGGGATGCCAGCACCTGTCCCACTGCCGCCTCGCGAGGAGGGGACAAGAGCAGGAAAGGGACAGCTCTGCTGCCTGCACACAGAAGCAGATAAGCTGCATGTGGTGTCTGTGCATGCCCACATGGAAACACTGGAGGAAAGCACGCCTGGAGCTCTCCAGTTCAGCCTCCTCTGGAAGAGAGATGACCAGCAATGCGGCGTGAGGTCAGCCACGGCAATGGCTGGCTGACCGCAAACACACAAATCCAAACCAAAACCATCGAACATGGCAGGCGATCCTGAACTTTCCTGGGTGTGGTGGCAGAGGAAAGGAGGAGCACGCACCTCTGGGCCCCTGTGTCTGGCGCTTCCCTCCACCTCTCCCAAGCGCCTCGCCAGGCCAAGGTTTGTTGTGGTCTCAGGGCTGGCTCCGTGCATCCACGTTTGGTTCGGGAGCTGACTGCTGATAGGTGGGTGTGTACATATGCACACAGCCAGCATCTCCTGAGCCCTGCGTATTGCAAATACACCAAAAGGAGAAACCACGCTCCCAGATCCATGGACAAACTGTGGACCTGTCCGTGCTTTTCTGTAGGACTGGCTGCCTCTGGCCGTGTGTGCCAGCAGCTAGCTGAGTGTTTGCTAAAGATATCAGAAGAAAGAAGTAAATATGATAAGGATCTGGATCTGGGATGGAAGAGATGTCTGGAAGAGAACGACCAAAGCCTGGCGAGGCGCTGCCTCCAGACGCTGGCCAGTGCCAGGAAAGCACTTAAAAGAGCACTTGGGCTCAGATCATTGAAGTGCTGTATCAAGAAAATAACTGGGGCAGGAAACTCTTGCTGCATGGCTAGTTTCAATGTCAAAATGCTTTAATCCTAAGCCTTTGGTTAGTAATAGCATTTACTGCTGGAACCAGGACAATGCTATTGAAATTCCAACAATAATGCTTTCAAAATAATAGTAAAAATAAAACAAACAACCAAACAACTGGGCCTCAGATGTTGCTGAAGGCTCCCACCATGCACAGCTTTGCCCTGGCCGGGTCAGACTAATGGCAACAGGGGGAGAAATGGGCACTGCAAACAGTTTGCGCTTTGCTGGGGTGACTGCAGAGAAGGCACAGAGGTTGTGCGCATTGCTGCCTTACCTACTGCCCAAATCTACTCCATAAATCTGCTCCATAAAGCCAATTTAGTATATTTACAACGCGTAGTGTCTCGTTTAAAATCTACAGAACTGTATGGCACTTCTGTAAAATGTGAGCGGCTGTCCTGCAGGACACCGCTTAAACCAGATGACACCTGCACTCCTTGTATTTGGGTGCACTTACAACAAGCATGTGCTTGCGGCAGCTGTGCTGGTTAGGAAATAATTTGACAATGAAATCAGTTCCACCGTTTAACTTCACTTGGGTTTTTGCCTTCCCATCAGTGGGGCAGCACAGCCGTCCCCAGATGTCCGTGCATCTGCTGGGGGTGGTGGCTGGTGCTGCGGCCGCTCCTGCTGCCGCCCCGCGTACCGTCAGCACTCCAGTTCATCGTCGTGTAGGCTGGGCAGGCTGCTGGCACAACAAGCCCCTGCTTGCTGATTCTACACTTCTTTATATTTCCGTCAGATTGGGCAATTGAACAAAACAGCACAGATGTCTGTGTGTAATTGCAGCCTCCTCTGCCTGCTTTCGTCAGGCGTATCACCAAGTTGTCGATGATGACGTTGTGGCCATTTCACAAATCCAAGACACGTGCGGTGGGACAAAGAGAACACTTGTTTTAATCTGGTGCCAGCACTGCCCCTGCAGGCTGGGACTGGGGTTGGGATTGGCGTTAGGATTGGGGATGGGTTGGGGTTGGGTTTGGGGTTGATGATGGGTTGGGGTGGGGGTTAGGGTTGGGGTTGGGGGTAGGCAGCAGTCCTACAGCACTGCTGCGATGGCAGGAGGACACTTGGGTCATTCCACACAGAAAATGTAGAATGGCCATGCAAGAAAGCATTTTTATCTTAGAAAAATAAAAACTACAGAGAAGCTTCAGTTATGATTATTTTTTTTCCATTTTGCTCCCGTTTCCTACAGCCTTACACAGCTTTTGAGAGTGTTTCACTGATTTTTATCTGGCTCCTTCTTTTCTTTTGCATGCAATCTTTGTAAAACAAAGCAAATGAGGCAGAAATGACTTTAATGTCTCCTTCCATTTAAAATGTTTTATTTTCCCCACCGCTATGGATGCCTATTACTCCCTTAATTGATAAGCTGCAAATTCCTGGGCTTGTTACTAAGGATGAAATAACTTTGTTTAGTAAAGATGCAAGCTTATTAGCGTTACTTAGGGTAGTGCTCATCAGTTACCATTATCTGTTTGGGCTTATGTTTAAATTAAAAACACCGTTGCTTCAGAGCAATCCTAAAGAACCACAGACAATGGCAATATAATTTATGCAATGGTAATATAATTTATGCAATGGTAATATAATTTATGCAATGGTAATATAATTTATTTTAAATGTTTCCAATATTTTATCTCCGAATTTTTAACATAGCAGCCTACAGGATATATTTCTGGCGAAAGAAGAGTGTCATTCCTTATTAAAACGTGTACTTTTTGGATGTCAAGGCCAGCTAATCACAGAACCACACCTGGTTGGGATGGAAGGGCCCCCCCAGCCCCACCCCTGCCGTGGGCTGGGTGCCCCCAGCTCAGCTGCCCAGGGCCCCTCTTTTTTTAATAAGGAGTGGCTGATAGTGCAGATCTCAAAGGGGAAAGCAAGGTTTGTGCCCTGTGGCCGAGGGCCTTCCCCGATGGTTTTGGCAGCATTTGGGCAATGACAGAGCCACACCTGCAGCGTCCCACGGCAAAATGTACTGGTGAAATCAAGTGAGGAATATGTGGTTTCCCATCGAAATGGTGTGTTAAAAGAGCAAAGTAAAACCATAAATAGTCACGAAGTTTGATTTATGAAGGATACCAGTTGTTGCTTTGGAAATAAAAACAATAAAAAAGCAGCAAGCTACCAGCAGTTCACCCGTCCCGTAGCAGATTCAGCATTCAGTAACACTGGAGTCCTATCCTGCAATTCACTCTGTGCACATGGTGTTTGGGAAGGGTGCCTGGCGCTCTGGCTGACTGATGACACGACATTTAAAACACCCTGATGATCTCAGCAGGTCTGAGGGCTGCGGAACGGCAGCAGGAAATAAAGTGGAGATGGTCTTCCTGAGCACGTTGCTCTATGACATCTGTGAAGCCAGGGGTGTCGGTGCAAGTTGCTGCTGGCAGTGCTGGCTGTGAGGCCGCCGGGCCGCAGGGCTGCGGAGCAGTGCTGCAGCAGCACCTGCACGCCGGGCACTGCACGAGCTGGGGAAGCGCAGAGCTGCGGGCTGAGCGCTGCCTCGCGCTGATAAACGCAGCGATGGAGGGGAGGGGTGGGCTCACGGCTGTGTGCATGGAGTGCAGCAAAGTGACCTCTGCCAGGGCACACCCTGGCCACGATGGCTCTGTGACAGCAACGGTGTGGGCACAGCTGGTGTGGGGGCCCAGACAGCCCCCCATTTTTTGTGGGGAAAAAAGTCTGCATTTATGTATATGGTGTTTGTGTATAGGGTTTAGGAACAGGGTCTCAGCAGATAAAAGCAGCGGTTACGACATCCATGAAAAAGCGTTAGACCCCCGAGATGTGGGGTCAGCCCCTCATGGCCCTGCTGAGACTGGGGACAGGGCAGAGCTGCAGGTGGTGCAGCACGGACCGCTCTGCTGCCTTCCAAAGCCGGGAGCAGGGGGCACCTCATGCTCTCAGGGGATGTGGTTTGCAAAGGATATTACTGAGCTTACCCTGAAAACTGCTGAAGTTCACACTTCAGTAGCCACAGCAACTGTGAGTGCTTGAGCCCAGGATGGGCCACGTGTCCCTCGGAGGGACGGTCACACGTCCTGCCCGCGTCGGCAGCTTCACAGGGACGGTGCCGGGGGCAGAGCCACGCGCACCCCGCAGCGCTGCCCCGCAGCGTTCCAGCTGCCAGCAGCTGTCAGTGTATTCGGGCTTGGACTGGGACTATTACTTTAATTTAGAATCGTAGAATTGTAGCATCACTGAGGCTGGAGAAGCCCTCTGAGATCCCTCAGCACACCCCCAGCCCACCCCCCCATGCCCACTGAGCCATGCCCATGCCATGTGTGAGGCCGCTGCTGTCGATGTGCTGCAGGGAGTGCCATCCCCCCCGTGCAACTCTTGGCGTCTCTGGGAAAGCAAGGGCAGGAAAATGATGCCCCATAACTGCTTATTGACTCGGTCAGAAAATGCCAGCTCCACCCAGCCTCTTCTAAAGGGCTTTTCAGATAGCTCGTTGTCCTTACACACGTTTGGTTGGGAGGGAGCTCGGATGTTTTGGCTTTTGTTCCTGGTTTGGCTGTGAGCTGGGGGCAGTGGAAGGGGAGGGTGCTCGGCATCACTGCGTGGGGACAGAGCTGCAAGTGCTGCCCTCGGGGCTGCCCCGCCTGAGGCTGAGGACAGAGTCGGTGCAGAGGGTTTTTCTTCTTTGATGGCACGCCACTGTGATCAGGTCACACCATGGCCTTTTTCTGATGCTTTTAGTGTATTGAGCTCTTCAGGTTTATACTGCCAGGCATTTCATTCAGCACCAAATGAATTTTGTGGGTCTTTCCTGTAGCTTCCCAATTTTCTAGTTGCATTTACAGAGGGCGATGTCATGGCTCTGCTCCCCCCCATCGCTGCTGGCACTGCTCTCAGGCCTGGGAGCCCCACAGCTTCCTGTGCAAGGAGCCTCATTAGCCTGCCTTTGGGAAATCCAAGGTCTGAAAAGAATTGCACGGAATGGGGAAGGGGAATGCTGCCATGAAAGGTAACAAGGGCCTTTCAGTGCAGGTTTAAAGGTGTGAGGTCATGCTAGGTTTGCGCTTTTAACGACATAAATCAGGAATAGGTCCCATTTTTGCGGAGAACACGTTGCAGAGATGCGTCCTGTGTACTCAGGATAATCCTGATGATTCCTTTCATTAGAATTTTCCCTCTGAATGTGATCATCTTCAAGGGAAGGTGAATGAGAATAGCTTCAACGACAAAATGCTTCTTGTGTCCTACAAAGTGCTAACCTGGCATATTTAGCATCTTCAGTCCCCTGGAGAGCTGATGAATCATAAATAATGCAACAGACCGGGCTGGCTGTGCTCAGCTTTACATCACCTCTGCTGAGAACGGGAAGGGAGCCGGGCGCTCAGTAACCAGGCAGCTCGGAGCGCAGTGGGGCATCTCCACGCTGCTCCTTCGCCCAGCTCCGTGCCAGCTCTGGGGACCGCTCCATCCTCAGGTGACCTCTGAGACCAAAACACAGCTGTTAAAAGCCTAGGTTTAAGGAGCTCCGTTAATTCTGTCACTTTTCACATTTTCGTGTTCTTATTTCCAGCAGCAGTGGGTTCTCCAGACATATCCAGAAGCAGAGCAGTGGGCGGCACAGCCCAGGACGCTGCCTGCAGGCGTTGAGCAGTGCCAGGCAGCCCAGCACGCCTGGTGGCTCTCAGTGCCTGGGGAGGCTCAGGAGGGCTGGCCGGAACACGAGGGCTTTGATTCTGCTTGAGCGGTACAGCAAGGTGGTGGCAATAGGGTGGAATAGCATAGAATCATTGAATCATTCAGACTGGAGAAACTCTCTCAGATCCCCCAGCCCAACCCCACCCACCCCACCATGCAACTGANGCAGCACCATGTGTAGAGGTATAGGGAAGAGCTGGCAAACTAAAAGAGGATGTCTAGAGAAGGGCAGATCTTCATTAGTGACACTACCGCTCCTGAACTAATGACTTGCCCACATCCAACTCAAAACAAGAGCTAAATGGAGTGTCTTAGCACAGTTCATTGTCTTAGCACAGTTTAAGAGCAGCCTGTGTCCATTTGCCAGATCTTTTGGAAAAATCTCAAAGGTAAAAGCTTAAGAAGAGTGAGGAGGGTAATGCTGATGCCCAGACCTCCCTGGAGCTGCTGCTGCTCTGCTGCTCACGGCTTCCCTTCGCCCGCCGTGCTCTCCGACAGCAGGTAATGGGAAGGCTGCAGAGAGGCCATTAGCAAATGGCAGGTGAGCCTTTCACATGACCTTTAAATGGAAGAGCCTGAAAGGAAAGAACTTAGAGGGAAAAGGGGGGAGTGGTTCTGGTGTGCACATTTTCCTGGAGGAGCAGTGCTCCGGGGGAAGGAGCACCCAACTGCTCAGCACCAAACCACGAGGCAGGGGCCTGTGAAAGTGGATTTCTGCACTTAGAAACGGCGTGGAAAAGATTCAATTAAACACTTTCTGGAAATTCCATGGAAAGTCTGTTTGTGGGGTCAGTTATCTCTCAAAGAGAAAATTATTTCTCTCTTATGGAAATTGAAGGAAATAGATCACTGCTCTTAGCAGGCCATTTGTAGAACTCACTTTCGTTATAGTGTCCATTACAGAACATTTTAATTATGTGTATGTTTGCATAAAGCTGCGTATCCTTCTTGTGTTCATTAAAACTAGGTATTTAAAGTGAAAAATATCATCGATCAGTCATATGGCGTGGAAATATGCAAGTGAACACACGCAAAAGTATTGATTCAAAAAAGAGAGCATAGCAATGGGAGTCTGAAGATAAGAACGTGTCTCATAATGGGAAGATACCGAGCTCCTGTGAAATAATAACCCGTCATTATAGAAGTGGGCCCTTACATACAGTGGAACTTTGAAAGGTTCAGGTGAAACTGAAGAAAAAAAAAACAACACGAAAACCAATTGCAGATCGGTTAGAAGTCATACCCACTTGCTTAGAAAATCCTTCCAGTTCAGTCAAGAGGAATCACAGGTAATAAATCCGAATTTTAAAGAGTCCTTAATTTGGCATTTTCAGCAACCGTAGCACAGATCGATGGCTGTGGCAATACTGCACACAACAGAGCAAGAAACACTCATGATTGTTAAGAAGAGAAAATTCACCCCAATTTTGCTGAAAATACAGCACGTCCCTCATATAAACTAACAGCAACTTTGCAATGCAGTGAGCTGGCAGTGCCGCAGCCGGGACGCTCGCTGTGCCGTGCTCCTCGCAGCCCTCGCAGCACTGCAGGCACCGCAGCCAGCACCACCCGCACAGCTCCGGGTGCGGGGCTGCAGCCCGTGCTGCAGGGAGGGGCTGGGCAGCGGCTGTGCCCAGCGCGAGCACCCGGTGCTGCAGCAAAGCAGTGCAGGTGTGGGGGCAGAACCGCAGTGTGAGTATTATGCCAAATTGCAAGGGTTGAAATGCATCAAGATTCTCTTACTCAAGGAACTTAGCATTGCATTTTCCACTCTCTGCTCCAGTAATGGGTGTCCCACAGCTAATTGCTGAAGGATGTCACCTGTTAAATGCAATTTCTGCTAGAAGTGGTGTATGTATGTGCAGAATCACCATGCTGCAGTGGAAATTTCAGGGTCCCACCTGACCCTCCCCTGACAGCTCCGTGCCCTTCCCTTGAGCCCTGTTGCTGTCCCCAGAGAACAGAGCTCAGCACTGCCCTCTGCTCCCTTGTGATGAAGTTTATACAGAGATACAATAATGGAGAAAATCCTCAGCTGATGACATGCTTATAATACCTTGCCCTACTTGCTGGACACTGCTAATGGCAGCTGCAGAGTGCTCTGATGTCTTGAGGAGCAGAACAGCAACAGAGCAGCAAAGCCCTGAAAAGCGTTTAGAGGATTCAGCTCAGCAGCCGGGTATGAGCTGAGCACCCAGGGGTGGCTGCGGGTCCCAGGGGATAACCAGCCCCTGGAGCCTGAAGGGATCGAGGTCCCCACAGCCCTGCAGCCCCGTGCTCTGCTCCTCCCAGCACAGCAGCTGCCCGGAGCTTGTGCTGGGCAGGAACGCATCTTCCCTCCGGCCGTTACCCACCACTGCTGGGACATTCCCCTTCACTCCTATCTCCCAACCACCTTTTTTCAACAGTTCCTTGCACCCTAGAGGACTTCATCTGAGTTTTTCTCCACCTCAGGGAACCACAGGGCAAACAGCAGCCGTGCTTTTGCTGGGGACTCCCCTGGGATTTGGCTGTTGTCAGACACGGCGTTATCTGAAATGAAGATCTGCCATTGCTAGGAGCAGGAGGAGCTAGGGGCTGGGAGCAGGAGCAGTGAGGAACTAGGAGCTAGGGGCTAGGAGCTGGGAGCACAGCCAGCCCCGGTGCTCTGGCAGCCATTGCTGACCCGGTGCGTGCTTGCAGCTGGGTGTTCAGCTCAGGGGGAGGAGGCAGCAGAAGAGATGCGTCACAGGAGACAGCAGGCAGGGCACGCTTCCATGTCTGGGGCTAGAGGCACTGCTGCTGTAGCAGCACGGTTTACAGAGAGCTGAAGGCTGGTTTGTAACCAAGCATTACAGACATGGCTCTGAGATAGCTTCTGTAAGTGGCACAGTAAGAACCCGCGTGCTGTGTCCACCCCCCGCAGAGGGAAGCACAGGTGCTGTGGGGCACCGGGGCTGGAGGAGCGGCGCACAGGAGCCGAGGAGTGCTGTGCCATCCCTGGGGTTCCCTGCAGCACAAATGAGGTTGCTCCTCTCAGCTTTAGCTACAGAGAAAGATGAGGGCTTTGTGAGAGGTGTGCATTATACTTCCGCATTTTAAAACCCAGAAAGTGAAAGGGGCACCTCAGCATTTCCTGACAGAGCTGCTTTACGTTCTCCAGAGAGGAAAAGTGCACACAGCACTTCCTGCCTGCGTGGCACCACGGGTGGCTTTAGTTCTTACAGTCACCTGGTGGACAGACGTGGAAAGCAAATATGCACAGAGAACGCACAGAACTTTTTATATAATAATTGTTCTTCTGGTTTTTGCCTTCCTTAGCTCTTGCAGCCTCCATGGCCCGGAGCCACCCTGCATTTGTCCTACAGCCACCCCACATCTGTCCTACATCTGCCCCACATCTGTCCTGCAGCTACCCCATGCAGACGCACAGACTGGCAGCTGCTGGCGGGCTCTCTGGAGGCAAAGAGCACGGGAGGACCCTGCAGCTGCCAAGACCCCCCCAGCTGCCAGGACCCTACCAGCTGCCAACACCTCCCCAGCATTCTCAGCTCCAGATGGCCAACAATTAACTGAACTTTCCCTCCCACGAGCTAATCCCCTTTTCACGTGTAATCTCTTCTACCAAGATAAACCCAAACTATCAAGTCAGTATGTAAGATCCATTCTATTTTAGAGAGGGGTGCTGGACATGGCTGTGTTGCACTTTTCCTTAAACGAGGGAAATCACCGAGCGTTGGTTGTTCCCCAGACACACACGGGGTGTATTTCCCTCACATTCCAGAACGATTTGAGGAGCTGGAGCCAGGCGGCTGCAGCACTGTCTGTGTCAGAACAATGGGTGGCTTATGATGCAGGGAGGGCTGCTATCCCACACGCTCCCATTTAAGTCATTATCGGAAGAATGGGTTCTTATCATCTGTTCTTGCTATTACAGCCCTCGTGGACAGGAGGGCGTAAGTTGTCTGGATAACAAAGCGGCTGGGTGGGAGCACAGCGGCTCCCCGAACACGTGGCTGATGCTGGAGGCGGCAGCGAAAGTGGGAAAGGACCCAGGCACGCAGGAAGGACATCGCTGGATTTATGGTTACACATCTTTGGAGGAGAACAAAACGTGATGGCCCCAACCAGGACCAGGCAAGCCTCTGTCTTCACTTTGCCCACTTTTCAGTTTGATTTTCTTCCTTCAATAAGAGTGAACTCTCCCTGTCCTCCCACCCCAGCCTAAGCCAGGTTTGATCACAGAATCACAGAACCCCAGCACTGTTGGGTTGGAAGGGCCCTCCCAGCCCCCAGCCCCACACTGCTGTGGGCCCAGCTCAGCTGCCCAGGGCCCATCAGCCTGGAACCACCTCCAGGGATGGGCACCACAGCTGTGGGCAGGGACAGGGCCTCACCCTCGGGTGAGGAGCAGCGAGGAGAGGCGGTGACGGCCCCATGGCAATGCACACAGGCCCTGGGCTCGACAGGCAGTGCCGAGGAAGAATTTAGATCTCATATGGAATCAAATATTTATTCAGAACCATGCACAATAAAGCATTTATGAGCTGTTAAAAGAAGCTAAATTGTCTCAATACAAGATAAACCTTTGATGTTTAATAACCTGTATTATAATAAGTATCTGCTTTGAAAAATAAGGAATGAAAATTGAAGTCTTTCCAGCAGAGTAATCACTCACCTGCTGCAAATTGGTTTACAAGGCGTTGTAATGTGTCACCGAGAGGTTCCATGCTGACCAGCACCCGGCACCAGGCGCCAACACCGCGCCTGCAGGAGCTGCACAGCGGCACCAGGACAGCACGGCCTCAGCCAGGGGTGCACTGGCAGCACCCAGCGATGGGCAGGGCAAAAGGCAGAATCACCTGAGAGCATGGGCCGTGCAAACTGGCAAAACGTGGTGCCTCTTCCTCCCGCCCCCGACCCAGAGCAGCATCGCTGGTTGCTCCACAAAACATTTATTTGGCAGATGCATGGAAAGCAAACAAGGCATCAGCTCCCACTTTGGAGAAATCACATAGAAAGAGGAAATAGAGCATTGTACGAGAAGGGATTGCTTTGAAGGTTCGTGGGTGTCTTAGTTTCTAACAGAAGTTACTTCTCTCACAGTGTCTGGTATGAAGCTGTGTTTTTGTTCCCAGAAGAGAAACAACTGATAACACCTGGCAGTGTTGAACACAGCCAAGGACACATTTTGTTCCTCAGTGAAGCAGTTAGAAGGCATAAGGAGCTGTGAATTGGGAGGGGACAGGACTAGGGCAGCTAACCCAAACTGACCAAAGAGCTATTCCATACCACATCACATCATGTGATTTTTACGGAAGGGAAATCGCTCTCTTGCTCGGAGGGAGGGGCTGCTGGCCGGTTGGGTATCGGTTGTTGGTCCCTTGCTTTGGGTATTATTTCTTGTTTCTTATCTTATATATATATATGTACTGGTATTTCTTTTATTCTCTCTGCTGTCTTAGTAAATAGATTTATCTCAACCCACGAGTTCTACCGTATTTATTCCTTAATTCTCTCCCCCATCCCACTTGGGAGGGGGGAGGGTGAGCGAACAACTGTGGGGGACTGAGCTGTCTGCTAGGTCAAACCGGGACAGTGGGGCAGGGGATTGCTGGCTTGCAGGCTGCAAGCAGGGCCCTGGCAGGCACTGCGGTGCCATAGACCACAGCAGCAGCTCCGCCAGGGCAGGGACCAGGACAGCAGCCTACAGGCAGCAATGACAGCCAGCGTGCATGCCAGCACACATTGCTCACATGGTGAAACGCTGAGCAAAGGGTTTCACATCAAATTAGGAGGAGAATTACTCAAAGGGGAAACAATCTTAACAAAGAAATTTAAGAAAATTGGGTGACTGTTGTATGATTATGGGCAAAAATGGATATGTCAATGTATCCCAAAATACAGTGCTTGCAAACATAGGAATATTTAGGCCATGGAGAAGTGGTAATGAAAGCATAGAAAGAGAATTACTTGTATGATTGGAAGCTGTTCCTTGGCAGTGATGATGTGGAATGGGTTGCTCTTGCTACATGTTATTGCTGTACATGGTGGGATGCTGCTGTGCTGCTCTGTGCAAGCACCAGCGCTGCACCCGCTGCTCTCGCTGCTGAGCATGTTGCTGTCCAATTACTTCTGTAATCCAATTAAAATGGATGGATTGTATAGCAATGTATAAGTAAGGATAATTACCTCATTTATCCATGTAAACAAAATACCCAATTATGTGCCAAGGCGAAGGGAAACACTTAAAAACACAACAACGGGCGGTGCCCAGTGCTGCCCTGAGCGCACCCGGAGCGGGAGCATGGCCCTGGGGGGGGGGGGCTGGTGGGCACAGGGACGTGGCACAGCGGGGGCACCCGGCACTGCAGCGTGGGGCTGCTCGCACACCGCCTCCAACACGGAGCTGCCATCGCAGCACGGCCGTGCCCCCGCCCGCCCTCCTGCCCGCTCGTGTGCGGGGACGGGAAGGCTGGGTCTGCTGGAAGGAAGGACAAAGTTAACCGACGTCTGTAGGTCAAAGTCGTCACGTATTATGGAACACAGTGTAAATAAGGAAATGAACAAGTGCACCAATCAGGAGAAAATTTGCGTGATGTCAATCACGCTTTGCTGTAATTCAGTGAATTAGCATCTCCAAGCCGGTTTGTCATATTTGGAAGAAGCCCCTTCCCTCCGCGCTGTCGCCTCGTCCCTCCCGCTCTCAGCCGGGTTCCTGCCTGCACACAGTTTCCCAGCGCTCGCACACAGCTCGCTGTGCCACGGGCATGCGGCAGCGGGCTGACGGGTGGCATTCTGCACCCCCTGCGCTGTGACACAGTGCCAGTTCAGCCAACGTGCACGTTTCAGGTGAAGGTATGCATGATGTGATGGAAAGCACAGAACCACACGTGGTTGGGTTGGAAGGGACCTCCGGCCCCCCAGCCCCACCCCTGCCATGGGCTGGGTGCCCCCAGCTCAGCTGCCCAGGGCCCATCAGCCTGGAACCACCCCCAGGGATGGGCACCACAGCTCTGGGCAGCTGGGAGAGGGCCTCACTGCCTCTGGGTGAAGGATTCCCTCCTCACGTCTGACCTAAATCTGCCCTCCTTCAGTTGAAAGCCATTCCCCCTTGTGCTATGACTGTCTGCCCATGTAAAAAGCTGATTGCCCTCCTGCTTGTAGTCTCCCTCCAGGTACTGGAAGGGCCCAGGATTACCTACAAGCTTTTAGTTACTTGTTTTGTGGTGATGCTCTTCAGTCTAAGAGCCCGTAGATAGCTATCAGCAAACACCAGAAAGCAAATGTTTACATTTGGAAACTGAGAAAGGAACTTTTGTAGCTTCTTGTGAGTAAGTAATCCTCCCCTTATCTGCACGCTGTTTTCCTGTACCACTTACAATCATATTAAAAAAAAAAAAAAGCGTGAAAGCAACATGTAACTGATACCTTGGAAATAAATGCTTTCATTTGCAAGAGATTTTGTTATGGTGTCTTTTGCTCTGCAAATAACAACAGCACCAGCGGGATGGTGCAGCAAGAACCATTCACTGGGTGCAAACGGTGCTTTCTGTGTGAGCTCGGCCCCTGGAGCGTTTCCAGGACAGTCTGTGCTGCCTGGGCGAGAAGCCCCAACCTGCCTGGAACGTGTGCGTGTAGCTTGTGACTTCGGGATTTCCATTTTGCATATCCCAGCTGTGAGCCCTGAAGGGCAATGAATGCAACAAATTAATGCAACGAAAAGGATGAACAGAGCCCAGCAGGAGCAATCAGCTGGGCAGGGACCACCCTGCTCACCCAGAGCTGCACCCAGGAGGGGTGAGGGGTCAGCGGGGCAGCACAGAGCAGGAGGAACAGAGAAGAGATGGGGCTGGGAAGGGGTATGGGAGCACTCTGCCCCTTGGTGCCATCGTGGGCCTCGTGCACGTGGCAGAAGCCAAGTGCTCTGCAACCAAGGGGCAATGCAGGTGTCACACCCGTCTGTGTAAGCATTTTAGGCCCCTTCAGCCCAGCTGCGTTAGGTGTGGGTGGATAGGGCTTCTGGCTGGCCGGGCTTCTCGCTGAACGGAGACAATTTCTCTGGCAGAGAAGGGGTTCTGGTGGAGATCTGTACATCGGCAGCGCGGAAGGCAGAGCTCAGCCGAGCGTGTGTTGGTATAAACATGGAGTTCCCATGGCTCCGTTGCCTTCAGAGCCGCTCTGTGCGGGCAGGCATTGCTGCGGGATAGGAGGGATGGGCACAGCTCTGGGGGTGCTTCGGAGCAGCCTTCAGGAAGATGGGCCAGTCCTGCATTAACGGCAGCTGCAGGATCTCAGGGAACAGCTTCATGAACAAAAGGGCCGCTTGCACCTGGAGCCATGGGTTACCCAGCTGACAGCAAGCAGAGTGCTGTGCCCACTCTGTGTCCCCCAGCGCCTCACCACAGCCAGCACTGCCCGAGGGCTCAGCCCAGGAGCCCCTCTGTAGTGATGGGGACATGGGGCTGTGCTGTTCCCTGGATCCCCACTGTGACCTCAAGTTATGCAGCCCCGGAACCCGAATGATGGAAGTAAAGCTGGGGATGGGACAGATGAGCTGACACGTGCAACAGAGCTGCTGTGCTTCTGGAACACGGCAGAGTGCATTTGGATGCTTTTAGCTGCTGCATAAAATGGTCCCACAGTACCCGAGCATGCATTATTTGGGAGACTGTGCATCTGTGTGGCTCTTTGGGAGGTTTTTTCTTTCTCCTGTACCGCTGGGGCCTGCGGAGTGCCCCGGGCTGCTCCCATAGCTGCTCCCACAGCAGTGGTGCTGGGGCTGCGGGGGGGGGCACTGCTGCGGCGCAGAGCCCTGGGCAGCCTCAGTGGGCTCTGTGTGCAGGAGCAGAGCTGCTCCTGGGGTCCCACAGAGAGGAGGGGCCCCGGCTGGGCTCCAGGTCCCCGGAGGAGCCTGAGTTGAGCAGAACTTTTCTCTAAGCGGAGACTCCTGGGTCCTGCTTCTGCAGGGAAATCTGTCCTGTTCCAATTTGCTCAGTGGTTCAGCAAGGGTGAGGAAAACTGGGTCAAAGCCACGAAGTCAGGCTGCAGGAGGAGGGTGTCTGGTGAACATGCCATCAGTTTTCCTCGTCCCACCTTAACGCCTCGCTGCTGCATGTAGGTCGTGCCTGCAAACAAAAGGAGGAGTGTGCAAGGGAAGAGAGCATTGTTTTGTTACCGAAAAGAAGGCCCTACAGCCTGCAACAGCCAGAGAGTGCTGGGATGTCCCTGCACTAAGCACAGGATTGCACGGTGACAGATTGCGAGCGGGGCTGGCCCAGCGGGCTCTGCAGTGGAGGAGATGGGCTGGGCCACGTCTCCACTTCCCAGGTGTGTCTGGGCCAGGGGCACTTGGCTTTAGTTTACACGTGGTTCAGGCAGGGGGGCAGAGGTAGCTTCACGTATGAGGGTTGCTCCGAAAGTAATGCCTCCTATGTTGTGTGGTTGGCCCACACTATCAGAGGCGGATGCTGGTGGTACAGCAGCAGAGGCTGGACCTTCCCGCCCATATCCTGTTCCATGCTGTGGCCGTGTGACAGATGGCAGCAGATGGGCACTCTGACGCAATGGCATCTGACATGGGAGTTCCTCCATGAGGAACAAATGGCGCCCAGTGACATTTGTCAATGCTTTCTGAGGGTTTATGGAGCACAAATGGTGGATGTGAGCACAGTGAGGGGTGGTGCTTTCAGCAACAGTGACAGCAACAGTGGGTGCAGGCTCTTGTTCATTGCTGGTGAAAATGCAGAGCTAGTGGTAGTGGCTATGTTGAAAGATTGTGTGTTTTGTAGCTGAGAATTTGCTCTATCAAACGGTGTTGTTGTGCTCTTTGCAGCTGTTGTCATTTCCATGGAAATAAAGAGGAGGCATTACTTTCGGAGCAACCCACTTTATATATATTAGTGCAAAAATTGGGGAGTTCTGACACAACGCTTATAGTGGCTATGTCTAACAAGCAACAGAAACAGTTTATTCTCAGCACAGCGAGCAGTGGATTTGCTGCCCGGACCCGGCGAGGTATCGGCCCCAGCAGCAGCGCTCTGCAGCCCCCGGGGCACCGTGGTGCTCGCTGCCTCTGCAGGGCAGGGGCTGGGCTGGGGGCCGTGTCCTCACCCCGTGGCACAGAGCTGGTTCTGCTGGGGCTGCTTTTTCTGATGCAGAATTTCCCTGGCATCTTTAGCTTCAGAAGCGGATATTGGAGAGTGCTTACTGCTGTCTGTACCAATGAGAAAATGAGGAAATTTGGCACTGAGATTTCTCCTGGGATTGTAAATGCACTGAACTGATCTACAAACAGCAGCACATCCAGAAGTTTGTCAGAGACCAGCAGCATCGATCTCTGTCAGGACAACAAATTGGGCGGTAGAGGGAGGCCCATGAATCAGGGCTCTGTCACTGCTTCCTCAGTGATATTTGGTCTCTCTTTTCTCTTTTGTGCTGACCCAGCCCAGAATCAAACATCTCCTGACCACCATGTCCTGTGTCACTGTGGTCACGATGCACGGGGCTGTGTCCCCAGCCCCAGCCTGGAGCCCGGCCCCGCTTCTGCTGGGACACCTGGGGGAGCTGCACCCACAGCAGTGGGGACACCCGGGGGAGCTGCACCCATAGCAGTGGGGACACCCGAGGGCCTGCACCCAGGCGAGGTGTGGGACATGTGGGGCAGGCAGCTCTCACCACGTGCAGCTGAGCGCAGCACTTTGCACTGCCCCAGGCACTGCATCTGCCCACATCTGTGGAGAGATGGGCTTGTCATCTCTGGAGAGTGTTGGAGCTGGTGCTTTATGTATGAAAGCCATTAGAACCCTCCTCTAACAAGCTGTTCTGTGACGTGTTCCCTCATCTGACGTTTCACTCTGCTTGGAGCCAGCCCTCCCCTCTGCCCTCTCCATCCAGCTAACCAGTGCCCAGGCAGCTGCCCCTGCTTGGTGTGCAACAACGGAGCATTGTGCTCCTGCCAAAGACAAGCCCTTCCGCGCTGCTGAACGATGCCAGCTGATCGGAGTCTGCTTGATCCACGCTGGACCAACCCACAGACAGGAGTTCAATAGCCTGCCTGCTCACCTGGGATCTTCCTGTTGAGCCCCTTGTGTGGCTGCCTCGCATGCTGTCATAGTTGGCCATCTTAATCTTTGCCTTCTTTGCAGTATGTGTGGGGAAAAAAGAACTGTAATTAGGTGTCTCTCAAAAACAAGCTGGGAAAATTGAGTTGTGCCCCGTCCCTTAAAGAAGAAAAAGGAAAACACTTAGAAACATGGATGTGGAGCAGGGGGCTGTGAGGCCGAGGGGCAGCTCCGTGCAGCCCGGAGCAGGGCTGGGAGCTCTGCACTGCAGCTCCCCATGGAGAGAGCACAGCCAGGGGCCCCCAGGGCAGGGGGGGTGNCGATCAGACGCACCCACATCAGCCTGAGGTAGCTCTGGTGTGAGCTCAGCGCCCAGTGGGAGACCCTGAGGTCTCTCGCAAACTGAATTTGTGCACGAGTTCTGACTAAAAGTGCTGTGATCTGGGACGTGTGAGCGGGGAGATGCCCCGCGACACCCACCTCTGCCGGGAAGGGAAGCCCATCGCCAGAACGGTGCTGTGTCTGATTGCTGCAGGAGCTCCACGCGGGGATGCGATAAGGGAAAGCTTTGGGAGCGGCGTGTGGAAAGGCTTGAGGAGTTCAACTTTTTTTATATTATTCTTTAACCAAAACATCTCGAAGTTTCTTGTCTCTACCCCATGATCCAATAACAGGCAGACGCAGATAGAGGTGTGACTGTGTGGTGGCTGAACGAGCTCGGGGGGGACAGGCATCGTGCTGGTAGCGGGATGCTCGCTGCTGGGCACCCCGCTGAGCGGAGGGGCTGGGGTGCACCCACCTGTGCCCAGCCCCAGGGCTGCCCACGGCACAGCGTCACGGTGGGCTGTGCTCCCCGTGGCTGCGTGCATCTCGCGGTGACTAAATCTGGCACGTGATGTACTGTGACTCATTCATTGCTCTGAAAAAACTATTTTTTTTCCCTCCTCACTTTGGAAGCAGTTATATCAATTGCCTTTTTTCCTTGAACAATTTATTACTATTACAGCCCTCTTCCACAGTTTTAACACGTCTGTAGTTAATGATGCCGGCTATTAAAAAGCCACTTCATCCCGAGCAACTGCGAACATCTGGCTTTATCAGCAGTGATGTAACTCCAAGTTAAGGAAAAAGCTTTATGCACCATGATACAAGCTAGAACTGGAGAATATTTCAAACCCAAAATGAAAAATGAGTACTTCTCCACCGTTAAAAAGAACACTTCTGTGAGAAAGGAGTGGCATTTGGAAATTCTTCCCGCATGCTGAAAGCAATGAAAGCAAGCACAGGTTGATCTCTTTTTTTGTTTCTTTGTTAGTTTTTAATGTTTTTCAGAGAGCATTTCCAGTTGCAAAATTGTCAGCAGAATTTCTCCCCACCTGTACTGAGTCAGGGAAATCCCCCTCGGATTGAAGCTGGTGCCAGCAGCTGAGAGGCTGCAGATCCCACCGTCCCAGCCCAGAGCCAGGCGCTCTGCATCGCACAGCAGCGGTGGGAGATGGCACCAACCAGTGCTGAGGCTGAAGGAGCTCTCCCCTCACAGCTCTGCTAGGCTGGGTGCCAGGGCAGCCTCTGGGCGGGGGCAGCTCTCCCAGCAGGGCCAGCAGACACGAAGCAAGTGGAGGTGAGACCCGGTGACAGCTGGGTGGGCAGAGCCCTGATCTGCGGCTCCGAGATCAGCCACCAGGCGTTGGCTAGGGGACTGACCCACGGCCAGGAACAGCAGAGACAAGAGCTTTCCAGTACCTTCCTGGGGCTTTGTTTTCTTCATGTTGACCAACAAGGTGGGAACAAAGGCTCTTCAGCTTTGGGGCGGGAGGGGGAGGTCTGAGCAGGGCTGCCAGCAGCTGCGAAGGGCCAATCTGTGTTTCTCCCAAGGGAAGGCACGCTGTGGTCTGCCAGTGCACCTAAAGCAAGGGGAAACATTTTTCTCATGGTCCTTTACTACTCTCTGGGTAACATCTGCTATGCAGATGCCATTGAGCAAGGTGAGCGTGCCCCTGGGACGGGTGGGACGGACCTGGGGACTGCGGGCAGCAGACCAGTGCTCAGTGGGGTGTTGGCTTGCCCCCCAGTTTCCATTTTCCGATTGTGCCCATTTAGGATGCTTCCAGTAAATTACAGTGGCTATTAGAAATTTTCTGCTGTGATCTTTAAACACCAGCCATGCCATAAATATTTGATGACACTTTTGGTGGCAAGGGATGAGCTTACCCAGACCCCAGAGGAATCCACTGGAGCCAGGAGAGCGTTCTAGGGCAGCCGTGGGGTTCCTGGGAGCTCCTGGATGCTCCCAAGCTATGGCAGCACCCTCGCTGCTGGCACCCAAGAAGAGATGTGCCACGCGGGCGTCCCCCCGCACTCACAGCTCACACACAGCATTGCTCAGAGCAGAGGGCATTGAAATGCAGTTGGGAAGGAGCCAAATGGCAAAGACAGCCCCATGCATTCTCCTACAACCCAACCCCTGGGCCTGCAGCTGGGCACGTGTTGTGGCACCGAACGGCAGCGAGGCAGCGTCTGCCCGGCAGCCACTGCGCTGAGTGGGGACAGCGCTCCCGAAGCTGCTCCGTTCTGAGCTCAGTAACTCCTTGTGCTCCGCAATCTCCATGACACGTCTTTAGACTTAGGCTCACCGCTCAGCAGGAGGGGGAGCAGCGGCCGTCCTCCCAGGGCTGCTCTCAGCGAGTTCTTCTCCCAGTCTGCACCCATAGCTGGGATTGCCCCAACCCAGCACCCTGCCCTTCGCCTTGTTGACCCTCATTAGGTTCCTGTGGGCCCACTTTCAAGCCTGCTCAGGTCCCTCTGGATGGATCCCTTCCTTCTGCTGTGCCAGCTGCAGCACTCAGCTCGGTGCTATCAGCAAACTGCTGAGGGTGCATGCAATGCCAAGACATCAAATCAGTCTGTTGTTTCTTCCTGTGAAAAAGAGTCCCGTATCTCTAGACAGTGTTCTCAGTGCCTTTTTCTCATAGGCTCTTTATTTGTAAAGCTGCCTGGGGGAAAACAAGTTATCCCTGGCATGCCCAGCTCGTTTGCCTGGGCAGCCCTGGCAACGCAGACCGTGAATCTGGCACCGACCTGCTGGGCTGGCACCCAGGGGTGCCCAGCAGCACCCCACCCCAGTCTGGGCTCAGTGTGACACGGGCAGTGCTGGGCAGTGGTGGCAGCACGGGCTGCGGGGAGCGGGGCCGTGCAGGAGGGCGGTGTCTGCTAGCGCTGCTCATTACAGGGGCGAAATCCATGGAAAGGGAACACATTCCCCCGTGTAAATAGAGGCGACGTTTACTGTGACAGAGCTAATTAGGCTCCTGGGAGAATTTATGCAGAGCTAATAACAAGCAGAACTAAACGTTGTCTTAATTTACCCTCAAGCTCACAAAAATGTTGTTCATTCATGTTGCACTAATTAAGCCAGCAGCCATTAACCCTTTGTGCAGAGACCCGGGGCACTGACACAGAGGTAACCTCGGAGCAAGCCCTCACCCCATGCCTTATGGGCAGGTGTGTGCTGGGTGTGTGCTGGGTGTGTGCTGGGTGTGTGTGCAG
>WBMW01004953.1:356459-368884 GCA_013396635.1 Penelope pileata
GTGTGTGCTGGGTGTGTGTGCAGAGTGTGTGTGCTGGGTGTGTGTGCTGGGTGTGTGGGCTGGGTGTTTGCTGGCTGTGTGCTGGGTGTTTGTGCAGGGTGTGTGCTGGGTCCGTGCAGAGCTGCAGGCGGTGCTGGGAGCCTTGTGCAGGCTGTTGGCAGCTTCTTTCACACCCAGGTTGCAGGAAGAGGCAGCAGCCGGGATGGGAGTCTTGCCCAAGGTGTATTTATTCCCAGCAGGTCTCAAGGTCGGCTCTGGAGGCACACGTCTGGCTCGGTCTGGGCAAGGTGTAGGCAGTATTTCTGCACTGGAGAGCTTTGCTAAGCCCTGCCTTAGCTCTGAGCATCGCTAGGCATGTGCTTGTGTCTGGCAGTTTGCAATGATGGATAAACTAGGAAATACCAGGGGTATTGGAGAGCTATAAGCAAGGGAAGAGATTTAGTGTTTTTTTTCTCTTTTCCTTCTCGTCCCCCCTCCCCCCTTATAGCAGTGGCAACACAGGGTTAAGGGTAACCTGAACCGCAGGAGCTGGGTGCTGAGCCCTCGCCTCTGCTGCTCCCACGCTGCCTGGGGCTCCGAGCAGCCGCTGCCCTGCCCAGATGTGAGGGGCACAAAGCAGCCCCGCTCTGTCCCTGAGGGGCAGGAATCAGCCCTCAGGGGAGCAAAGGGCGCAACGGGGCACTCACTGCCCACGTGCTTGGCAAACAGAGGTGAGCGCGGTGAGTGAAGCACACGTGGAGAGCTGCTGTCCTGTCCTACAGAACAAGAGCAGTGCGTGTCCATAGGCACAGTGACAGTCACACACTGCGTTCTGTGACTCCATGGTTCCCATCACCCTGATTGCTTGGGGCAGTGTGGGGCTGTGGATGGCAGCGGGAGATGCTCAGTGAGTGCAGCCCCACAGCTCTGTCACCGCATGCTCCATCCCCGGGTGCTGGAGGCCTTCCAGCTCCATGCAGGGCCTCTCCCACGGCTTTGTGCTTGGTCTTGCAGCTCTCCCTCTTGTTGTGGGGAGGGATATCCCTGGTCAGGCACTGCAATTCCAATTGAATCAACTACCAAAGTGATTGACACTGTGGTTTTTAAGCATTAATGTTTTTTTATAAGCCACTGGAAGACTCCAAGCAGATGACACAAAATAAAGCTTCTATGAGCATGTAAGTATCTTCTCATCTTTAGCAATTCGGAAGGCTTTCATTGCTTTAATCACCCGGATGTGGAGTCGTGCCGTCCCACATGGCCGGCTCAGCCTGTGGCAGAGCGCAGAGCTGTGTGTGCCGGGGGGTGCGGGGCTGCGCGGAGCTGGGGGGGTGCTTCTGACAGCGCTGGTAGCTACTGCTTCTCAGAGGCATGAGCAAAGCTCAGACCTGTTTGTTTTGGTGGGGTTCTTTGTTTGTTTGTTCATTTTGTATACAAATGCAACGTGTGCCCCCACCGAGGTGAGGGAAGTTGCTCTGAACGGGGAGGGGGACAGTTTGGGAGACGTTTGCTGTGTGCTCAGAAGGTGACATGGCTGCGTGCTGCCCAGAGGCAGAAGCCATTAAATTCTGCTGGTACGTGTGTGAGCGAGCTCCAAAATCATCCGTTAAATCTGAGTGTGAGCCAGAACAAATCTGCTGGGAAACACAAACTCTCGTCAATTTGATGCAAGTTTTATTCATTTTAAGTGTTCCTAATACAACTTCAACATCGTATTATGGTGATATCCGTATTTGCAATCAGAATTTATCAGATCAAATCACTGCTGGCTGATAGGCTTTTATGTAATATCTCTCAAATGGAAATCTTCTCTCTTTTTTGCAGCTGGAATGTATCTGTAATGGCAGTAAGATGGCCGGCTGAGCCCATCCTGACACGGCTGTCGCGCTGCGTCCCTGCCCTGTGACGTCCCCGCACACAGCTCTGGGTGGGGACGTGGGGGCCCGGCTCCATGCAAGGAGCCCACCTGTCCCAGGGCTCTGCATGCCGGCACGTGGCGGGGCCGTTGCTGCTGGTGCTGGGGCTGCAGCGCGGTCAGGGCAGCCGCCAGACCCTCCTTGTCATGCTGCACGTGCTGTGTTCTGTTTACTGACCGAACTGCAGCAGGTGCCAAGGTACCGACAGTGCTGCGGCACCTCTCGGGGCCCTCTGGTCCTTCCCTGCAAGCTCAGCCCTCGTGTCAGCGCAGCTCTGGGCGTTGGTGCCTGCAGGGAGGGGCTTCTGGGCAGCCCGCAGCCCCGTGCCCCACCGCAGGGCAGAACCCAGGGCTGTGGGCAGGGAGTGATGCTGCGGGCACAGGGCAGTGCTGCCCTGCAGCTCCCCAGGGCTGCTCTCCATTTCTGTAGGTGCACATCTGGGGGGGCTGAAACACCCCTCTGTCCCGTGCTGGGTGCTGTGCAGAGAATGGTGGGAGGAGATGCGATGCCAAGCAGCGCGTGGGGAGATGGGTGCCTGTGTCTCGTTGGCTGCAACCAGAAAAGGTTGGTGAGGAGAGCTCCAATCCATACTGTGCAATGGTCATAGAAATGGGAAAAAGCTGGGCAAACTTTTAGGTGCACATTTTCATCCTAAGATCTAAAAAAAAAAAAAGAAACCACAAGCTGGAAAAATGCTGAAAAACTGCCTTAAGTAGCTGACAGTGCTTTGAGTTTGAGATACGAATCTGATTAACCTGTAGGCCTTGGGAATGATGAACTGTGTTTGCTTAAGTGTCTGTTTCCAAATTTCCACTTGTAGTTTTGGGGTTTTTTTTGAGCACTCTCAGGTCAGGAAAAATCTCTCTCATTTTCAGCAAGCACTTTTGCATATCTACCTGATTTTTTTCTCCATCAGCCCCACATCCAGTTACTCGTATCCTCTGCTGGCAGGAGCTCATGCTTAGGCAGTGGCGGAGCTGGGAGGTGGCAGGTCCTTTGCTGCAGAGCGTATCGATTTCCGTGTACCGTTACGGTGCGGTAGGATTGCATACCTGCTCCGTCCTAACCGCTGCCTTGTTCTCATCCACTTTGTACATAGATTTTATTTTCAGCCGGGGTGTTACTGAAGCCAACGGGCTCACGGAAGCATGACTGCACAGATTGTTTGGATTTTCTGGTCTCACAGATACTGGACAAAAAATCGTTTGGGCTGAGGGCGTCTCATGATTACTTAGCAGTAATTACAGGGGGTCACAGCATCCGCCAGCTGCTCACAGCCCTGCCCGGGGCTGCTGCACGTCCCCAGCGCAGTGCTGGGCTGCTGCATCCCTGCAGCACTGGCTGCACAGCGCGTCCCCTCGCTCGGGACCCACGGGGCCAAACCGAGCCCCCCTCGGGGGGTGGTAAGCAGTGTCTGCGTGATCTCAGCCAGCCAGGGGCCGCCCTCCCGCTGCTGGTGGGGACCTGGGCTGGCAGCTCTTTGCCATGGAGAAGGGGAGACAGGGGGCCGCTTGGCAAAGGGAAGAGAAAGCAGAGAGATGCATTTCCTCTGTAGATGCAGCTTTGGAATAAACATTCAAGAGGGAGAAGGGTGAATTTAACCAAGGGATGGCATTGTGCTATGCCCAGATCTATGTAATGCGACTGTGAATACATCGAGAAAGTGCAAATTAAAAGGTGTTAGCAGCAGAGCAGTGAGGGTGGCTGGGAACTCGGAGAACGCAGAGTCAGAGAAAAGCTGGCTGCTGGCAGGGGCAGCTGCGTGCTCCCTGTGCGGCTGTGGCAGGGCTGGCAGCTGGCAGAGCTGCGGCTGGAACGCGCGTCTGCAGGCCACGTTTCCATGGACTAAAGTCACTGTTTAGGAGATTATTTTTCTGTTTCTTTTTCTCTTTGTAATCAACTTAGTATTTTTAAAATGCAAATACAAGTCTGAAGCTTATTCCTTTAGAAATGAAGGTTATTTTTAGAACAACATGTTCCTGGCACATCCTCTCAACGAGATCCTCGTCCTCAGACACCTGGCACGTGCTCGGCTGGCAGTGCCTTGGGAGTGCCTGCTGTCACACCTGGACCCGCGTGGCTGCTTTGCACCCTGCTCCGGGGATCTGGCAGCATCCATCCCGTCTCACACTGCTGCTGAGCACAGAGCAGGGTTACAATGCAGCATTTTGTTGGTTTGAGGGTTCAGCCTGTGCTGAACGCCATTGAGCCATCAACATGGGCATGGCTGCATGGGGTGATGGCCTCGCTGTCTGCAGAGAGGAGACAAGGCACGTGGAGACAGGCGCACATGCTTGGCAGTTATAATCCCCCAGTGGGAATCAACACAATGCTTTCCCTCTTTGAGCTCCGCTTAGCCACAGATTTCCATATTATTTCAGCAAGGAAATGGAAGCCAGCAGCTTAATATCTTGGGTGTGAAGCTTGCTGTCACATCCAATCCTTTGGAAGAGCACAGAGGAATTCTGCTGAGATATGTTGCAGATTTTACACATGGGCAATTTCTCGGTCAGCGTCCATTACCTCTCGATGAGTTTCTTTAGCTGCCTTTACATCTGCCTGCTGCTCTTCCTCCTTCCTGCAGCAGGAATTAATTTACAAGGCAGAAGGGCCAGCAGCACGCTGAGCTTTTTGCTTTGCTTCAGGGTGACCAGGAAGGCAGGGGGACCTGCCGGTGTGGGGACATGCGAGCTACCTTCTTGCTGAAGATGCAAGGTGTCGAGTGGATGTAGCTAGATAACGCATGCCAGTCAGTCATGTTACTGCATTGCCTGCTCAGGAGATGCAGAAGGCCAGCTACACGGCTGCTACATCATAGAACCATCGAACCATTAAGGTTGGAAAAGACCTCTAAGACCATCAGGTCCAGCCACCAACCCAGTGGATGTTGTATCTTTAGTTCTTCAACAAAGAAAGGAATAAAATGAATATAACTGATTTTAAAAGAATAAAGGGAACACCTCTAGAGTGCTGTGAGCTTTATCTCATTTTCTTTTAAATCATCCCAGCTCCATAGCTACCATGTTATTTTCCCTTCTAGCCCACGTCTCTAATGCTAGGACAAATGCAACTCCCCCACACCCTCCTCCAGACGACTCATCTCTGGGTTTGTTATGTAAACCAGCACAGACAACTCAGTGCAGATAGTTCACATACATCTTTATATACATTTTTCACAAACTTTTATTTGGGTAGAAGTACCTCTAGTGTTCTCCTGGCATCAGCCCCACTCCTCAGCCCCTGCGCTGTTTCCTCCCAGCCCTTCACGACGCAGGTGCAGGACTTCCCCCATGGTGCATCCACTCACTGCAGGCACAGGTCGCTGCCCCGGCCGCGGGATGCTCCAGGCCTCAGGCAGCAGGGTGACATGGTGACATGGTCATGATCTGAACGGTGACATGGCCAGGCTGGTGACAGCAGCCTGCTTCCTCCTGGCCCACGGCCATTTCCCATCTCTCTTGCCGTTAACCTTCTCCTCAATGACAGTTCTTCAGCCAAGGTCTGAGTTTCCAGCTCTCGCAGAGCCCCGGCTGTGTGACTCATGCAAACAAAGGAAGGGGAGTGCAGTGAAAATTAGGGACAAAAATAGCCAACTTTGCAGCACACGGGTGGAAGATGCAGGACTGAGGATTAGTGTGTGTGCAGGTGTGACAGTAAATGCCGTGAGTGCTGGGGTAAGCTCAGCTCTGGATGGGACTGGCTGACAAACCAGCGTGCTGCAATCAGCACTGACGGCACTCTGAAGTGGGGTCTGTTCCTGTGCCTTACTCAAAGTGGAGGGGAATTAAATTTCTACGTAGTTTGGTCTTTTCCATTTCTGAAGAAGGGACTCTGGGATGCAGTTTCCTCCAGTGGTTTGTAAAGATTCCCCAAAGGGCCCAGGATCTGAACACTGAGCGCTTGTTTTTTGTAGAATATATAGTTCTATAAGAAGCCCCATAAAATGGTTTTGTTTGAGTTACGCCTGCGGAGCAGCCGCTGCCAGCAGCCAGGTGGTGCAGGGCCAGCTCCTTCAGCTCCGATAGCGCAGGGGAGGTGGGGGCATGGAGCAGGGCGGAGGGAGCCAGACAAGGGGTCTGCAGCCGTCAGACCTCTGCCTGCCTTGTCCCCGATGCCCACACAGCGGGCAGGTGGAACCGAGGCACGGCACAAGCTGCGGCAGCTGGCAGTTCTGTACTGGAAATGTTCGGGTTTTCACATAGGAAGCGGGTAGCTCATCTTCCCGAGCACAGTCCCCGAGGACTGGCAATAAATCTGACCGTTCCCTAGTCAAACTGATGCTTTAAATGATCAGTTATGGAAATTAATCCGTGGAGTTTTCAGTTGTACTCAGCTGGGGACAAAAAGCAGGATGCTCGTGTGGTTCAGCATCGTCCTGAGCATATGTTCAGTTAAATCCTGCGCGTCGTACTGGAATTGCTGCAGAAAAATTGAGATACAATCAGCTATCTGGATTAGCACAAAGCCTCAGCGTTGCATATTTTGCAAACACAAGGAGAGCACAGTCACTCCCAGGGGGTCTCAGTGCTAAAAGGGTTTTTATCTGTAACTTCACTCAAAAACTTTCACAAGACTTCTACATAGGTAAAAACCTAGAGAAGAGATAGTAACTGTGCTCCACACGAACTCACTGAGTATAAAGACGATCCTGGTTAGTCAGGCACCGCCTCATCCACGTCGATCCCCCAGCCGACCGCCTGAACCCGTCTCTCCTGGTCTCCGTGGGGCTCACGGCACGAGGCGGCGCGGTGCGTTTGGTCTCTGTGCATTCAGGACTCAGCGCGCCGAGACGTTGACTTCCATGAACGGTTTTACTTCTGCATTTGGGGAAAACAAAACAAGCTGTAAACCAGGAGAAAATATGATAGTAAACCGTAAAGCCATCCTAGCGTGTTGTGAGACATCCTGCATTCTCTCCAGTCATATTCTGTTATGATTGTTTTTAATACCCAATCAGGGAATATATCCCTAAAATACGTTCTGACGGAAAAAATAGTATCTTTTAATTCTGTAGATAAAATCTGTCGTATTATTTTCCTCCTACTTGTGTTGAAATGTGCTCCAGACGTCTTTTCCTTTGTAATGCAACACAGAGTGACCTGGGGTAACAGTTTTTCATCGCCATTAATTTTGACTATATTTTAAGTTCACTTTTAACCAGGCGTGCTCTGCGTGGGCGCTGCCATAGGGTGTCACCTGCTGCCACCTCCCTGCTCTCTGGTGACATTTCTGCTGGAAGGATGTGGCGTGCCAGGAAGCGCAGCAGAACCGATCTCGCTGGTCACTCGGGATATATTGATTACAGAGCCTTCTTGTGTTCCCCATATTTTCATTAGCAAGAAAGTAAAAATAAGGACTTATTTTCTCCATAAATTTCTCTCTGTTTCCATTGACCCTAATTAGTTATTGATCTTCCCACTCCTGCGGCTGTGCCCAGAGCCACGGGAGCACCGCTCGTCCTGGCTGTCGTGGCTCTCGGTGCTTCTCCTGAGTTCACCAGCTCCTGTTTGCACGCCCCTTCATCTGGATTCATTGCTTTTTGCTGCGTTCTGTCATAGAAAATTTGCTTGTAAATAGATCTCATGACTTATCCCCGACCCAGCCAGGTGCCATCACACCCTTGCAGTCTGATAGCGATCACGAAGCAGCTGGGCCCTATTCCTTGCACTGCGCTGGGAGCACCGTGAGGCGCGTGGTGGGGCTCAGCCGCAGGCAGGGCTGCAGTTCCCGGCTGGAATTCCCACCCAGGCGAGCCCTCAGCCTTCATCAAGTGCAGGTGTATGGAAACCCAGCCATTAAGATATTGTGAATCCCCCGGGGAGTTTGTTTGGCAGAGATAAAATTACAGCAGGCGGCAGTGGGAGAACAACCAGTGCTGGTGCTTTGGGAACAGATTCTTCTGGTTCTTGCCTTCACTTTAATAGCTGGTTTGCAATTTTATTTCATGTAATGCCATAAATTCTAACACAGTACTTAAAACTGAAATAAAAACACAACTTTCCTTTTTTTTTTCCCCATGAAAATTTTGCTCAAAGATACCTCTTAAATGTGGGGGCTTGATTCCTAGCAGAAAGAAACATGAAACTTCTTGACACTTTGCTGTCTTCTGTTAAAAAGAACAGCTGTTTTCCATACCGCTCTGCCCAATTCCATAAGCATTACAGCAGAAGAGAAACAAACAAGGGCTCAGAAGGTGGCAAAGATCCACGCAGACAGGCAGCGCCCGCCCTGTGCAGAGTAAAACCCAAACACCAGACCAGCTCTGCTTCTTGGTTTCCTTCAGAAACGGTGAAAAACGGATCAAAAAGCTGGAAGAGACCACGAGGTCGAGCCGAGCAGCGCCACGAGCTGAGGTCAGCAGCTGTCGGCGGTGCCGTGCCNGCCGCTCCCCCGCGCCGTGGCCCGGCAGGAGATGCACGGGGCGGTAAACAGTGAGAGGCTGAGGTCTCGGATTTGATGCGGCGTGCATCCAGAATAACTTAGCGCTGGAGACTGAAGAATGTTAAAGGGGTTTTTTGGCCATCGTTGGATTGATTTAAATATTTTGAATATGTTTTAATGGCATTGACATTATTTTTTGCACAGATTTAGCTGCTTCAATAGGACAGGAAAATGTTGAAGAACTTAGAAACAAGAATAATTTATGGGACTGCTTTGTGCTGGGACGCACAGTAAATCACTGTGATTGGATGGAGATGATTTTTCAAACTGTTCTACTTGGGGACTGTCAGAACAACGCAAACTGCTGCTGAAGGACAGGACGTGATTCTAATTCACGCTGTATCGCTATGTTCATGATTTAAAGTTCCTAAATGGCAATATAGATATATTTTTTCTACCAGGAGAGTGTTTAAACCATCTTACCCACCAGCAGAGATTTATTCTGGTTTATGGGATCCCATAATTAGCACTGTAGAATACAGAAATGTTCCTGGAGAACATCACTGGTTGCCAAGGATGGGTCAAATGAATTTTATGCTCGGAGTGGTGCAGCACTGCACAGTGCCCAGAGAGGTGGGGGTGCCCGGCCCTGCAGACGCTGCAGGTGGGGCTGGGGGCACCTGATGGAGCTGTGGGGGTCCCATTTCCAGAAGCTGGCAGCTGCTGAGATGCACTACACCTGAGATATGTCAAGGCACACAACAAGATAACTCCAATTTCTCTTTTTCTTTTTAACTTAATTTTCATTTATGTTTTTCCTCCCTAATGGGAAACCACCTGAGCGGTTCAGCCCCGTTGCTTGGAGTGCCTGGGTGCATGCAGGGGCAGTGATGGCAGGAGTGATGGCACCTACGTCTCTTTTCCTCCTGCTTTGTGACTGCCGTCATTAAAAGTAACTTAAAGACTAATGAAAAAGTTATGTTTCTGTTCAAACAAGCAGAATGTTCCTGTTATGCAGGAGGGAGAACAGACAGGGTCATTGCTAAAGCATGTCTCTCAGAGAAGCACTGGATTTTGATTATAGCCATCAGAAGATCAAGAGCAGCCCATGGTTACAGGGGTTTGCTGCTCTGCCTCAAAAACTGCTTTGCACCCCCATGGGCTCTCACTTGAATGCAACACCTCTGTGCCTTCAGAGAGACCAGAGGGGTGGGGGACGGCGTTCCGGCAGGAAAGGGCACAGGAACTAATTTAAAATTCACATTCAAAATTAGAAGCACATCTTTAGCAGCACAGTTGATCAAAGACAGAACAAACTGCCTTGGAAGTGGTGGAGAGTCTGCCCGTTGGCATCCCTACACCAGGGCAGACTGGCTTTAAGGTGATGTGCTTGATCTAGTCATAGCCTGTCTGGCGTCAGGAGGGGCAGGAGCTGGAACGGAGCGCTGTGCCCTGCAGTGGGGGTGGGTGAGCCGAGCCCAGGTCCTCCATGGCTGCTCCTGCACTGCAGAGCTCCCCATGTTGGGTGCCATGTTGCTTCCGTCTCACCCCAAAGCTTTTTTCTGTCTTTTTGTGTTGTTCTTTCTTCTTCTCCCATAAACATTTTGGAGGGGTTGGCAGAAGGAATGGTGTAGCTGCGAGGCAGTCCTGCTGCTAGCAAAGGGATGTACCAGCGGTACTGCAAGAGCCAGGAGGCAGCAGCAGTGTGAACCTGGCTTATGGATGTGGTGTGGTCCTCTGCGCTGGACCTCCCATTCCCAGAGCTGCAGCTCGTGCTTCTGAAGACATCTTCTTGGGTGCGTTAGTGCAGGGGGTACAAACAAAATGGGTGCTTGGACCCCAGGTTCTGCCTGCGGCTGGGACCCACAGCAGCACCCCCCACCCCGCTGCCCCCATGCAGCTGCCGAGCAGCTCTGCTCATCGTTCTGCACTGCCAGCACTTTCCTGAAGAGAATCTCCCACTTCTGTTCTTATCTGCTTCTTGTGCATCGTGCTATCAGGATTTGCATTTACTGGTTCATGCTCCTCTTAATCGCACGCGCAGCTTCCCAGGCGCCTTAGCAGAGGGATGCCTTCTAGATAAAATAATTATAATCACATAAAAATAAATACTCATTATCTAAATAGCGTATACAACAAATGGAACCTTTCCATTTAAAGGCTAAATGACAGACTTAATGATGAATGATATAGACTAATTGCAGGTTTCGTAACTCATTAGCATCAAAATGCAGAAGCGCTGTAAGGGAAGATGAGCCGGTCGGGGCAGCCCTGCAGTTGCAGGTCTCAGCCACCTGCCTGCCGGTGGGAGATGCAAAGGCAACAGCAGATTTTGCTCCTGCTGTCCCACGGCAGATGTGTCTGCAGGCACGGCTGCTGTCATCGCTGTGACAGTGATGCTGGGTGCTGCTCATGGCCCTGCAGTGGGGTCTGGCTGCGGGGAGCAGCACAGCCCATGCCCACCCATCGCTGCACAACATGCACTCAGTGCACACAGCACCCACTCTGAATTACTGATGGGGCTGCTTTGTTGCATGGACATCTCCACAGGGTGCAAGGCTGAGCTGATAGCATCACTGTGCAGCAGCAGCCCAGCCTCACCACTCGTCTTCCATGCGGTGAACTGCAGCATCCCACTGCTGTCAGCTCTGCTCAGCAATGAGAAGGCAGAACAGAAATACACCGTTACCTTTATCCTGTCACTTTGAGCCATGTAGGTACTCTGAATCATGGATTCATAGAATTATAGAACCATAGAATGGTTGGGCTGGAAGGGACCCCAAAGACCTCCAGTTCCAATCCCTGCCATGGGCTGGGTGCCCCCAGCTCAGCTGCCCAGGGCCCACGCAGCCCGGCACCACCCCCAGGGATGGGCAGCACAGCTCTGGGCAGGGACAGGGCCTCACTGCCTCTGGGTGAAGAATTTCCCCCTAACATGTGGATATAGAATCATAGAATCATTAAGGTTGGAAAAGACCTCTAAGATCATCAAGACCAACTGTCCACCTACCACCAAAATTGTCCACAGAACGTTTTTTTAATTACTATTATTTTATTTTATTTATGTGCAGAAGACCTATGAAGAGATATTTCAGTGCGTACGATTCGAGGGAGGTTTGAAGCAGAAGAGAAATTCCCTCTCGCTGTGACTGGAGCTCGCGCCCAGGAGCAGCATGAAGGGAAGCTCCAGGATGGCCAGCATTGCTGCGGGGTGCAGAGGCTGTGCTGTGCTGGAGGCCGGCAGGGGATGCAGGAGCCCCGCCGCAGCCCGGGGTGGCCCCGCCAGCCCTGCCTGGGACGCTCCTTCTGCTGCTGTGCTGCCGAGCTGCACCACGCCGATGGCTCAGGGCAAATGTCAAGAGCAAAATTTTGATGTGCTTTTGCTGAGCTGATGAAAATCTCTTGCATAATGCAAAGGTAAACTTGGAACTTTGCGGGGAGATTTGCCTGGCTAAGAGAAATCTCTCCGATTTAGGGATGCTGAATTTGGGAGAGAAAAGTGCGGCTGGATCCTTGCACACCTGTGGCAAGTGGTATCTGGTGTGCTCTGCGTGGGGACCATCTCTTTCAGCCTACTCGCTGTGAATCCATCCTTAAGACATATTGCCAATTTTGTTTAAAAAATAACAACAGAGATTTAAAAAAATAAAATAAACTCAATATAAGTTAAAAAAAGAATCGTAATGCAGAATCACTGCCAACCATATCCCAATTTTAGCTTTATTTATAGGAGATGCTGTTGTAAAACTGAACCTTTAGATAATTCACATTCAAAAGCCAGTCTTACGGAAACATTAATTACTTACTGTTATTGCTTATTTTTATCATGTTGTCTTGTTACTCTGATTTGTTAGGCAATATCTGTAAAACTTTGATAGCACTGATGCACAAATCCTCCACAAATCCACCTCTCTCTCCAGCCCCTGGCAGGAGGCTGTGGTGAGGGGGGGCCTCTGCTCCCAGGAGCAGCGATGGGACGGGCGGGGATGGGCTCACGCTGTGCCAGGGCAGGGTCAGGCTGGGCACTGGGGAACATTCCTTCTGCACAGAGTGGTCAGGCACTGGCACAGCTGCCAGGGAGTGGGGCAGTCCCCGTCCCTGGGGGTGTTCCAGCCCCGTGGGGATGTGGCCCTGGGGACATGGCTCAGT
>WBMW01004953.1:368920-418581 GCA_013396635.1 Penelope pileata
GTGGGGTTGGGCTGGGGGATCTGAAAGGGCTTTTCCAGCCTCAATGATTCTGGGACTCTATGACTCTATGATCCATTCTGCAGCAGATGTGGAAGTGCTGCTGCAGACAGCCCGCAGCACGCTGCAGGTCAGGCTGACGGGAGCTGTCCCCGAGAGCTCTGCACTTCTGCTTTGGTGGGAAACCAGCTGAGCAGACAGTGCTGAGCCAGGGCTCTGCAGGGCCGCAGGACAGCCCCAGCATGTGTTGTAGGGGAACTGTTAGGTCAGGGCTTGAACTGGTGATTGAGCACCTGGTGAAGGGCGTGGTGCCCGAGCAGTGCAGGCAAATCATTGGCACCTGTGCTCCTCCGTGACTGGAAGGGGTGGGCCTGGGACAGAGCCACCTGGGGCCCATTTAAGGGCCACCACTGAGGAGAGAGCATCTCCTGGAGCTGGGCTGCTTCCTGGGAAGGAGGGCTGTGTAGCCAGCGATCCCCCATCAGTTGGGTGAGTCAGAACTTGTGTGGGACCTTTGTGTGGATGTCTGTTGTTAAAGCCTACGATGCTTTGCTGGCTGGGATGGGAGAAGCAGTCCATCCCTTGCTTTGCTGCATAAAATGGACAGAGCTCCCCTGGGCTGCGGGAGCTTTGGGCCTGTGGGCCCTGGTAGCTGAGACTTCACGCATCGGTTTGGTGTGCTGCTGTGTAACTGCTGTGAGACGACTGACTGGAATTCTCTGTAATGTATACAGAAATGGGAGAGACAAACCAGTCTTAAAAAAACAACAAAAGCAAAGCAGTTGCATGAAATTAGTTCATGACAGCTGTTTAGTGCTGCACTAACTACTCACTGCCAATGACGGATGCATGGACATGTGTTTGTGGTTCTTCAACTCTTCTTCTAAGTTGCAGCAAAGATAACATGAGAGAATACTCCTTAGCCACAAAACCTGTTGTTCTCATTCAGATATGGATGATCATTTGCACATAAATAATCTATGCCTCAGGCTATTTGGAGAAGAGAGATGCAGTTCTGTGGGAGTTTGTGGCTACTGCACAGATGTGGTCAGTGCAGCTGTCTGAGCTGAGCAGATGTGCAGGAGCACTGTTCTGCAGAGTGACCAGCTCTATCAATTGAACAGCTCATTTGGGAGGATGCAGGGAACTCCAAGCATTCCATGCTGCGTCTCAGCATCTTACACCCTCATCCTCTCAAAGGCACACCAAGCAGAAAAGATACAGCCTCAGCCCGAGTCCTTGCACATGATTGATAAAGCACCTCTTATTGTGGATTTTTAAGTAAACAGGAAGGTTGAATCATTATTTCTGTAATGTCTAAAAAGTGATATCTGATTTCAGAATATCTGATTTCAGATTCCTTTTTGCTAAAGGTTCAGAGTGTTGCTTTCTGAGCATACTGATGCCATACTGACATACAGGATGCAATGATTAATAGCTCCTCCAGCTATCATTCACTTCCCTTGATATGTAGGCTGGGTAGCAAAGTGCTGCAGCTGATCTGGAAGGGATGATCTATTTATTCCCGGTAGTGACTTCACTGTTCAGCACTGCTTCTTGGTGTAAGTTCCATTTTCTGTCAGCTCTTGGCCAGCACAGAACTGATACACCCGATCATCTTTCAAACACCATTAACCTGGTGATGGAACGAACATATAGAAGCTCCTTAATTCTAATATACTTAATCAAAGTGTCGTGCAAACCGAATGGGATATACAGTTAGAGCGAGAGATGCCATCTGCTCAAACTTCCTGAGGGCTCGAGTGACGGGGACGGTGCCGGTTTCAGCAGGCAATAAGAGTTATGCTGCAGAACTGCAGGCTCGATGTCTCGTGCTTTGCCCCTTCCCTCAAGTGGTTATCCTCCATCATATGAACGTGATTACCTTCATCCACACATTACCTGTTCTGCCACCTTTTTGACTATTAAATGCAACAACCTTCAACACTGAAATGTAGAACAGAAGTCTTATAGCTGCTGAAATGGAGTATGAAAATGTCTCATTAACTTCCTGGCAGCAGCAATTTCAGATACTTTATATGTCTTCTTCAAATGGTCACCTCTAGTTACAAGCAAAATAGACATTAAATTACACACCTGCACCTTGCACGTGTCCAGTGCTGCTGGGTTTGTGGATGAGTCTGCCTGGCACAGATGTTGTGAGCCTTATGTTGACAAGCACTGTTTGCCCCATCAAAGAAAACACCTGGGAGCTCTGTAAGTCCAGAACTTGTAGAATAGAACAACTCAGTGTCAGGCTTGCAGAACCCATCTGGAGCTGAGTGTGGCTTCTGGGTACAGTCACTGCTGAGGGCAGCGTTACATCTCTGCTCAGATTTGGCACAAGCTGTGCAAGGTCTCCTCAGCGGCATGGGGACAGTGGGGGTGGCAGCAGCTGGAGGGGCTGGGACAGGGCTCTGCTGGGTGCTCATGTGTATGAATTTAAGGTGCACTGCCCACCTGATAAATCAAAGGATGTCTTCCTAGCAGTCCAGTTTAAGATGCTGGAAATCAAGTCATAGGTTAAAATCCCAACCCACCTCTAACACAGGTGAAAGGGCCAGCTCTGTGTCACAGATCCCTAGCCTGGGCATGTGGCAGCAAGCACTGCTCTGGGCACCTGGGGCGCAGTCTGAGATTTGGGTCAGGTGAAAGGAAAAGTCCAGCAGACAGCATGGGTGCAGCCATTCTCTTTTGGAGGGTTTTGGGAGTATGGCCAGCTCCCACCAGGGGACGGACCCAGGACATTGGGTGCCAGCACCGGTGTTGTGCCTGAGTCTGCTGTGATGTCCTTGAGAGCACTGTGTCCCTCCAGCCGGTGCAGGCAGTGCATCTCTGGGGCTGGAGCTCTTTGGGAAGCAGCCGCAGGCTTGGCTCAGGAGCAGGCAGCAGCCTTCCACGTGAGGCCTGGGAATGCTGCAGAGAGCCTATGGGCATGGAGTCAGGAGGGCAGAGAGCCCTGGAGTCCAGCAAATTACATTTATTAATTTTAACATAATTGCTATTAAATTATGATTAATAATCTATTATTCATAATATTAAATCATTTACAGTATTGACTCAGCGTGCCTGTTCTGTTTAAATTGGGCTGAGCGATGACGGCCTCATTTAGAACAACATGCAGGCAGTCCTGCCCTCCTGGAAGGACCCCGCAGCCACAGCCCGGGGCTGGGCAGCGCTCACCGCCCGGGGATGCTCGCCCTGACCCGGGGCCATCCAGCAGCGAGCAGTCCCTGCAGCGGGCAGGGGAATACACAGCACTGCCAGAGGAGACCGCACCAGGGCTGTAGCTCTGAGAGAAGTTTCCCTGTGAGCATTTTTCCATTTGTGAAAAGGAAACAGAGAAATGTTGAGCCTGTGTTCTGTTTCTTCCCATTGGTATTTGCATTTTTGCCCGATAATGAGATTATTTTCTTTTTTTTGCTTTCATCTGTTCATGGTATTTTCCTGGTATTGTCTCAATTGTGCTTTCTTCAAAGTAAAATAAAAATAGGAAATAATGGGGGCGGGAGGGATCCTGTGAGGAAAATCCCTTGTTGTTTCTTGCACTGAACTTTGAAAAAGAATGAAAGGGAGAAATCACACTTCAAAAGCTGGAGGGATATCACTTATTTCTGAATCTAGGAAAACTTAAATGAAAAAACTTCTGGAGGGGCTGATTTCACTCCTCAGCTCCTGGTTTTCAGAACCAGCTAAAAATAAAATAACCGCCCGCATCAGAGATGCATTTGTCTTGACTGTGCAGAGCGTTTGTGGAAAAAATAGCTAAAGTTCCACAGGATTCAGCTGCTGGCACTGAGCAACTCGCCCCATCCCCTCTGCAATGTTGGGAGCACACCAGGAGAGCCCCGGCCCTGCGCTTTGGGCTGGGAGGGGCACCTGGCTGTGCCCAGCAGACATTGTTGCTCTTTTCCTCTAATGCAGTCTTAATTGAAAGAGATACCGCCGTAAAAAAGGAAGGATTTCAATTATTATTTACTTGCTCTTCATTTTTCTCATTCAAAAGGCTCTAACGCGTTCATTACAGTTCCACACGTGCTGTGATTACTCTCCATGTGCTTCTGCTCCTCCCACTCTTGGCAGTGCTGCTTTGGCTCAGCTGTTCCCTGCAGCACCGCAGCTGCCACTGGAAGCCAGGCCCATGGCCCTTGTGCGTGCCCCGTGGCCAGGGAACTGCTCTGCAATGTGTGGGGCTGGTGGGGTGCTAGTGGCGGTGGGGAGGGGGGAAGCAGGGGCTCTGGGCAACGGCATATTCCTAACCTAACCATCACCCTCCCAGTGCTTAAAAGGAGCTCATAAACAGGAGGAGAGGGACTTGATACATGGCCTGATAGTGACAGCACAAGGGGGAATGGCTTTAAACATCCCCTCTTTTAGTTTAGCAAGATGTGAGGGGGAAATTTTTCCCCAGAGGTGGTGAGGCCCCGGCACTGCCCAGAGCTGTGGTGCCCGTCCCTGGGGGTGGTTCCAGGCTGATGGGCCCTGGGCAGCTGGGCGGGGGGCACCCAGCCCATGGCAGGGATGGGGCTGGGGGGGCCCTTCCGCCCAACCATGCTGTGCTGCTGTGACTCCATGGTTATGAACGTCTGCCTCCATAGAAGCCAAGTGGTGACACAACTCCCAACAAGTAATTCTCTGTATGAGTGGCAGTATGGGCTTCCTCAAAACAAAGCAAGCTGGCTTCCTTCTAATTTCTGTGAATGTGGTTATCTTCCAAACCAAGATCTCAGCATGCACCTCCTCCTTTTGGTGTTTTAGCATTTTTTCTTTCTTTCCCTGTTGCTACAGTGTTAACAGTAGGAGTGGTTTTGCTGTTATGCTTCCATTAAAAGCATCTTATCTAGATATTCCTTGGGGAAATAATACATATAAAATAACTTCACCACAGACAAATGCACTCCCAGGACATAAGGAATACTGAGTGAGGTGCCGTCTTCCCTCTGAACTGCAATTGTGGGTGAGTAATTTCCTGGAAGGAGAGGGAAGGGAGCAGTGCTGTGCTGCGGAGAGGCTCGGGGCGTGGGACTCGCTGCAGCAGGCAGCGCTGGGTGCTGATGGCCGGGTACCACGTGGCAGCACCCATTGCTGTGCCGAGAGCGGAGCTCCTCAGTGCTCTCAGCCTCATGCTTCCTGCTGAAGTGCAATCTCCAACATTGCCAGCCAATCTCTTGCATCTTTATTCATTGTGCATTGTCTTTCTTGGATCTCAGGAGTGGTTTTGTCCAACTTCCTCAGGCATTTATTGGCAGAGGGGCAGAGGCTGGCGACGCTGGTATCGATGGCAGGCAACAGCTGATGGGAATGCAGCGAGCCCCAGCAGCCAGGCCTGTCTCAGCCAGAGTTAATGCATCCAAAATCGGCCTAGCGAGGCTGCCTGGCATTTTTCTTAGATATTTACTTGTATGATTCTGCAAAATTAGCAAATCGTATAAGTAGATGAGTCCTTTTAGCCTGGGAACAAAAATAAAGCAGGAACAGAAGTGCGTAAATCTAGAGCACTGAAAACGAGCCTCAGGAAATAACAGGCCTTGTTTAAGGATGGATTCCTAAGGAGACATGTTGGGGAACACATCCCGTGTGATGGAGGGATGGGCACCACAGCTCTGCGGTGTGTGGAGGAGGTGGCGCGAGCTGCGGAGCGTGGGCACACAGCTGCCAGCCCTGACCCTGTGCCATGCCCACAGCCGAGGGGCCCAGCTCAGCCTGCCGGGCCCTGCCCAGCCCTCAGCCAGCCCCAGGCATCCTGTCCTGGCGACCCACAGTCTGAGTGTTTCAGATCTCTTTATAATCCTTCTTTCTTCCTACGTCTTCACTTGGTTCTCCTTTCCAACTTGTGTTCCCCTGAGCTGCCCTCTCTGCCAGCCGCCATCCCACAGCGTTCCTTCTGCATCTGAGCACAGCTCGAGCAGCCGTGGCCGTGAGTGTGAGGGCAGTGCAGGCACACTGCCTTGCAAGTATTGCCACCAAGAACTTCATCTTAAAATAGCTGCTAAGAATCCCCAAATAAAATGTGATTTAGGATGGCTTTCTTTTCCCCCCAAAGAAAATAGTGAGCATTATAATTAGCTTACAAATAAGTGTAAATAAAAAGGATGGCTGTAATAAGCAGCCTGGATGCTCGTGACCATTGCAGTAGTAAAAGTAGCTGCTGTGATGAGAATTAATTACATCTGTGTGGTGTTTGTGAGTAGGCCATTTGGTGCAGAATAATGGCGAGAGACAAAAGCTCTTACAGTTCTATTAGTTGTAATGGATTTGTAGGTTCAAACATACAGTTTATCATCGGAGTTCCACCCAAAATGAAAAGCAATATGTGGAGCTAATTGATTACCAGGGCCAGTAATTAACTGCTCCCCAGGTGTCTGACAGTGGATGCTGCTCACTTGGCAGGAGCCCTGCACCAGGCAGGAGGGCCCCGAGCTGGGCTCAGCCCCAGTAGCAGAGGGAGGGGGCGGCTGGAGCCCTGCTCCTCCCGCACAGCCCCGTTCTGCACAGCCCAGCTCTGCTGCAGCAACAAGGGGTGACTTGGCTGGGACAGGGCTGCTGCTGCCCTGGGTGTGGGCACCCATTTATTGTTTTATCCTAGGTTTGTTCTGTAATCGCTTTTCCAGTACCCGAGCAGCCATCCCTGGGCTGCACCAGCATAGAATTACAGCTGAAGCCTTGATTCTCTGGAGACTGCATTGGACGGATTAAATACACTTCCCAAGAACTCTTCTAAAGCTTCAAGCCAGCAGGAAAATAACCAAGTCGGATCTCTAAGAATGGTGCCTTTATTTGTCAGCTGGAATAAAGTCAATGCATGGTGGTAGGGCTGCACCAATGTTGGTGTTGCTTGCAGGAGGGCTGGGTCAGGTGCTGCTCAGTGCACCTGGGGCTGCAGAGCCCCGGGGTGGAGACAAAGGCTCCTGCAATCCATGTGGCCCTGGGAGGGGACAGGGGACTGGGAGCACCGTCCCACAGCCCCTGGCCCCATGCTGCCCCACTGCAGCACTGGGGGTGTGGAAGGAAGGTGGGTGAAATTGTCCCACGGAACTGAGGGGACATCTGGTGGCATGTGCAGCCCTATGGCTCATGGCTATGGCTCATGGGGGGAGGTGTTCCCCTGCCCTGGGCTGACTGGGGCAGGAGCAGTGCTCCTGGCCCTTAGCACTGCTCATCTGGGCCGAGCACCAGCACTGGGCTGGGAAATACAAGGGGCTGCGGTGGCCTGTTCTTGCTCTGCAGCTAATGCTGCTTGTCTTCTTAGAACTCAATTTCTTACAAAACTGATAATTCCTGGAACAAGCCGTCAAATTTTAATATTTCTTAAACAGAAGGACAATTGAAAGGAGCACAGTGCTTTGATGATGCACTTTCATAGCAAGTTTTGAAGAGCTGGAAGTCCTGGGAGGAGAATCCCCAGACCCCACGGGGCCCTGGCCACATCCTCCTGGCACCACTCTGCCCGCAGAGCCCAGTGTGTGTGGCTGCAGGGACAGAGCATCGCTCACAGCCGGTGCTCAGCTCTGGTGCCCACATCCAGTACCCAATTCTGGAGCCCACGCCTGGTGCCTGCACCCAGCACAGCTCCTGGCACAGCCTCTCCTGCCTCTCCCAGGCTGGGGATCCTCACCCATGGGGATCCTCTCACCTCCTTCCCAGCCAGGAAAGTCCCCTCCTCGGCAGCCGAGCTGCAGCGGCAGTGGTGGGGGTGAGCACTTCACACCTCCGTGGGAGCTCCTCGCTGCTGCTGTACACAGCCAAGCAGCTCTCACGTGCATCTTCCCAATCCTGGCTGGTTCAGCATGTTGGCTTTCATTTTATTCCCCTGTGCACTGGAAATGTTGGCTGTGAGCTAAGTGCCTGAATGGGCTTTAGAGCCCTGCTCAAAGGAGATGCAACAAACACCCGTAAATACGCTCATTAAAAGGAAAATAATAATATCTGAAGGAAAGTAAAGTAGAAAAGTGATGCAGTCTTTTGAGTGTTTGTGTCAGAAAATCATCATCATGGGATAAAAACAAAGTGCTTGTGTGTCCATAATTAGCTCAATATAAACATTTCTATGGCAAGGCCCTGCAGAGGGGCACACAGTCTGCCCAAAGGGATTTTTGGGGCGCCCAGACAGGGCTGTCAGTGGCATGGTGTGTCTGTGTCACCCACAGGGCCATCGGCCACCTCTCCACCACCAGAGCTCTCCGATGTGCAGCCTGAGCTGCCCACGGGCCGGGAGAAAAGCAACCACCACCATCGTGGTTTCAGAGGTGCTGCTCCACACCAGCCCCTGTTCCCCCTGGCTTTTCTGATGTCACAGCAACGGCCTCACAGCCCGGAGCTGCCCTGCCCGGCACAGGACAACACTGTGGGTTTCTAAATGCGGGGGCTGCACAGCCCATGTGAGCATTTTCAGGGAGAAGGTGATTCGTGGCTATAAATCACAGTTAGAAGACACATCATTGTCTGTTACCAGATGAAGAGAGGGTAACCCAAGCACTGAGGGTAACTCTGAGCAATACTCCAGGAGTAATGGGGTGGGTGATGGGCAAAGCAGGCGGTGGGGCTCCGCGGGACAGACGTGGCTGGGCTGCACTGTGACAGCACCAATGGCTCTGCGGGGTGGGGAAACGTTCCTGTGCCCATGTGCCATCACCCATAGCATCGCTTCATTAAATGCAGTGAACTGGGTTCAGAGTGCAAGAAACCGGCAGCAGCAAATTATGCAAAGAGGAGGAAGTTCTGCATCTCCTGTTACCACACTGCTCACAGCTCATGGGAAGTGGAACTGCTACCCAGCGCGGGGGTGGCTGAGGCTGCAAGCACTGTGCCCGGCTGCCTCCAGCAGCTCTGGGAGACCTCTGTCCCCAGATGTGCTCTGGCTGTGGGAGCTGCAGAGGTGGCCCTGCACCGCCTGGCCCTGCAGAGGCTGCACCACGTCCCCCCCCACCCGACTGCATCCCTGCTGCTGCGAGCAGGGGCTGAGCAGTGCTCCTCAGTGCTGCGGTGGGCAGAGGGGGGTCACAGGTGGGAAATCGGCACCAGAGTTTACCTTGAATTGCTGCATAAGAAGAAGAACAAAATTAGGACTGCAGCAAATAACGAGGTGTGATTCTGACGTGTCCCCAGGTCGCAGAGATCTCCCTTCCTGGCTTCCCAGAGACCTTGATGGCTGGCTCTGTAACTTCACCTGGTTGTGGAAAGCAGTTCCCCATGGTGGTTTCACACAGAGCAGTCCCTGATGCGAAGCTGAGGCTGAGGGGAACATCCCTCTGCTTGCAGCAGGGGCACCTGCAGCCCGGCTCCTGGCTCCTGGCTCCTGCCCTGCTCCTGGCTGTGCCCTGGGGTCAATGTGGGGCTCACAGCCGCTGCCGGGGGAGCAATGAGCCCCTGTGCCACCGGCCCACGCCTGCGCTGAGCTGCCAGGCATGTCCTCATCCCACAGCAAGGCGTGCTGCAGGGTGTCCAATTTATCTGCATAAAGCTTTCATATATCGTGTTACATCCAATCTAAAATCTCATTAATCTGTTACAAATCATTATGATTGAAGCTCATCAGTGGTCCAAAGATCGTTCCAAGCTGCTCGTTGGGCACAACTGAGGTAGAATAGAGCTGTAAGTGCCAAGGTGTACTTTTGCATGATTATGGCACTCATTAGACGTGCAGAAGGCACCGTGTGGCCACCCGAAGTCAGATGCAAAGTGCAGAAGTGGGGAGAGGTGGTGAGAGCAGCTCGGCCTCGGGGGTAAGCGCGGGGATAACTCCACTTAGAGATCCACCGCCGCCGCTGCGCTGCCTTTGTCCTGCTTCGTTTGGTCTGCCTTGGTTCTGCTTTCATCTGTGGACCTTTCGAGCCCACTCAAGAGAAGGCAGCAGAAAGTAGATACAACACCTGATGCACATCTCTGGGACAGGGCTGCTGCCACCCCAACAGACCCTCAAAGCAAAGGAATAACTAGAAGCAGATAAATCCGGAAGGTTACACAATACCAACAGAAATATATATTTTTTCATATCTGTGTTTTCATACAGCACAATGCTGAAAAGCTGTTAAATACAAATGCAAAGTTCATAACTTGCACAAATTTCCAAGCATATTCCTTCGTCTGAAAATACATGTCCACGTGAAATGTTTAAATTTAAATAACATTTTCAGTCCAACATGTAATGACAGAAATGACATTTTAAAAAGTTGCAGCATGAGTGTCTCAGCCAAAATCACATGCAGGAGAAAAGAAAATATAGTGTTGTGGAGTAGCCCCCATTCAGGAAAAATGGTTTCTGTGAGCGCTTCCAGCCCCTGAGCCCGGGACACGCCGGAGCGGTGCGGGCAGGCAGCACCCCACGCGCTCGGAGCTCCGTGTTTGCCTTCTGGTGCGGTATTAAAGCGTTGGGTTAAGGCCTCAGCCACAGCTGTGCAGCTCCATCCCAGCTCTCTTTTCTTCATGTCTCTCTCTACAGCTCTGTTCAGTTTTTGGTTGTGGAGGTGACGAGCGCAGCTGCAGTGTGGGTGTCACAGCACAGGGCAGGGACGGCACCCCCAGCCCGCGCTGCGGGGCTTCTCACTGCACATTGATGGCGGCCGTGCACCCCGGTGTGCACCGAGCAGTGCTCCCTCCTCCTGCCGACTGACGAGCTCGGGAGAGGGGAAGAAGGCAGCAGCAAGCTCCAACAGAGCCTCACATCAATTTTGACAGCATTAAGATTAATGCTATCTCCTCTCGTTTATGAGATGGTGGGAGCGTGTCCAGTAGCTGGGACTGAAGCCACGCTTCGCTGTGTGCTGTAAAAAGCATTATTATTTGTGGGCATGATAGAAAAATGTTCTGCTGCTTATTTTACCAGAACTGCGCTCATAAGTCATGAGTGCACATGTCATTATCTACCCACCAGCTGCTGTCCCCACTCACCCCTCCGGCAAGACACAGCCCCAGCCTCTCGTGAGCAAAGGGCCGGGGCGCGCGGTGTCGGTGCTGCTGCAGGCTCGGGTGGAGCAGGAGCTGGTGCTGATCAGTGCTCTGCTCCCAGCCCAGCACAACAGCACTCGTGTTGGTGCTGGGACAGCGGCACAGAGCCTCTGGGCATTGGCGAAAACACACCGCTAAAGATCCTCTGCTTTGGGCACCAACCCACTAAGTTATACTAGTAAGTTAACTTCAGTAAGTTATACTACAATTATGCTTTTACCTCGAATTTGAGGGCTTAGAATATTTGGCAATACTGCTCGCATTCAGACGGAAAGTCTTGTTCCACCTGTAAGAAAATCTTTTAATTTTCCATTTGATAAAAACAGAGCAACAGATTTAGAAGAGTAAAGGCGTCTCTGAAGAGCTAGTGTAGCTCCTGAAGCCTCATATCCATGTCATGTCTTCTGCTGCCCGACCCAGAACAAAGCCATCTGCCTCCAGAGAGCTGCCCTGGCCTGGTCAGGGCGTGCTGCTTCAGGAGCCTGTCTGAAGCCTGCTGCACCGGCGGTGCCAAACCTTGCAGCTGTTGCTGGGCTCAGAGGGAAGGTCCCTCGGCCAAGACCCTCCTCCCAGAATCCGCATGTGCAGGGAATGCCCGCTTGCAGCTCCCTCGCTGTGAGCCGTCTCCTCCTTGGCCACAGGTTCCTCCAGAGCCTCCAGGTCCTCGAGCATCCCCTTCTCCAGTGGCAAGCTGGTGGAACTTCATTCCTGCCATCAATTGGAAGAGAAATAAGGTTTGTCGCTTGCTTTTCTCAACTATACCTCTTCACTCTGACCTGTTTTAGAGTACCTGCACTGAAGGAAACCTGAAAGAAGGAGCTTCCACAGAGAACAGCGTTTAGGTTGGGTGCTGGATGAGCTCTCACCGTTTGTTCATGAATCAGGTAAGTGTGCACTGGGTGCACATCAGCTGGGCAGCTGTCAGCCTGCCTTCTGCCACAGGCTCAGCTCTGCGAGGGGCTCAGCCTGAAATGGGAAATCCGTCCCGCAACTGCCCTGAGGGGATGTGCTGCTGTCTGCACAGAGTTCGCCTTCAGACACGGGTATCACACGTGTCACAGCAGATGCTCTCCGGCAGCAGCAAGCCACATGTTTTCTGAGATCCACCTCCAGAAGTTATCTTTCTTTCAGTGCTCCCTTCTCTCCCACACCCGCAGCTTTGTGTACCACTGCTCACTGCGCTGGCATTGCTCGGGGGAGGCACCAGTAAGTGTCCAGGGAACAGTTTTCAGGTCAGTCCTGGAACTAAGCCCCATTCATTTCCTCTCTGCACAGGGCTCTATGCAAACAGCATATGTAAGGCATATTTAACTGGTTTTAACTGAAAAAAACTGAAGAGGAGCATCGTATTTCTTTGGTCTAACAGTTACCCAGGACTCCTTCTCTGTCCGTGTACCGAAGGTTTGCTCGTCAGATGTCTCAAAGTACTCGTGATTTTGTCATAGTGCTCTTATCCCCTCAGCACTTGGAGCTGTTGCAGTTCGTTACTGCTGGCTTCTTGTCGATTAATCATCATCCTGCAGTCCTCTTAGCTAACTCATGCCCATGACTGTTCCTCTCTTTTTCCCACGGATCAGGATTTTCTATATATACCTCTTCCCGGTTCCTCAAGATACTTGTGAGTTTCTAATCCATATCAAATTCCATTTCTGTTTTTAATGACAACATCACCTCAACCAGTTACTTCATATAAGAGAATAAGGAGAATTAGAAAGTTGTATGAGATCATGCAGTAATCTCCTCACCAATGCATGGCTGTTCCCTGGAGTCCATTTGCCAGAAAATTTTAAATAAACTCAGATTAAATGAATTTTTAGACATATGCTCACTGAATACTTGCTCAGAGCTCAACGTGTGAATCACAGATGTACTACAACAGTGAAACAGGAATAGTCTTAGTGCAGACGTCTGCATTTCTTCCTTGTTGCTTGGAAGATCTTTTCTGGATTTAAGCAATTTTCAAGCAGCTTGGAGAGCCAAATGCAATATAATTCCCAATTCTGCACACAGTGAATCAGGAGCCATTAAAGGCGTGGTCAAGTCTTATTTCATGATGCATCAATGTTAAATTGTACTTCACGCTCTCATTTTTCTTTTGAAATACAGCTTCGATGTGGATTGCTAGTAAAACAGAATGCATACCTAATTCTAAACGTGGTTGGGAGATGTTGCTCTCACACTGGCATGGAGCAGGGTGTTCAAAATTCAGAAGGAACACAAAGATGGGGTGAGCACTCAGTTCCACTTCCATTCAGGTTTACGATATTCTCACACAATACCACTTTCCCTGAAATTGCAAAGAACTGATAGTTCAATTTTCTTCCTTGAACACTCATCACGGAAGGTGAATAGAAAATGTAATAATGCTTTAAAGTTCATTTACTTTTATCCACCTGTTTTGACAGGAAATACTTTTATCATAAAAATAAGGTAACCTGTGGCAATCGGTGCCTGGGTAAAACACGATGCTCTTTGTTAACATTCCTGCGTTCATTTGTGAATCATTAGATTTTTACATCTGATAAGTGTCTGGATATTACGATGATTAGTCCCTCGCTAGAGAGGCTGGGTAGGTAGAAAAGCGTCAACAAGGGCTTTTTCTTCCCTTTTTCTTTAGAAATAGCTAATGTCAGGATGACAAGACTGTAATATAATTTAGTAGTGACTGCAAAATTTTCAACTCTAATTGCCTAGGAATTGGATTAATATGTTTAAAAAACACGTTGAGCAACCACAAAGGGAACCTGCAATGTGTTTCGTGTCTGCTGAGAGGAGGCAAAGCAGCCGGGAAGCTGCACTGCACGCTCAGGAGATGCGCTCTGCAGGGCTCACCGCCCGTTTCCATCCGGGTCACAAGCTGCTTCTGGGCGGGGTGCTGGTCCTGCACACAAGTCTTCGTTCTGGCCTTGTTGAGCAGCTCCTGCAGAGGCCTGGGGCCCAGCAGAGCCGCAGCAGTCAGTGCCAGCGGGAGCGGGCAGCACAAACCCGGCTCGGTAATGTGCCTGAATTGCAGCATCTCGCCAAGGTTGGACATAAAAAGCCCTAATGCAGCACACCACTTAGTGTGATGGCCCTTCCCTGGAGCGCGAGGAACATTTGTGTCCATTTTTGCTTATTTAACTCTTTAGGAATATTGTGTCACTAAATCGTAACGCTCCTAACACATCTTTTCCCTCCCTCACAGCTTTTGTCTGGGTCAGCTGCAGTTAAAGCATCAATCAGGGCTGGACATAATCCACTGGAGATTTCAATGGGGATTCCTATTAGGTGGTTTTACTTGGGTAAATGTAAGTCTTAGCAATAACAGCCCATCACCAGCCATTACCATGTTATTGATAGGAAATCGCTGAATATTTTATAAAATGATCTGAAGCTGAGTTCATCTTCGACTGTTCCTTTTCAGGCGCAACAGAGAGTGCCTTCAGACCTGCAGCCAGTCCCGCCGCCCCTCCCGCGCGCTGCAGAGGGGGCACGGCTCCGTGCACGCCGCAGCCAGCCGGCGCGGGGACACCGGGCAGCTTCCAAGGGCTGTTCCACTGGTTGCAGCCAGTACTACTTCCAATGTCTTTTTAATTATGTCTCTCGTTCTCACTGATTTTTCTCTTGTTCAGAATCCTGTGGGGCTTTTTTCTCTAATTATTTTCCATCGTTATCCCTGGAGGAAGGCATCTCCTGCTCTGTGAAACACCTCCTTGGCCCTAGGACCGCATTGCACCTTGTTGGTGCTGCGCTCCCCTGTGTCCTTCTGGTTTCCTTTCCCCTTGACACCCATTTGGGTCCTTCAAAGCTCAAAACACAGAAGTTCTTGCTCTTCAGGAATGTCTTGTTCTTCTTTGAATGCTTTGTAGAGAAGTTACACCTGCCATCAGCATTACCTATTATTTCAGCTTCTGCATGGAGCCTTGCATGCTTTTCTTCCAGACATTGTCCACACTATTTTGCTGCAGCTAAATTACTAAATTGCAGCACCCAGCCTTTCCCTGCTCCTCTCCCGGTGGGCGGCTGAGATGTCTGCTGGGGTGCAGGGGCAGCACAGGGGGGGCTGCGGTAGCACCCGGGCAGGGTGCACGAGGGCAGCAGTGCCAGTGCCTGCCCGCTCCTACAGAGAAGAGATGTTTCCCAGCACCACGCCGACCCTCCCCTGGCCCACGTGAGGCCATCCCCTCCCATCCTATTCAGGCCTGTTTAGGGAAGGGAACCAAGTGGAGAACTGCTGCCCCAGTAAGGAGTGGCACCAAATTTTCTGTTGTTTTCCAGTTTTTGTTCTCACTTGGTGATGCTACTTCATCACTTGCAACATTATTGCAAAAATTCTCTGAAGCTGATTTTTAGGAAGCTTTGAGGCCACTTAGTTCACCTCACTCAGAGTCTTTATCAAGAAATGATCAAATTTCATTCACAAATGAGTTTCCAGTGGAAAACTTTTCCAGAAACCCAGCTACCAGGAACCGTCAGAAACCGCCACGTAGAACCAACTGTGTCCACAGGTCGTGGTGCATCCTTTTTATTCTCATACCAAAGTTAACCTTAACAACCATGTTCCTATCACATGAGATTGTTGAGTGAATTTTAACACATCTCTTTTCTTGAAAAATAAAAATTTCCTTGTAATTCCAGCAGATGCAAATGCATTTTATTGGAGCGCCCTGAATGCATTGCTTGACCTTTCCTGCATTTTCTTGCTTTACAGCCACAACAAAGACGTGTCAGGACCCTGAGCACCCTGCTGCCAGCATCGCTACCAGAAATTCAGAAAACTATGGGAAAAGGGATGGTGAAAAGCTGCAGAGGACACCGTGTGTGGGTGAGACTGCTTCTAGGCACTGGAACAGCTGCAGGGAGGCTGCCCCGCGCCTGCTGCTAACAGCAGCTCTTCTGCTGGTTGAAAAGGGACAAATTCTGTTCTTCTGCCCTGCACTTTTCCTTGCTCCTGTGTACCCCCAGCTGACTCCCCTGCTCCATACATTTTAATGCTTTAGAATTTTGGAGCATGAATTAACATTTTGGAGAGAGCACTGCAGTCAGAGGCATGTGTCTGCTGCTGAAACGGACTTACGTGGAGAAACGGGATGACTAAGCAGTTAGTAAAAGGCCGTTGAAATTGTTCAAAGGCCCGACAGTGCTTAAAACAAATATTGGATTAGGACCACAGTGCAAAGAGGAGAGGATCAGCACAGCGTGCACCTGACACAGTGCTGCTGCTGCTGCTGTGCCCTGCAGTGCCCCTCACCCTCAGGCAGTGTCACAGGGAGAGCAGCTCCCACACGCAGCCCCGGTGCTCTCCAGCCCTTCCTGCAGCAGGGAATGCTGGCTTTGCTCCGGACACTCGCGGTCCCGTTCTCTGCACCGGCACAGCCCCACCTCACAAGCACACGGCTGCACCCAGGGACGTGCGGGGTGGCCTGTGCTCCCAGGGAAGCACGGCCTTTCCTGGATGTGTTATCTGTCCCTTCTCTGCTCCCACACGAGCTGCAGCGGGTGCTGGGCTCTCTGCTCTGTTGCACAAACTGGTCTGAGTGAAAAGACACTGGGGAAACCCGGGGGAGGTTGGCAGCTGCAGAAGGAGGCAGAGCAGGCGGATCAGCACCGTGCTGCCGGCCACTGCGGGGCCCCCGCTGCCACCCGTGGCTGTCACGCTGCTCTCTTCGAAGTCTGTCATCCTCCCGCCTCTGTTTTGGTCAAAATCTCTGGAAAAGCTCTTTGCTGTGGCACCACCAGAATAAGCCTTGCTCAGAACAGCAGAAGGTTTGTGTGACTCAGGATGGAAGGAGAGCACAGACCCATCAGAACGAGGCTGCAGCTTCACTGCCTGTCCTTTTTTCAGTGAGCAAATCCTTAAACTATCTTATGCCAAAAAAAAAAAAAAAAAAAAAGAAAAAAAAAGATGTTTCTCCCATGCACTGTTTTGCTGCTTCACCGTTTGTTTCCTGAGCTGCAGCAGAGGCTCTCCTCTCTTCCCAAGCAGCAGCAGCTGCTCCCGTGGGGGCGGGGGTGCCGAGCGCAGCCCTTGCAGCGCGCTGCGTGCTCACCTGCTGCCCAGCATGCATTCATCCTCTTTTGGTGCCTGTCGTAGATGGGAAATCTGTAGCTCTAATTCTTTCTCAGATGCTTGTTTTTCTCAGCTGTGACAGTTCTTCATCTGTTTCAGTGTTGTTGGGTTTTTTTTTAACTTGAACTTCATAAGCCACTAAATTGGCACATTCCCGCATTATGATTTAATTCTCCGTGTCAGGGCTGTCACCTTTATAAATATTTCTCGTAAGTTTTATGGATCAGCGCATCAGCAGATTATTAGGAAGAAAAAGAAGAGAAGTAAATCGTGCCTGGGGACGAGGCTCTGAGCAGCCCCGCGGCTGCGGCGGGCGCTGGCGCAGGCTGGTGTTGCAGTACCACCTGCAGGCTGCCCGGCCAGCCTCCCCGCGCCCTGCTGCGCGCACACGGCCTCGGGGCTTCTTAACGCGGGCTGGGGTACCTGCTGGGAAAGGAGTGCAGAAATGCTGCGGCAGGGTGGGAGATGGAACGGGATGAGCGCAGAACAAGCACGTCCCAGAGGGCGTCAGGCAGAGCTGCACAACCGGGGATGTGCTGGGATGTGCTGGGATGGTGCAGGGGGACCCATCCTGGGTGAACGCAGCACATCCAAGGGCGTGGGACAGGGAGGGGGACACAACTGGGGAGCGCAAGGACAGCTCTCAGCTGCCTCTCTGAACCTGCAGTGGGATGGGAAATATGTAAAGCAACAAAACCTCAGCAGAAATGTGTCCCGAGGAGCGGAGCACCCTGGCACAGACGTGCCTGCATGGGACCGCACGGGCTGGCAGCTTGTGCTGAGCACCAGCGGGGCAGCTGATGTGCTCGTTCTGATAACACCTCTAAAAGTGAAATGCTCTTGGAAATGGTAAATAAAACTTCATTATCATGACAGATAGTGCATTAAAGTGTAACAACAGTTTGTTTATTAGATTCGTAGGTGGCAAAATGAGGGTCATCCATTCAAATCTGCGCTGATAGGTACTGGGCCCCAAGCCGGCTCCATTTTAGCACTCTGGAGCAGCACTGATGAAAGCTGATTGAGATTTGGATGAGCTGAGCATGTTTTGCTTTTTATGAGGACCTACCAGCTGAGTTCACAATAACTGCACACAGAGCAGCACTCAGACTCTAAATGCACAGCGAGCCCCGGAGACGGATAAATGCGGAGAGAGAGCCTGACCTCCGAGCAGTGCTGGGGGAAAGGACACCCCTGTGAGAAGGCACTTTGATGGAGAAAAATCAGATCTCAATACTACTGGTAGCACAGCTTCCTACTTACAAGAAAGATCTTTTGGATACAGGGAGGAAAATTCTCTTCTCCTGATTATAGGAGCAGGGGTGGATGATCAGCACCAACATCGCCCTTCTGTGCCTGCATTCCCCCACGTGTCCGTCCTGTTGTGTATTTCAGGTGCATAAATGTCAGCCCACAGACCCACGCTCCCTTCTTTGAGCTCAGTGCACTACAGACCCTCATGCAGAGGAGCACCCCAGGGCAGCAGCAGTCCCCAGCCCGGGGCTAGGATGTGGGATGTGCGCTGGTTCCCTGCTCCTCTGCTCGCGACTCCAGGGAGGCGAAGGACATTGATCCAATTCCGTTGTCCTGGAAATGCTGTAACAACTGATATCTGAAATAGCATTTGGTGTTTTTTATAACTTAGGTGTTTATAGTTCGTGGGAGGAGCAGCCATTTGGTTAATTATGTGTATATTCCTAATTACGTCTGAGGACAATACCGAGAACAATTGAAATAAAATTGCTGTAATTTTAAATCAAAAACTTCTCTATGTTTGAAATGATTAAAAGGCTGTGTGTAAATATCATCATGTTCTGATTCATTTTTCCATGAAATTTTAGTTAAATTATTTTCTGTAGCAGGAGACGTTAATGACAACACCAGGAAATTGAATATCAAGGTTTAACTCGGAGGCAATAAATCAACATATAAAAAAGGTTAAGGGTTACACATTATGAAAACATTTCTGAAGATAATTACAAGTTAGAGGCATGTGTTGATTGAGTGGGAAATCTTATCATATAGACAGGGCTGGATTCACAATGAAGATAATCAGGTAAAGTACTGCTCGGAGCTTTTAAAAAGAAGTCTGTTGAATACCCAAAATAATTACCACAGCGCTTCTGCGGAGTGGTACAATATACCCAGAGTCAACCAACAAATCTTCCTCCAAATCAAGTATATGTGCACAAGCAGCCAATGACAGAAATTTATCAAGCTGTCACTCACTACCACCTTCTGCTTCGGGATGCTCTGTGCCAAGATCTACAGCTCTCGGGCTGGAGCTGGAGGATGATGTGTGGTGCTTCTCATAAATCTGGATGTACCAGCCCAGACTCTGGCTCCATATGCCCGTTTGCAATGAAATCATTGAGCCAAGGACATGCCTGGGAGGAATTCAACCCTTGAAGTTTTGGAACATTTTTTTTCTGGTGGGAAGAGTCTGTTTGATTGCAGCTATAACCTGCTGTTTATGACTGCATATTGCCAGCGTTAAACGTGCAAGAACAAGAGATAAGAAAACGTGGCAGCAGAGTGAATCATCTAAAGAAAACCCAGCATCCCTCTCTCCTGATTTCCAGGCTGCATTGCAGAGAGACGAAATCAGTCCTGGAGAGCCCAGACCTTCCAATGACGTTCACAGAACGGGTGTAAGCTAATCCTCCACGGCCTGCCCCCCGCTAACAGGATTTGCAGCAGCCTGGAGCAGGTATAATTCGGTTATCACTTAGCCTAACGCGGCTGGCCAAATGCAAACACAGTTGTTACCAGCAGGTACACTTTAATTTTGCAATGTGCAAACTGCTGCAATGACTTCTCTCTTCCCTCAGTTTTGTCCAACTTCCAGGATCAAGAATTCCCACTGCCTGGATGGCCTTGCATTGCCAGACACTCAGGTTTCAATCTAGAGAAAGAAAATGGAGAGCTCCCGTGTCTGACACAAAAGGCAATTACATCTCCCTGTCAGTGGAGCGAGATCCTCTCCTTCATTGCCGCAATCCGTGGCAGCAGTGGTTTTTAACCCTGCTCTTTGCACTGCTCTTCGACCCTGTTATCCTGTTCAGTACATGTTTCTGTTAACCACTGGCACCGTGATCCTGAATGACTGGAATGATGGTGATCTTTTGGCTTCTTCCTAAACTTGGGTAGTTCAGGAAACTTTTGGGAGACGATGGTTAGCCACATTTAGGAGACAACGGAGCACTGGCAAGCTGTTCCACTCATCTCATTAAGTCTGAATAAACATGAGAATTTAATATTAATTTCATTTTCATCTATCCAAATTAGAAGGCAGCAGAGAAGAAAACAACATAATCTGATTAAACAAATTAGAATCACGCTGCTAACATTGCCCTTCAGTATTTATTTATTTTTAACTGCAGCAGCTTAAAAACTGCTGGAAGAGAAGCTCCCCAGCTGCTGCCTCCCCTCTCACTGCCCCGGATGCTCCCAGCTGCCATGGGAGCGCAGCGCTCCAGCCCGGGTCTGCAGAGCAGCACCCGACGTGCAGCTCCGATCCCCCTCGAGATTTGGGTTGAGGCAGTGGAATCTGGGCTGGGACAGGGCTCTGCTCCCCCCCCGTGCCCTGTCCTGTGGCAGCACACCAGGACACCCTGTGCAGGGTGCCCTGAGCTCAGCAGACCCCTGCTGTGGGTGTGCATGGCATCCCTTCATATCCACAACAGCCGTAACCCCGCACTGCAAGCTGCTGTCTGTAGTCCTTCAGCCCCACTAAGACATTGCTCCCACGCCCCCCCCTCAGCCCCCAGGAGGCTCCCAGGCCCGGCTGCAGGCATCCAGCAGCAGAGCATGGAGTGCTCCCACCGGTGGCCAGGAGCTCGTTAGGGAGCTCGTTACCAGCAGGGCCTTCCTGCTGCTCACTGCCTCTGAAGCCTGCCTGCCTCAGTTGTAGGGCAGGAGACAGCAATGACTGCACCTATTCTGGTGTAAAACCCACATCAAGGCCCCTGATTATCTTTGCAAGGCACAGGATTGCAGAATGAACAAAGGAACATATCCCACTGCAGTATGCACAGTTCACTCTGGTTTTGGCCATTTCAGTAAAACCCCTGGCTCCCAGTGCCCGCACCCTGTCCCACTGATGCCATCCTGCTCAGGTACCCAGCTGTGAGGGCTGCACGGCAGCACCAAGCCCGAGAGCTCTCCATCCTCTGGTGAGCAGCGGTGTCAGCCTAAGGCTGGAAGAATCACAGGACCACAGCACAGCTGGGTTGGAGGGGACCTCACAGAATCATAGAACAACTTGTTTTGAAAGGGACCGCAAAGCCCACCCTGCCGTGGGCTGGGTGCCCCCCATCGGCTCAGGCTGCCCAGGGCCCATCCAGCCCGGCCTTGGGCACCTCCAGGGATAGAGGGAAGAGGCCCAGAACCCTCCAGGCCTGTTCCTGAGGGAGACCTGGGCTATGGGCACAGCCATCGGCTCCTGCAGGAGGCTACAGACCCGGTGACACCACTGTCCCACATGCTAGGGGTGACCAAGGCACGGGTCCTCCTGCAGCCACCGGGGCTGTGTGCTCTGCCTGCACCCACGCAAGGCAGTCGCTGCAGAAGCAGTACTGCCATTTAAAATTCACTACGGCATGAGCTGGCTGTACAAGGTCTGAGGGATGAGACCGGGAACCGCACCAGCTTTCAGCATCAACCCAGCCCCATGCAGGGAGCTCGAGTCTCTCTGTGCCCTATCGCAGCAGTGCGTAGCGACAGTGCCAAAGTGCTTGCATGTCCTTGGCACTGTGAGCACAGCGAGGGACAGTCTGTAACCTGCTGGACTGCTCCTGCTTAGCGGAGGAGGGGGCAGCTCGCTTTGGCTTCCCCGTTAGGAGCAGTGTCGCTGTGATTAATCCCATTAGCGTAATTTGCATGAATGTCTCTGGGCTTTCCCCACACAGAGCCTTCAGAGACTCACCCTTCCTCTGGGATCTGTTGCACAGAATGTTGCCCTGCTCCCATGAACACCAGGACAGCTTGCTGCCTTCGGGTCATTCTTTGTGCCTGCACTGCTTTGCTTCCCCAGGGCTGGGTGCGAGCGCTCCGGCACAGCGCTGGCAGCAGGGGGGCTTTCCTTCTTCTGCTGGGTCACCAGCTGTAAGTGCTTGCTGTAGAAATTTAAAAAAAAAAAAAAAAAAGGGAATAAAAAGGAAACAAATAAATGAATACATAATTGGAAAAACAAAAGGAAATCTAGAACTTGGAATTCCCAATGGTATTTCTAAAACATGTTCAGAAACAAGAGACCCTTCCAGCTGCGGTTCCCCACCATCACTCAGACCCCTCCCTGGGCTCCTTGCACCCCCAGCACTGAAATTGCTTTTCACACCCGGCACCCTCACCTGACTGTATCTGAAAGAGAAACCACAGCCCCCCTGAAGGCAGGTGCTCGTGCGGGCTACTGTGGCTGTTAATTTCTTCAGTATCAGTGTTTGTAACTGACTCGTTATTCTTTAATAACTTTAGGTGACAAATATTGGAATTAAACAACATTATTAACATTTTAAAATATTTTACTATAGGCTTAATTACATTTTAAATATTATTAAATCCTATTAAATTGCAACTATTGTAGTGGAGACACTGCATCATATACTACGTGCAGTGAAACCTGTCTACGCAGCAGCCATTGGAAACGCAAAGTCACTGCGCAACATAAGCTCTGTCCATACTGCAGAAGCTTGACGTTGGACCAATTTTCTTGAATGTTTTTCCAATGACGTGGAAGAATGCAAAATAAATCCAGGTAAAATGACAAGGGCAAGTCAGCCATACAAGACTAGGTGGAGAGCCGAGTAATCACGGCTGGCTTGGGCATCGTTTACTGCTCCCAGCGTGACATATGGCCTCCCCTCTCGTTAGAGCAATAAACAGAGGAGAAGAGTATTTTACTATCATAAGCAGTATTAATAAGGTCAATTCTGTGCTGTGATTAAGCAGTAAAAAAGGCCAACACGCAGGAAGAGGTTCAGGAAAGGGCTGCCTCTGTGTCTGTGTGCTGGGAAAGCCTGCCTTTCCGTGAGGGAATCCGTTTTGTTCAGACTTGGGTGTGATTTAGGGATCGTAGGGGAGTGCAGCAATGAGACAAAGGGCTGAGCAGGAGGTTCAGCCCTCAGCTCTTCTCAGTCAGGTGCAGTGGGGTCTGGTACCCGAAGCCTTTACAACAAGTCTGGGACTGCTCTCTGCAGGAGGTGTAGGTGTGCCTGTAGGTAGCGCATCGCAATTAGTAGCTCTCTGGCACTCCTTGCGTAATGACTGGGCAGGGTCTCTTGGTCATGAAATCTATGCTGGTTTTGCTTTTTCCGTAGCCAAATCCTACTCCAGCAAATCACTCCAGAGCCTCCGAGCTTCTCCCGTGACTCTCAGGTGAAGCCACACCACCAAGGAAAACTGAAGACTTTTTTCCCCTGCTTCTACGTTCCTCATCCTGCCCATTAACAGCCTCAGCTCCTGTCTGCACAGCTCAGATTCTTCTGGAATCCACCAGTCCTTCAGACTGTTCTGCCTTGCTCTTCCTGCCTTTGCAGCATTTGCCAATTTTCTCTCCTCACCTGCCAATTTAAAGCTTATCCTAACAGCACAGGTGACAGGCACAAAAAAAGATTTTTTTCTCTGTGAAAGAAGAGGCCAGAAGTGAGAATAGCTAACTGCCTGATGAGCACTACGACTTCTTAATTAGCACGCAGACGGGGCGTGCAGGAGTACAGGACTGCAGCAGGAGCACAAGGACCCCCAGCACTGCTGCACAACTGGAGCTGCTGGCACAGGAAGGAGCAGCAAGCTGTGTTCCCTCCTGCCCGAAAGTAACTCTAGAAGCAGGAATTCAAATAGCACACAACAAAACACAACTTAATATTAGGAGTAGGAGGAGAAATAGCAGGAAAAGACTCATATTACAGTGGGCTTCATAGGCAATAAGATGTCCAATGTGGATGGAAATTCATTGTGTTTAAAAATGTATAGCAGCGCCAAAATTTTGTGTTATGTTGACAAAACTGTTGTTAAGATTATACTGGACTATGACCCACTTATAAGCAAGATCTACATGATTTCATGCAATTTTCAGGGAAATTAACTTAATCCTTGGTTGATGATGGTTTACCAGAAAAGTCTGTCAGCTGGACTGTTAGGGATGGAGATCTGCACCGAAGGATGCAAGTGTTCATGCAGTGCCCGTGCTCACGGGATCACAGAATCCCAGCATGGCTGAGGCTGAAGGCACCTCTGGGTCCCTCTGGCCCAGCCCTGCCCCAGTAGGGACACCTGGAGCTGGTGCCCAGGACACGTCCAGGGCCTTTTGGAGCTCTCCAGGGAGGAGACTCAAGCCAGCAGCTCCCAAAGCTGTGAATCAATGCCTCCGTGAGACATCTGCTGCCAGCAGAACCTTCACTGCCCGCTGCTGAGTGCTGGTGAGTGCCCTCAGGCTGGGCTCGGGTACCAATCTGACAGAAAACTAACTGCAGGGCACGAAGCTTCGTGGGGCTGGCAAGCAGCTCAGCTCACACCAGGACAGCCCCATGCCAGAGCCAGCTCCAGTAGGAGCTTGGGAAGCTGTCGCTGGGGATGTGGTGGGACAGCCACGCCACGACAGCCCGGAGATGCACCTGGCTGAAGAAATGATGGCCTTATGTCGTGGGTCTCTGGGGCTTGCTGGGCAGCTCTTTCTGAAAGGACACCCAAAGTCCTGGAGGCAGCCATCTAGATCAGTGACACGAATGTCCACATTCTGGAGATCCCTTGGTTGCCCAGTACAGGGCACTGTTAACCCTGTAAATATGATATCAAAAACTTGGTGTGCTTCACGCAGGACCAGGTTTTATTTCAGCTGTAACACTGAAGTGCATGGCTTGCCGCAGAGATCCGAGCAGTGCCATGAAGCGTGATGCTGGAGCTCATGCTGCATTAACACCAGTTAGAAGAATTGGTAAACCACAGCGATTTGTTTTGCACAGGAATGATTGCTTGTTTAATAAGGTCTGAACAGCCTGGAGGGGTCCAAGCTAGCAGTAGGCTTGGATGGAGACTACAGAGAAGTGTTTTAAATGTGTTAAAGTAACTGGTTGCAAAAACCAACCCCCGAGCAGTAACCAGAAGGTAAATAAATACAGTCACAGAGAAATACTGAGGGAAATGCCTTCTGGCTTCATGTGAGAATCAGGGTATGAGTAACTGCCCTTCCACAGAAGCGCTCACGTCTCCCCAGCGTGCATGGAGGAGAGCCATGATGCGGGTGCTGCGGGTGCTGTGGGTTCTGGCTCGATCTTGCAGTTTTTCAGGGAATATCTATGATTAAATTACGTTCCTTAAACCTTATCTCAATCTTCCTCAATTGAGTATTTTATACTAACTGAATTATTGCTCTTATTCCCCTTCCAGAAAAGGAGACTGGGACGTTTCGGGGCCAGAAGTGGAGCTTTTGTTTGGCTTTGGGCATCAGAGAGAGCTATCCCAGCTTGGAGCAGCTCAGCCCCGGTTGCTGGGTAGAGTTAATGAAGGTGAAGTCACAGTTAGTTCTTTGGGTTTTGGAAGAGATACTGCTCAACGAAATCCCTCAGGATAATATATATTGGACATGTTCGGATGCTCCCATTCCTAATACTTTAAAACAGTTTTGACAAATGGCAGGAAATCCATAGGAAAAAAAAACAACAACAAAAAAGAAACAGCCTCCATTTCTTGAGGGATGACTAAAAGGACTGATGAATTCCAGCTGGAAGGGCTGCAAAACATCCAAATGTGCTATCTCTAACTAAATTTCCAGGGTATACATTATAAAAATAAATAAATAAATAAATAAATAAATGAAAAAAAAAAAGGAAGGAAGGAATTCAAGAGAGGATCCTTCCCTGGAGGGCAGACATAAATGGAGTGAGACATTAAATGAGATACAGCAGTGCAATCTTTCTAAGCCGGTGAGATCACCGAATTAAATAGCTCTTGCCCTAGGGAGTTTCCTCCGTCTCTGGACACCGCACCCAACCCAGGAGCCATCAGCAGGAGCAGGGGCTGCCAGCCCAGCGCTCTGCGGGCAGTGCCCGGTGCCCGGTGCCCGGTGCCTGGGGCGGTGGGAGCCGTCAGTGCCTGCCCCCGCAGCGGCCGTCCCCTGCTGGGTCCCCTGCTGACGGGAGCCACCAGCTGCCGCTCAGTGCACCTCCTCGCTGCGGACCCTCCTCAGCCGTCTGCAGAAGGGCCATCCGTGGTAGGAAAGCTCGGCCTCCATCTTTCACCTTTTGGGTTATGGTGAGGAAAAGCACAACCCTCTAAACCAAAACTGTAAAAAGTTACGTTATTAGTGATCCTTGTGTGGCTTTGAATTATTTAAAGATACATTTTGCCCACAATGTACACAGAACAAGGATTTATGGCCTTTGATATTTTTCCATTTTTCCCTATGTCCCCACCCTGGCTCAATGTAGAGGGGTAAGACGCTTACCCGCAGCCCGCGGCATGCTGACAGCACGGTGCATGCAGCACAGCTCCTGCAGCCCCCGCAGCCCTGCCCCAGGACCCCCGCATGCGNGAAATCCATAGGAAAAAAAAACAACAACAAAAAAGAAACAGCCTCCATTTCTTGAGGGATGACTAAAAGGACTGATGAATTCCAGCTGGAAGGGCTGCAAAACATCCAAATGTGCTATCTCTAACTAAATTTCCAGGGTATACATTATAAAAATAAATAAATAAATAAATAAATAAATGAAAAAAAAAAAGGAAGGAAGGAATTCAAGAGAGGATCCTTCCCTGGAGGGCAGACATAAATGGAGTGAGACATTAAATGAGATACAGCAGTGCAATCTTTCTAAGCCGGTGAGATCACCGAATTAAATAGCTCTTGCCCTAGGGAGTTTCCTCCGTCTCTGGACACCGCACCCAACCCAGGAGCCATCAGCAGGAGCAGGGGCTGCCAGCCCAGCGCTCTGCGGGCAGTGCCCGGTGCCCGGTGCCCGGTGCCTGGGGCGGTGGGAGCCGTCAGTGCCTGCCCCCGCAGCGGCCGTCCCCTGCTGGGTCCCCTGCTGACGGGAGCCACCAGCTGCCGCTCAGTGCACCTCCTCGCTGCGGACCCTCCTCAGCCGTCTGCAGAAGGGCCATCCGTGGTAGGAAAGCTCGGCCTCCATCTTTCACCTTTTGGGTTATGGTGAGGAAAAGCACAACCCTCTAAACCAAAACTGTAAAAAGTTACGTTATTAGTGATCCTTGTGTGGCTTTGAATTATTTAAAGATACATTTTGCCCACAATGTACACAGAACAAGGATTTATGGCCTTTGATATTTTTCCATTTTTCCCTATGTCCACACCCTGGCTCAATGTAGAGGGGTAAGACGCTTACCCGCAGCCCGCGGCATGCTGACAGCACGGTGCATGCAGCACAGCTCCTGCAGCCCCCGCAGCCCTGCCCCAGGACCCCCGCATGCGACAGAGCCAGGCCAGGGCTGGCAGCTCTGTGTGCTGCCAAAGAGCCGGGTGGGTGGGAGGTCACTGGGCACCAGCGGGGGTTTGAAGCTGCCCTCCCTTCGTTCATCCGAGCACAGGGACTGGAGCACGGCCCCAGCACCCGCTGAGCCCAGAGCAGGCGGACACCTCACCGGTCTGAAACACCGCCTGTGCCTCGGTCCCCACCGAGCGCGATGGTGATAAAAGCTCTCCCTGCCTCGGAGAGAAAGATAAATGCGTTAAGGACTGAGGCACGCCGATGCTGCTGTGATTATCTCTCTGTAGACAGATGAGCTGGAGAACAATCAGACGCTGCAGAGTTTAATTTGTACAAGTAGATGACCTTGCCTTTATTGCTATCTATATGGTATAGGGACCAGTTGATTTGAGAATAAAATGCCCGTAGTAAATATTTGTGAGACATCACATCACATAAAAATTATAGGTTATTTAAATTTAATTTGCATTTGTACTTTCAAATCAGGTTATTATATAGCAAAAATGTACTAAAATTAAATTCATAATGCGCATTACAGCAATTTGAGCAAATTGTACCTTAAAGCAATTTGTATTTAAAATGCAGTCTCTGTACTTCTTCACTTTGCTGCAGCCTGTAAATAAATTTACAAAGCATTTTCAATGACAGCCATAGTGTTCCAGTTGTAAATTGATGTAGTCTGAAACAAAGAACAATTACCACTTAAACAGATCCCGCGTTACACTAAATCTTAAAGCACTTGAATTCCCTGGCAAAACACAAGGAAGTGATTTTTCTCTTTTCCTTAATTGGTGGCAGCAGCTCCTGGCAGGCGGAAGACGCCTGTGCCCTGACCCCCTCCTGTTGGTGCTCCCGACCAAGCAGCTCAGCAGGCCGGGCTGCAGGCGGGGATGCAGCGCTGGGAGCTGAAGGCAGCGCGGGGAACGGAGCCGCCAGCTCCTGTCCCTCCACCAGATGAGATCAAATCAGCCCTGACACTCCCCAACAAACAGCTCCATCAAAGCAGCCCCTGAAAAGCTCCAGCTCCTCTGCTTGTGCCACAGTCCCAAGGCAAGAACCGCGTCCCCCACAGCCGAGGCTGCACAGCCGCCTGCAGCTCCACGCCAGGAGCAGAAACCTCCCCAGGTCTGGGGAGACGCCGGGGAGACCCATCCGATGGCTGCAGCACGGCTGGCTGCAGGCAGGAGACGGGCACCCGCACCACATCCACGTTTCTGCCAACAGCCCCCGAATGGAGCCGCACAGAACTGCTGCTTGCTCCGAAAGTAATGCCTCCTGTTTTTATTTCCATGAAAACTACAACAGTTCCAAAGAGCACTACAACACTGTTTCATAGTGCTACTTCTCGTCTACAAAACCTGATTTTTCAGCATAGTCACCACCATTAGCTCTGCATTTTCACCAGAGATGAACAGGAGCCTGTATGTCACGCCCATAAAAACCTGCACCAGTGGGATTGCTCCACTGGTTCACAGCCGCTAGGGCAGCATTGTTGCTGGGAAAATGCTGCCCATGCAGAGCATCTTTCATTGGCCTGAACAGATGGAAGTCAGAAGACACGAAATCCTATGTGGTGGATGTGCAGGAGAGTCCAGTCAAAACTGGAAATGTGCTCCACAGTCTTCATAGAATCACAGAACGTCAGTGGGTGCCATTTTGTCTGCCTGGAGGAACTCAGTTCCACCCCTTTGCTCCATCCACTGTTCCATGTCAGACGCCATTGTGTCAGAGTGCCCCTCTGCTGCCATCTGTCACACGGCCACAGCATGGAACAGGACATGGGTGGGAAGGTTCAGCCTCTGCTGCCATCCCACCAGCATCCACCTCTGATGGTGTGGGCCAACATCACAAAATAGGAGGCATTACTTTCGGAGCAACACTCAACTTAAAAACAGAGCTGAAATCCCATGTTATTTCCATTCCAAAATATTGGAGCATGGCGGTTCCTGCAGGCCAGGCACTTTCACGACGTGTCCCTATTTCTGTAGGGATCCACAGAAAACAGGCTACCAGTCAGAGTCTTTTGGGGAAAAAAGAACAATCTTATCCTGTTATAGGGTGGAATCCCTGCTCTGCTATAAAAGCCACAGAAAGAGGAGAAAGACCCAAAAATCTAACTTCAGAGTTACAGATGAAAAAACACTGTAAATAGAAGGTCACTGTGGGGAAGCTGGGACAGGTCAGGGTTACACACCTCACCTTCTTCTGACAAGTTTAACCCAAAATAAACTGTATGAGAGGGAGAAAATCTGATTTTTTGGCAGCTGCCTGCTGGCTCAGCAGGGATCAGCAGGTTCACCTGAGCACCTGGGAAACAAACCACCAAGCATGTTTTGTGCACATTGGGAGGGGAGAACGGATGGTGAAGGCGTGGAAGCAGCCCAGCAGAACGAAGACATGGATTTGTCCTCAATGGAAAATATGGTTTAACTTGGAATGAGGTTTTTTGTGTAGGACAACACTGATTTCAAAGTGATGGATCAAACAGAAACATTTCCATTCACACAGACGTTTATTTGAGCATTTCATTTCAGATGTTGAAATGTTTCTTTCTTAATTAGCATTTTTAGTTTTGCCATCTTAAATTGATTTCTAAAATTGTGATTGTTGTACTTCATCTATTGGGTTTCTCTTCCTCTGGAATGAAATCAAACCTTGGAACATCAGCATTTCCTACAGATGCAGGCTGCTTTTTTGATTTAATATATTAAGTAGTCATTTTTCATGTATGGACAACCTTATTTAATGGCTTCTTTTTGTTCTTTACTAATAACCCCTCCTCTTTAAGGAACCAAGTGTGGTTTTTCAGACAGCCCATTCACATGGTTGGTTCTACACCGCACACACAGCAAAAATTCTCCTTGAGGACCTGGAATCACAGAATCAAGAAGGTTGGAAAAGACTCCTCATCCACTCCAACCATCCACCTACCACCAATATTGCCCACTGAGCCATGTCCCCAGTGCCACATCCCCACGGGGCTGGAACACCCCCAGGGACAGGGACTGCCCCACTCCCTGGCAGCTGTGCCAGTGATGACTTCAAGTCATCATAGGGAAAGATTTTTCCCGATCTTCCCTTTGCTTTTGGGGCCCCAGCGTGTTTCATCTGTAATACCTTCATTCCCCAATGGGGGACAATGGCTCTTCCAGGATGACTAAGCAGACCTGTGCCCATGTATTTTCTCCATTAAGTCATTGATTTTTGGCTTCAGATGTAAATCCAAAAACCTGGTTCTGGAATTTTTATTCCTTCTTAATAAAAGGTGCTCACACATTCCGTAAGTCCATTCTGTTCCCGGGAAGGATGGCTTTCCTCTTCAGCCTGGAACTCCTCGTCATGTCCTGCTGATTCCCCCTTTGACAGTTTCTTTAGGGACTCCGTTTCAGATTCAGACAGAAGTTATCTCTCACCTGTAAGTAATGTGCAGTAATTGTGCTTTGTTATTGCTTAATATCTCAAAGTGAACAAATACAAAAAAAAAGGGGAGGAATGAATCGATTATTCCATGACCAAATTTCACTGTGTTCAAACCCAAGCTCCAGGCCGTCGGGCTCTGTCCTAGACACCAGTGCCCAGCTGCTCGCTCGCACGCTCCCCTCTGCCCGCGGGAGGGGTGCGGGGACAGCTGGCGGCGGCAGCTGCTGGCAGTGGCAGCAGCACTGCAGGAAGCACTCCTTGCTTTTCCCAGGCGTGCAGCTGTTGAGCTGTCTGAGACACCCGGAATCTGCTATTGCTGGAGGAAGCTCAGACCCACACCTCCTCCTCTGGGATAAGGCAAAGTCAAACATTCGCTGTTTCTCCCACTGAAGCTGTAAAATGAAGAGAGGAGAAGGAGCAGGGAGAAGGATGACCTCACAGTTCCCCTACGGGAGGTCACTTCTGTGGATCACAACCTTTGTATCAAGGGCTTTCCCTGCATTCATTTCATCAGCTGTGCTGGGGTGGCCAAGCACCTGCCTCCTCCCCATATCATGAGGCTGGCTGCTCATCGCCATGGGAGGGGGTCTGGGAGATGCTTCTGCATGAAGCAAAGTGCTATTAGAATACAATAGAATGGAATGGAACAGGAGTAGAATAGAACAGAATAGGAGTAGAATAGAATAAAATAAAAGTAGAATCGAACAGAATAGAATAGGAGTGGAATGGAATGGGACGGTTTGGTTGGAAAAGACCTACATCACCATTCTCATTAGGTCACATGTAGAACGGTGAGCTGCTTCTCAGAATGGCACACTCCTGTTCAGGCAGAAAATAACGCAGGGCTGTGCAGGGTCTTGCAGAACTATACATGTTCTGGTGCAGGGGCTTCAGACTGCAGGGACAGCAGAGCATAAGGGAGTGCACTGCCAATCTGGGGTCCGGGAGGGGTGAGGAAGAAAAGTGTGCACGACATAATGTGAGCTATGTATGTGCAACATACAGCTTAGCCAGAAGTGTTCAGGGGCTGCCATCCTGAAAACAAGTGAATACTTCTTAGTTTTGTGTAACTGCTGGTAAACTGTTCTGACCAGTTACCTGGCAGCACGTTTTCTCCATAAGGACAGAAGTGGTTAATGGATAATATGCATGTAGAAACCTTAACGTTCGAAGGATGGCTGTATTTCCATTCAATAGTTAAGACTTTTGATTAACCGAGGCCACTAAAGCTGTCTGGGCACTTTTCATCAGGAATGCTCATTAAGTCTGATGTCTTGGCCGAATTCCCTTTGTGTGGGACTGGAAGTCCCAGACTGAATGCCCGCAGTGTGCCATGCAGTGATCTGTGACGTGCAGAGTTCATCCTAATAATGGCTCTCTTTCTATGTCAACGGCGTTAAACACTTGTCCACTTATCTGTTCAAATTATGCTGATGGCCATGCAGTTGCGGTGAATGAAATTCACCCGAGTAATTGTCCGTGACAATAGCAACCCTTTTCTGCAGCAGCCGACACATGCTGGAGCACGCACAACTCATTCGCTCACGTTCAGGCTACAAGTCTGGGTCTGTACAGCCCTGTCTCACAGGGGTCAGCTCCGCGCAGCGTGACCTGCTTCCCCCAGGAGACAGAGAAACCAGTGTTCAGGAGCAGATAGCTCAATACAAGTGTACACTCTGTCTTTTCTGCCAATCCAGGAAAGTGATTATTTCAGGTTTTTGAATGCAGAAAACAAACAGAAAGATTGCACAATCATTAGTTTCTCAAGCATTGTTGCTGTACTCTGTAAGGTATTGACAGTCAAATACAGAATCAACAACCTTGAGCTCAGAAGAACAAAGATCATTTTAGTTTAGCTTCTGAAATATTGAACCCAGTCAACCACGAGCAGGAGTAATTGCCCATGCCCTTCTTTAACACATTAAGTGACAAAAGAAGATGAACTTTCTGACTAGGGACAAAGGTGTCCTCTTCACAATTTGCATTACCAAAAGCATCATCTAATCCGCTTTTAACCTGATAGTGAGCCTGCTAAACTGTGATGGCTTCAGGGAGAATTTCAAGCATTAATGGCATGCAGGAACAAAAGATAAAGATATCTCTCCCCTTTGAACAACAGAGCTGCTGTGCGATGCATGATAGTCAGCAATGCTCCAGTAATTCAATGACATTTTGACATTGCCTGCTCTGCTCTCATCACTGCACTTCTGTATCAGATTTCCTCAGTTCAGCATGAGAACTCCTATACAGCAGATAGACCAATTCAGATAATTTTGGTGCTGCTTTCTCTTTTTTTTAGCAGTGATGTCTATGCGTTCAGGAAGAAAGGTAAAAATCTTTTTCTTTTTACAAGTACAGTATAACAGACACTAGGGAGTGAAATCTGATGTATTTTGGATGTCTGTAAGAGCAATGAGACAGCCCGGATTTCTCTAAACCTATACAGATCTGTAAACTGAGCAGAAAGAAAAGGCCATGCTCTTTCCAGGGGCAGGTTAAGGCAATAGCTCACGGCCCCACTAGAAGATGACTTGATTTCTGCTATTGGATTGACCTGACCATTGCATTACTAATTTATTTTAGACTGCATTTTAAGAACACTGCTATGAGATTGATTGTGGCTGTCAGCATATTTCTCAAACCATAAAACGTTAAGGGCTGGTGCCTCATTACGAGCCTTTGAAATGGTGCCAGCTCCCAGCATCAAAGAAATTTTGGCCAATCTCAGAGTTGCCCGAACAACACAAACCAAGGCTCCATTCCTGAAATGGCTGAGGCTGGAGGCATCTCTTGAAGACCAGCTCCTCCAACACACCCTGCTTCAGCACAGCCCCCAGAGCTGCCTGCCCAGCACTGCGAGAATTGGGTTGTGAACATGTCCAAGGGTTGAGACCACACAACATTTCCGGGCAAACTACTCCCAGGTGTGACCACGCTCACAGGTTTAAAAAAAAAAAATAAAATTTCCTGTCTTCAGATCAAATTTCATGTATTTTAGTTGCCTCTGGTCCTGGCAGTGGGCACCACTACAGAGTCTGACCGTCTTCATTCCCTCCCATCCAGTATTTATATACACAGACATATTTCCTCTGAGCCTTCTCCAGGCTGAGCAGTGCCAGCTGTCTCCACCTCTTTGCACCTACAAACTCCCGTTAATGTTAGGTAGATTGAACAAACGTTATTTTTAGAACAAGATACACGAAAATACACAAAACAAAATGCACAACCGACTCTTGGTCCATGTCAGGTCAGGTCACATTAAATAAATTGATACATCATATTGCTCTTAATAGGTTCAGCCCCACGGTAACTGCACCCTTATCAATTGCTACGAGCTACTGAAATCAGCCTGGAAAGAGCAGCTGCAGCATCAGCCACGTCCGCCTGTGCCCAGAGGCAGACACTGCTCCCCACGTCTGCACGCCCCAAGGCAGCCCCCGCTGCCGCTCCGCGCTGCTCCGGTTCCCCATGTTGCTCTTTCACGGGTTTCTGTAGACGATGAGAAACTCTTCAACCTGTGAAGAGAAGTGGAACCGCACGTAACAGCCTGCCAGCCTAAAATGCCTGTAAAACCCTGAGCTTCAGAGCCCTGTGCGCTGCGGGAAGACTACATGAACTCTTGGGAACAGAGACACAACACAAGTCCCAGCTACGCTAACATTGACTCTCAGTGACTTCAGCGGAACCAAGATTTTATGGGGTTTATGGCCTGCTCCAGCTCTGCTGAAGACAAAAGTCACAACCTGTTGATGTCAGTGAGAACATAAGTGGACTCTGTAACACGAGGGATGCCCACACAGCCAGGGGGACAAGGTGGCTCTGCACAGCCCAGCACAGCAGCCTGGAGGAAAACCTCAAAAGCACCGAAAATGGGCCTTTATGTAAAACCGTTTGTCACAGATAACGCGGGGGCTTGTAAAAGGATAGGGCAGACGTCAGCCGGGCTATTGAAAGCCCAGCTGGAGAGGTGTAAACTGGCTGGAGTGAAGTGTTTATGGGGCATTGTAACAAAACCCACCTGCTCAGGCTTTTTGTGTGAATGTAGAGCGTAAAGAGTAACCACTGGTCCTGCTGTTAAAATTACACACAGAGTGGTGACTAAAGGAAAAAAAACAACATTTTTCTCTAAAAATAATCTTCTTTTGTCATGTTCTGCTAGCGAAATCTTCTCATGGTCTGCTCACAGATATTTTTCAGCTCAAATGCCTGGTTTTATTTCATGCTAAGCCATGCCTTTCACCTAAACAAATACGATGCTATTTTGCTTTTATAATTGAAACAGGCTCTATTTTGTACTTACCACGATGCGCGGTGTTTGAAAAGCGCTGCTGTGGTAAGAAAGTGAAGCCAAGTCCACGTCAAAATTTCCATCACCAGACTTCCTGGATGGCCCAGTGGTTCAACCTGCCTGGCACAGACAGAGCCTGCCCCTGCCCCAGCCCCTGCCCCATCCCTGTCCCTGTCCTTGTTCCTGTCCATGTCCCCGTCCCTGGGGGCTCTCCCCTGGGAGCAGCACCACTTCCTGGGTCCCAGCAGACCCCTGGGTCCCACGTTCAGTCATGCCGTGTTCAGGCATTTTTAGGAAGAGGTACTAAAGCGATGGGATCCATTCTGCTCAATAACAGTTTACTTCCTTACCTTCTAAATAAATATGCTTTTCTTGATCGATAAACTGAGTTTTGCTGCAGGCCGTAGAGGAATTTCTCCTAACTGTGACACAGAACTGATAAGAGACGCCAAGAGAGGTGGAAAGACTATTGTTCAGTAACGGCTGAAGATAACTGAAAGATGTCAGCTGGAGGGAAAAATTAATAACGTTACTCTCTCGTTGAAACCAAAGATTTCTCCAGCACCTTTTCTTTCCTTCAAGGGAAAGAAGAGCCTTCTGGTCAGTGCTATTTTGGGTCAAAAAAAGTGACTGCTGAGCTCTCAGATGAAAAACATGGAGCATTTTATATTCCAGGGGCCAGCCCGGGGTCACGGCACAGCGGCACAGAGCGGGGCGGTGGGAAGGAGCTGCCGCTCCTCCAGGGCCCACACCGCCTCTCTCTGAAGCTCTCAGCTCAGAGCACATCAGTCCCGGGTTTGTTTTTCACAGCAAGTGGTTCAAAGCCGACTCTGCTGCTCCTTCTCACTTCAGAGGCAGCCGAACAACCCCGGTGCCCAGTAAGTGCGGACAGCGAAAGGCGCTGGTGAGGGCAGCGCGGCTCTGCACGCCCGGTGCGCCCGGACCCTGCGCGGCTGTGGGGCCCTCGGTGGGGTCCTGAGCATGGTTCCAGGGCCCCAAGGGGGTTGGGGAGCACAGGTTGTGCTGTGCGCCAAATCCAAATTTGGCAAAAAAAGTAGAGTGGAAAAAGGAGAATGACACCACAGAGTAATGGTAACTGCAGGAACAGAAGAGCTTCTGAACAAGGAAGTAGCAGAGAGATTCATTATTTACCGGAGGGATTTTTCATGCCCACACTCAAATTCATCCTATTGCTAATGACAATAATTTGAGTATTCACCGGCTTTAGGTCAATGTTGAGAGGAAATATTGACAAAAGCTGTAGGGCAGGCATCACCCCCAGCACAGGTGCAAGTTGCTGCCTCTGTAGTGGTGCCTGGCAGTTTAGAGAGGATGATGCTAACAAGAGAGACCTCATGCTAGAGATGATGGTGGAGATGGGAATCTGAGCGGGTGGAGAAAGCAGGGCAGGCAGTGAGTGTGGGCACGGGGACAGGAGGGGCTGGGAGGCGTGGGGCTGGGCATGGGGACGTGCCAGAGGTACCGGGGTGGAAAGCACAAACACTAATCGCAATGGAAGAGAAACAGGCAAAAGTAGTTTGGGAAAGAAAAGGGGAAAAGCCACCAGGAAAGCGGTGACAGTGACAGGTGGGTGGAGAGCCTGAGTTAGGGTTACGTGCAGCAGTCCTGCAAGGAAGGGCGGGTGGGTGCACAGCAGCACAGGAGATGAGGAGCTGCCATCTGAAATGAGCACGAAGGCGTGTTCAGGCTGAAAGCTGCGGGCACAGACAAACCTTGGGAATGGAAAGAGCTGTGCACGGGGAGCCCTAGAGGCTGCCTCCTGCAGCTGAACCCGGCGAAGGCTGAGAAAGGGCGTGCTTGCTGTCTGCAAACACACCAAGGGCAGAACATCAGGGAGGGATGAAACATCATTTGTTCTAAAAATAATTTTGGCATAAGAACAAAGGATAATAAATATGCCATGAATAAACATATTCTTGAAAAGTGTGGTGTTGACATTAGAAGAAAGATCTTACACACTAAAGCTTGCAGTCATGAAGAGTGTTCCAGTGGAGCGCTGGGTGCAGACACCTCCGCTTTCAGGCTCAATGAGTTCATAAAGAGGAACAAATTGCTGCAACCCCAGGGCGCTGGAGCTGGGAGCCCGACAGTCCTTTCCAGCCCCACATTCCTTTGCTCCTGCGCACATGTACAATTGCTGCCATGGACAAAAGGGCCTGGCATGCAGATGATGTTGATTTAATAAGCACAGGATCAGATGGATGGCTGAGAGCTCACCCAGAGGCGCAGTCCTGCCCACGCAGGCTGCAGCCCCTGCCACGGGCACGGCACGGCTCTGCCAGCAGCTGCACGCACAGGGATGGGGACACCCCGGAGAGCCGGGGGGCAGCAGCTCTGTGACACTGCTGGGGGCTGGGGGAGGCCTGGGCTGCTCGGGTGTGCCATGCTCCAGGCACCGCCCCATGCACTGCAGGAAAAGCAATCATCTGCCTGCAGCCCCTGTCTGAAAGCAGATCTCCTGCTCCATGAAGGGCATCTCGTCCACCAGCGCTGTTGTCTTCTTGTGTTCCCGAGCAATAGGGATGGCAAAGGAAAGCCAGGAAAGGCCACGGCACGGGGACTTGCTCAGGCAGCTCCCGCAGCCACACCTCGCCCAGCACTGCCAGGCACCTCCCTGCAGGATGCATCAGCGCTGGAACCGAAACGGTGAGGACAAAGGAGAGCAGAAAACTTCTGCAAAATAAAAGTGTTCACTTACAATCGAAAATAAGTAAAACTTGCCTTCAGTCACACAAGCCAATGGGGAATACCGCGTTTCATCACTGAAAGCAGATTTCCAGCAGCAGCTGTGGCAGGTGAGGGCCACACACAGAAACAGATCTGTGGGTCTGTGCCTCGCTGGGAGCCGGATGCCAGAGCTCAGAAGAACCAGTTGTGTGGTGGTGGGTGGAATCACTACAACGTTGTGATTGATCACATCTGTGCAAGGAAAGCACACAAAGGTGCCGGCTGAACAAGAAGCTGTGTGTTTAGCTGAAAAGCTTTAACAAGCTTTCTTTCCTGGATTTCTTTTTTGTAAAGCATTAAAATTTAATATATATTTCAAGACAAATTAGATGCAAAGTATGTATGTTACATGCATGTATGTTACTGAGTACAGTAATGGGATAGAATATTTAACGTTCTTGGCTTTGGGAGAGGTGGGGAAGAAGTGAAAAAAAATCCAAGGACTCAAAGTTTTGTAGCTATTTGAAGAGTAACTTTCAAAGGTGAATTAAAGGAGATTATCTCATTAAAAAAAAACAGGATATTAGTTTTTTCCTTTAATATTTTTGTCATATATTTAAGTGAGTATCTAAATCAAAGGGGAAAAAAAAGAAAACCAATGGCACAAAATCCTTAACTAAACCAACATCAGTCTTGTTCATCTTGCAGAGATTATAATCTCAGCTATAACAGTCAGAATTTCAATGACATTTTCTATCAGGAAATGCATCTAGGCAGGCAGTAATGTAGTAGAAACGAGACCTCACATCCCTTCTCACTCAAAATTTCATAGATAAAGTGAAGAGATTTTCTTCAACTTTATATTTCCATTTTCATAATTCAAGCAAGCCCCCTTAAAAAACATGGTCTGCATGAAGCAATCTCAAATATATTTTTTTCTTACTGTATTTGTTCTTGTTTCTCCAATTTCTTGAAGTCCTATAATCTGTGCTGGTAAGAGACTGCAGGAAACCCACCAGAATTCATTTACAAATATATTAGACTTAAAAGGCAACAAAATGATCCTTAAGTGCAAGCATATATTCCACCAAGAAATGTTTGGGCATATGCTATGTAGCTGAGAAATGTGTTCTGAATTATTAATCCAGCTCTTTGCATGTGCGCTCAGTATGAAGGAGCAGCCTTGCAGCGGCCCCGATGTCTGCAGATCCTGCGCGTAACTGCCAGCAGTGATTCAGAACATTGCTCTTGCTGTTGGATTTCTGCAGGAGAGGAGCTCCTCCTTCAAGAACCGTGAGTGCATGGTGAGAGCTGTGCTGCTGGACAAGGTGCAGGGGCAAAACCAAGGAGAGACGGTGGCTTGCTGTGCTCCTGAGGGTCAGGGTGGGCGCTGGGGAACATTCCTTCTGCACAGAGCGGTCAGGCACTGGCACAGCTGCCAGGGAGTGGGGCAGTCCCCGTCCCTGGGGGTGTTCCAGCCCCGTGGGGATGTGGCACTGGGGACATGGCTCAGTGGCAGGGTGGGGTGGGGGGGGTTGGGCTGGGGGGTCTCAGAGGGCTTCTCCAAACTCAGTGGTTCTGTGATTTACTGAGCTGCAAACTGCTCCAAACAACTCCGACTGGCAGACGGGGCTGCTCCTGTCTGACTGCAGCCAGCCTTGCTCATGGCACTGCTGGCACTTCAGCACTCCCGGGAGGAACGGTTGCTCTGATCCAAGCTCCCCCAGGGCAGGCTCTGCTCTCCCTGCTCGGGACGCGCTGCTGCCCTGCAGCACCCAGCAGCAGCCCCGCCACGTGCCACCTCCGTGCACCCACTGCTGCGGAGCTGTGCCCGTGTCGGCTGGGTGCTATTGGTGTGGGGGGGTCTGGGTGCCCAGGGGGGCTGGGGTGGTTCCCTGGGGCTGTGCCGCAGGCAGGGGCAAGCCATGCTGCTCATGGTGCTGTGTTTCCATCTGAATTTTGGCTCTGGATTCATCTGTGTCTCCTGTGGCTGATTTCTTTGAATCTTAGCCCATCAACAGGTGTCTGAAAGCCTCTTGTGTTTTCTGACAGGGCTCTGCTGTAGTGCCTTAACAGCACGTGGAAAATGAGCTGTCCCGAATGCTGTAGAAAGACTCCCTCCTCTGCCTGCTCCTCCGCCCGCTTCTCCCTGGATCTCACTCATAACGAGGACACATCTCTTTAATCCACGAGACTTTCCAGGTGCTGATTTCTGGGGGAGCAGTGACTGACTGGAGAGCACTGCGAGAGGCAAACCCAAAGGCTGAGGATACGAAATAATAAATACGCCTGTCACCACGTGCGCACAAAAGGTGTTTCAGGGATATGCAGCAGTGACAAGCTCAGGCCCAGCGCAGCAGCACGGCGAGATCAGAGCTCAGATCGCTCCAGCTCTGCGTTGGCAGCGGCTGCAGCAGCCCCGGTGCCACCCGCCTGAGAGCCCGGGTGCTGCCCACCGCTGTGCTCAGCACAGAACAGCACAAAGCAGAACAAAAGAATGGTGCATTCTCTACAGCACTTCCTATTCAATTTATTTGCACACCTTGCAGGTCTGAGTGCTCAGAGAATGCTAATTATTTGCTGGGAATGCTAATTATTTGCTGGGACTTTTGTAATCTAATGGTTGGGTGGTGGGGAACAGTACTGCAGCACACTCTGTGTCAGGGAATCACGGAATGGCTTAGGTTGAAAGGGACGTTGAAGATCACCCAGCTCCAACCCCCTGCCGTGGGCTGGGTGCCCCCAGCAGCTCAGGCTGCCCAGGGCCCATCCAGCCTGCACACGTTCTGTGCACGTAGCTGGGCACTGGGAACCCTTCTCAACGGCATTAAGGGGTTGTGGCGTGGTTCGCGTGGATGATTTTTATTTTAAACTTATCACTAAAGGAAAAAACCCACACTAAGTACACACTGTTATTGAAACGAGATCTGCCAGAACAAACATCTCAATTGCATCCACAGAAATAAAAAGTTTGATTAGAAACTGGAAAAGTAGAATTTCCATTTCAAATTCCTTCTAAATGGTTTTAAATGTGCACTGTCCTCAGTACCTATCAAAGACACCTCCAGAAACTATCACTTATATTTGAAAAATATTTCACTTGTCATTGTGGACTACTTATGGCAAAATCCCAGCGCAAGAATTACCTGTGAAAGCCGGAAAGTTGTCAAAAAAAGGCACTGCTGTCAAAAAAGGCGTTGTGTTCAGACACCCCAGGATGCTGCAGGGCAGGAACAGGGGCACAGAGCTGGGTCCCTGCCCTGCTGACACCAGCCGCAGGCAGTTAGCAGCATTGCTGCCCGAGCACTAAGGGCACCACTGCTCATTTCTCTCTGTTGTTAATTTCTGTTTACCTTTGGAAGGTTCTTCTTAAAATATTTTCAATTGCAGGGATGGTTTTCCATGGGAAATGAAGTGCATTCCTGGGAGCTGTACTCACAGACAACAAGGTTTCCATCCCAGCTTACTAAAATGAACAAAAGCAACAACACTGAGGGAAAAAATAACCTCAAAGAAAAGAGCAAGAAGTGGTTTTGGTTAAAATGTATTGCATTATGCTCAGGTAGGATGGGATAGGGGATTTAAAAAAATGAATTTCCTTTGTCTTGGCATTTGTGACTGCTAAGGAAAAGGTGGGGCATTCATTCGAGCTGCTGAAAGCGTTTGTGGGGCAGAAGAGCTGGGATGCCGTAGGGACTTAGCCCACGCACACTCCCCCTGAGGCTAACGAGCCCTGGCTGCTAATGAGGAGCCTTCCAGCTCCAAATGCTGGCACGCAGCTGCCGGGGACCCCAGGGCTGGTGGCAGCAACGCCCGCTCGTTGAGCACTGCCTGGGGTCGGCCAGGGCAGCCCCTGCTTGTTCCCTCCCCGTTCCCCTTTCACCATCGCCATGCCCACATCTGCTGCTGAGCCCTGCTCACACGGGACCCCGCAGCCCCCTCTGGGGTCACCCCCACCTGTGGGACTCAGCCCACCGCTGTCACACCAGGGCAGGGTGCTCGGGGGGTTGGAGCAGGAGCGATGCAGCCGGGGAGCAGCTGGGCTCGCTGCCACCACTGCCACGTGCTGTGCTAAGGTCACTCTGCAGGGACCCATCCCAAAAGCCATCTGGCCATTTCAGGCACTCACGGCTGCTGTTCCACACCCTGCACCGCCTGGTCCCACCCCACAAGCAGCTCTCCGTGGCACCTGCACAAGAAAGGGGACTGCTTTTTTTCCTTTTTTTCCCATTAAAATCAAAAGTGATGAAGCACCCGTGTGAGTGACAGCTGGGAAATGGGTGAGGGCTTTTTGTTTTGTTCTTAATAGGCTGTAATTAACTAATTAATCTTTGGAGGTTTCCACCTGGTAAAGAAAATCACACATCTAACCAAAAGTTATAATCGTTCAAGTACTCTCGTGTAGGTGTAGAATCACAGACCAGATCTCATTCAGCTGGAAAGGAGCCCAGGATGCCCCCAGCCAAACCCCCGCTCAGAGCTGCCCCACGCTGTGCTGCTCGGGGCAGCGGGCAGCCGGCCCCGGGCCCCCCGGAGCAGGCTCTGGGCTGCTGGCACGAGCCCTTCCTGGAGCCCCATCGTGCGTCCTTACCTGCAGGCACCACGGAGCAGCCAGCCGGACCCTTTGCTCTGTAAGTAAATTAAAGAACAGGTTGGGTTACAAAGGAAACCTCTGTTAATAATGCATGTGCTCTGGCAATTAGATCACATGAAAATGGGAGAGTTTTAGCATGAAAAATAGTAAGTATGTCTCAAACATTTTAAGACCGCTTCAGATTTTAATGCCTGAAGCAAAATTCACTTCTCAAATGAAAAAGATATGATTCATTTTGCTTGACCTTACTCATGGGATTTTAGATAGCTTTTTTTTCCTTGCCTGATTGAGCACCCACTCATTTTCAGTTTACTTCGCGTTTCTTTGTCTCTTTTTCTTCCTTTATTTCTTTTTCAGTACTATGGAAATCTAAAAGAAATAACAAGGCAGAGGGAAACAGCATTAAATATTAGTTAGCAGTGAAATTAGATATTTCTATTAAAGTAAATAAAACTAATCATTTCTACATCCAATCTGAAGTATCCATGGAAAATTATCATTTTCTTTGGAAATCTTTGTTTTCAGAAACATTAATACTCAGGGGGCTCCGTGGATCCACAGCTCCTGATGCTTGAACAAAAATGTCAAGCACTATTCGTTCCCATGACACACAGATCTCCTCGTAGGGCCACCACTGCGTTTCCAGACACGTTCTGTTTTCCTGAACACCTCCAGCCGGGGTGTCCTGCCGTCCCTTGTGACGTGTGGGTCATGGCAGGGTGCCAGCCAGGGCTGCTGCCGCTCCATCCTGGGGGACGCAATGGCCAAGCTGGAGCAGATCCCACTCAAGGCACAGGGAATGTCACTTGAGCACCAGGGACACTTGCAAAGGGCCCATGGACTTCTGTCCCCAGCCCCTAGCAACCACTCATATCCACCATGGGCAAGGTCCACTGAAACTGTGTATATAATGGGGATTGATGTAGAAAACGCCAACAACAGTGAAAAATGCAACTCGGAGCCTCGTCCACAGCCTCCACACCAAAACATTCAAATTCAGCTGACAGCCTCCAGATCTGCAGCAGTCCCCTTCCAGATGTGGCCATTCCTCTGCACATGGAAGTTTCCTTTTTGCAGGGAGCAGTGGGCTGCCAGAAATGCGCGCTCTGAATGCATCAGTATTGACTCAGGGTGTTGAAGGAATCTTCCTATAGCTTGTCCTTGGCCACTTTTAAAGCTGCCTTGCTAGCTTCTTGTTTAGGATATCCTTCCCCCATGCATCAGGAAAACAGGCACTTATTCTCCTAAGACAATTCCTGTAAACGAAATAACTACCATGGAAATTATGGAAAACTTTATATATTTATATATATATCTAACAGATTTTTCCATCTGCAGTTTTGATTCAGTGTACTTTCAAGGAGTACTCGAGCATGAGAGATGGGCCAGGAGATGACCTGGGGACAGCTGGAACCACCCCACCTCCAGAGCTGCTGGAGCCAGAGCCACACAGACGTACCCACGTTAACAGCTATCTGCAGTTACTGGACAGAAAGGTATGGGGAGTGGCAGGATGTGCCCAGGAGCATCAGCAAAATACATCTGCTCTTTATCTGAAGTGGTTTGGACCTAAATACTCGCCTTATGTATATTTACATAAAACATTGCTCTTTGCTCAGGAATTATCCAAAGTCTCAAACCTAAGATGAAGGCAAACAGCAGTCAGGCTGCCTGCCTGGACGTGGCTCCAGGGCTCTCCTTCAGTGGGGAGGGTTCACCCTTCTGCTCCTGGTCCAGGCAGGATCTGCTCCGCCAGGCTCTGGCTCCAGGGCTGTCCCCTTGTCCCCTGGCTCAGGGCGGGCTCACACAAGCTCTCTAAGGGGACAAGGAGCAGACCAGCAGGGACCAGTGGTGTTCTGCAACGAGCACGGTGCCATCACCCCCACCTGCTGCCAGCAGCCTGGGGGCACCTGTGGGTTCCAGGAGCTTCTGCTCCATCTCTGCAGCCTCAGCTGCTCCCCCAGGAGCACCGCTGTGCCCCGGGACTACCCCATACCTCCTCCCCTCGCATGGCATCAGCTGCATACTGCACTGAACAGCACTGAGAAGGGAGGGATCCATCTCCCTGCAGTCTCCTGGAAATCCGCTCCCCAGGGAGCTCAGGTTGTGGGATGCACACAGAGAAACTTGGAGGTCCAGGACTGAGCTGCTGAGCTGCGTGCACACGGCTGCCACGGGGCCTTGCGCAGCTCCGGCCGTGTTCTGGCAATGCTGCAGATATGGGGGCATTGACTTTGCAATTTGAAGGGGTCCAATGAAATGATACAGGCTGCAAAATAAAAAAACCCCACACATCCGTTACAGGGGATTTCAGAATACAGCTTGCAAACAACAGGAGCATCACATGGTGTGGCCAGGACACACAGCACAAGCCTTCAGGTTTGGGAAAAAGATGGACTCAAACAAATGCTTTTGTTTATGTCAGTAAATAACTGGAGTTAGGTCTGGGGGCAGGCGGAGGAGCTCACCCGCTGTGTGGCACGCAGGGAACCCCAGATCTGCCCTTTGGTGCACGGACCTCCACAAGAAACCCTTCAGGCTCCAGGCTACTTTTAACTCACTGCTAATACAAATTTTTCCTTTGCTCTTCTCCAAACACCTATGTTGGCAGGTGAAGAAGGGGAGCTGTGGGGTGCAGCTGGCACACTGAACCCGGCGGATCTGAGCGCTTCCAGCACCGTTGCTGCAGGCGGGTGCTCCCTGCACGGCGCAGCCGCGCTCCAGCCCCGGAGCAGAGCTCGCCGGGAGGGCTGCGCAGCCAGACCCCGCTCTGCTGATTGCTCAACAGCCACGTTGCCGTGTATGTGCACCTGTCAATTTTATATTCAGAATAGTTGAAATTGTTGCATTTCCAACTGGGAGGTTTGCTCTAATTGATTAAGCAGAGCCACAGTGCCCATAGCAACTTAAACACAGCCACCACTTACCTCCAACGTGGAGCTGCTGCTCTGTGCGCTGCACGGAGCTCGGCATGCCCTGAAGCCCAGGTCAAGCGGAAAAAACATTGCTTGTGTTTAATGAAGACTGTTTGGAACTGGATAACGCTGCCATTGACGTGAAAGTCAAAAGCCACTGACTGAAACAACAGCTCTGTGTGCTTTCTAATATTGGGAGAGTGACATTTGTTTGCAGAAGGTCTGAGAATAATGAAATAAGAAGTGGGGAGAAAGAGTCATAAGACTGATGGGAACTGCTGTTTTCATGATCCATTTCTCCACAGAAGGAAATTGCTCACCAGGCAGTGATACCTGGTGAGCAGGCAGTGATATGCTTATCCTGATCCCAGCGCTTCTCTCTCGGTGGTCCAGTGGCAATCTGGGAGGTGAGAAGGAGCAGAACTGCAAGGGTAACCAGAATAAATTTTCATAATGTAAACCACTTATAGAGATATATAGAGAGATTTATATTTATAGAGATAGATATAGAGATTTATAGCAGATAGAGCAACATGCTTGGAAACTGCAAAGTGAGGTGGATAACGAATGTGTTCTACCTCGTCTGAAACATCTCTGTCTCACCCTGCCCGTTCTGGGTGAGCACACCGCGATGCTCCAAGGGCTGGCAGGGCTGGCAAGCCCACTGCTCTCATTGGCTTCACTGACGTTTTATTTTTCTCCAGCAGTAGCAGCCTACCATATGTGTGTATACAAATATTTACAGACACACCTATGTGGATACATTGTTCAGATACATTGTTTTTAGAGTTTGGCTTAACTTTTGCTTCTGTCTGGCAGAAGCCTGCGGCCTGTTTAGAATGGCTCAGAGCAGCACACCTGTCCGTGGCAGCAGGGAGGGCAGCGTCCTGACGTTACGTGGCTGCAGTGCTGCGCGGCCAAATGCGCTTTGGTTCAATAGTGGGGATTGTCAGACGGAGACACAGCAACACCACCACAGCCGGGGGGGAACAGCCCGGGGGCTGGGAGCTGGCAGTGCCCCGGGGCCGGCTGCGGGCAGCACAGGGTGCCTGTGTTTGCAGAGCAGGGTTTGCTTTTCACTGATTTCTGCTTTTCCCTGAAAGCTGCACTTGGAGGAGCACACCTCTGTCAAAAGCTGTCATTTCTGGAGGCTGTTGTTTGTGACGGAAACGAGTGCTTCCACCGCCTGCCCTGAGACACAGCGTGCCCAGGCTGAGCGTCACCCCCGTGGGCAGCAGCTGTGCTCCGGGCAGGGCACGGCCGCGGGATGGATGGGTTGGGCAGCCCCACCGGCCGGTACAGCCATAAAGCTGCGTGACTGATAACCTTGCAGTGGGGAGCAAACACACCGTAAATCCTCATCTGACAACGAGTAGCCTGAGAATTGGACAATTCATTTGGTTGATGTACTTGCTTTTATGTTGCATGAAATCGTTTGTGCTGCAGAGCCCCGAGGTGTGGCTGGGAGCAGACCCTGCAGCACTAAGCACACCACTGGGTGCCCGTGGCTGCCCCACAGCTGCCCTCTGTCCTGGTGCCAGCGGGGAGCCCTCGGCACCTGGATGGGACTGGCTGGTGCGAGCAGGTGCCCCGAGCACAGGGAGTGAGTGGGGCAGGAGGGCAGGGATGGATGCTCCTTGTGCCACGGGTGGGGGCACTGGGGGCAAAGCAGCGGTGTTTGGCCCACTGCCACCCAGCGTCTGACAGACAGCAGCCGTGGAGATGGGGTGCCACCTCTCCCATAGGCACCAGACCAGCCAACAAAGCTATATATCTGTATTTGGTATTCAAATGAAAAATCTTTGCAAAATGTGATCCATTAAAAAACAAGCTTATCCCCCAAACATCTCTGAGTTCAATGATCTTGTCTGTTCCGCTGCTCCTGTTTCCCAGCAGGCCTCCTGTGACTGCAGTCAAAGCTGCTGTGGGCAGGTCTGCGTAAGAGCACACGGGCCATTTCCATGGATGTAGTCAGAGCCCACAAGAAGGGAGCTCTGGACCACCCCATCCCAACCCCGAAGCCATTCCCCAGAGCAGGGGCACAGGGATGCACCCAGGGGGGTTGGGTATCTCCATGGCAGGGACCCCCCGCCTCTGGGCGCTCTGGGAACAGCGTCATTTCCATTTTCAAAGGCTTTCGGTAGTGCTTCTGAACACAACAGAGTACATTTTTTCAGACAATTTGTTTATGTGCCCAAAAAATATGGTTTGTGAATTTGGGTGGAATTCTGGTTTTGTTTTGTTACTGCTATGAGAGGGGTTATTTTCTGGAGATGAAATATTTGTATGAATATTTGTATCAAAAAAACTTGTCTTCATTTGAAATTTGTGCGTCTCAATCTTGCCTTCTAATTCAGTACGAAATGCTTTTAGCTTCCCTTCTCAGCAACAAGCACCCTGTATTTATCTCCCACTTCTTGTTAACCATCCTTCTCCCGGCTGTGATCCGCTGGGTTTATGTTTGTGTTGCCTTCTTTTTTCATGTTTTAATAAGAAATATTCCAAAACGAGACCTGCGGGCACAGCAGCAGCGGGCTCACAGGGAGCGCGGCGGTACCGCGGGCGCAGGGTGCGGCCGGGGCACGGGGCGGATGGCTGAGCAGCTCGGGGCTGCGTGCTCGCGCTCGGCACCCTGCTGCTCCGTGCACCAGCGGGTCATGACGTCTGCAGATGGGTAAAACACATGTAATCCCACTTCTAGGTGGAGGGGAGGAGGAGGTGAGGCTGGAAAAAGAAACAGAGAGGAAAGAAAAACAAAAGAGGTAGGCGGGAGCCCTAGAAATAGAAATGTGAACGGAAATCTGTTGGTATCCGCTGCTGCCTTTCTTTTCCAGAGCTGCTTCCATTCAGGAGAAAATGTTCCTCAAAAGCCGATGCAGCTGACGCTTGGGCACTGATCTGCAGCCGGTGGGCATTGACCATAGCTCGGCAAATAGGATTTATGTGAGCTAAAAGTGAGTTAACAGAGGAAACGGCATGGCAATCGTGAGAGCACATTTTAGCTTCTCGGACTTAATAGCAGTTTTTTATATCACACTTTGCCAGGCAGATAAAGATGCTTATCTGAGTGGGAGGGACTCACAGCCGGCATCTGGCTTCCAGCTCGTTTCAGCAGCACAAAGTTTGTGCTGAAATTCATCCGGGATTGTCAGCAGGCCACGTGCTATGGAAAGAAATAGCCAACACCTCGTGGCACCCGCAGTTCAGGCAGACCTTCAGGCAGAAAATATTACAAGGCAGAACCAAAGAAGAAAGACAAGGTTTCCAAACATGGAGCTTTGAACAGGTGGTTAAGAAGGGAGTTCCCCTCCTGCAGGGGCAGCACCTTCGCCTCCGGCCCTGCCTCCCCCCCGTGCTGCGGCTGTGCCCTGCCTGCACAGCCCGACAGCACGACCTGGGCTGCTGCTCTGATGTGCAGCGTCACTTCTAAGTTGCCCACGTGATTTCTCCAAACTTGAATAAATGAACACAGTCACCGCGATTTTGTCATGACTTGAAAGAATCTGCAGCTGTGACAACTATTTCATTCGAGAACTAATGATGCGAGGCACCCGGTGCTCATTACAGTAACGGGACCAGCACCTCCTCTACTGCTCTCTCAGCACGTGCAGAAAAATCTGCAGCAATGTTTTCAGGTTTGCTCCTGAATGATAGTGTGCCCACAGCTGCCCTCGTGGTGTGTGGAAGCTGCCGTGGGTAACAAAACCCTGCAACAGCCTCCCGACAAGATTGATTCTCTTGATGATAAGCCAAATTAGTTTTGCTATTCTGTTCTTAATCTGATTGACAGGGCAAATCTGTCATCATTTATCATGACACCTACACTGGAAGTAAATCATAGAATCACAGAATCATAGAAACACAAGGTTGGAAAGGACCTACAAGAGCATCTAGTCCAACCGTCCTCCTATCGCCATCCCTACCCACTCAGCTACTCAGTGGTATCCCTTAGCACCTCATCCAGACGCTTCTTGAACAGCGCCAGGGACGGGGCCTCCCCCACCTCCCTGGGCAGCCATTCCAGTGCCTGACCACTCTTTCAGAGAAAAAGTTTTTCCTTATATCTAATCTAAATTTTCCCTGCCTAGGGAAACAGCTGATCACAGCATGAGCTGGTGATTGAGCACATGGTGGAGGGGTGTGGCTGGCCTGGGGACCACAGGTGCATCACTTGCACCTGTGACTGGAAGGGGCGGACCTGGGGTGGAGTTGCCCCAGGCTTAGATAAAGGCCAGCCAGCCAGAGAAGAGGCAGCTTGAGGTGGAAGAGCTGGAGAGAGAAGAAGCTGGGAGGAGTTGGAGGGAGCAGCTTGAGAAGCTTGAGGAAG
>WBMW01004953.1:418740-492022 GCA_013396635.1 Penelope pileata
GAAGACTAAGAAGAAGCTTGAGGAAGAGAAGACTAAGAAGAAGCTTGAGGAAGAGAAGACTAAGAAGAAGCTTGAGGAAGAAAGAAAAGGTGAAAATGGTGTAGTCATGTTAGTTTTTGGAACCTTTTTTCCTTTACACCCTGGCGCAGCTTGTGGCCATTCCCTCTCATCCTGTCAGTCGTTATCTGGGAGCAGAGGCCGACCCCCTCCTCACCACAGCCTCCCTGCAGGCAGTTGCAGAGTGCGATGAGGCCTCCCCTGAGCCTCCTCTGCTCCAGGCTGAACAATCCCAGCTCCCTCAGCCGCTCCCCATCAGACTTGTGCTCCAGACCCCTCCCCGGTTTTGTTGCCCTTCTCTGGACACGTCCCAGGGCCTCGATGTCTTTCTTGTAGTGAGGGCCCCAGAGCTGAACACAGCACTCGAGGTGCGGCCGCACCAGAGCTGAGTACAGGGGGATGATCCCCTCCCTGCTCTGCTGGCTGCACTAATAATAAAACCAACAAGCAGGGAACCGTGTAGCACTGTACCTGTGCATGGCTGCAGGCAGGACGCAGCGCGGGGCTGCCGTGCTCCAGCTGGATGCACAATGCATGATGCACAATGTGCAATATGCAATGTGCAATATGTAAAGTGCAGTATGCGATGTGCAGTGTGCAATGTGCGCAGGCTGCAGGCAGGAGGAACCCTGCAGTGCTCCCTTTGCCTTCAAGGAGGAATCTGCTTGCCTGGAGGCTGTTGTGCATCTGCATCCTAACAAGCTGCCTGAAAAGTGCATTGATAATTGAAGGTTCTAGTTTGTGCATCTTAACACTTATTTAATTTAATTCATCATTAGAGCTAATTAAAACAAGCCAATGGCTTCAATCCCAGTTTAAGAACTTGGCATGCAGGGGGAACTGATTACTGCTTCTGACCTATATTCAGAGTCTCCCTATTCAGATGTAGTCTTCCCATAATTAAAAATATACCGCAATAAAATGGGAAATAAGTTATTCTCCATCCTTCCTGTGGCCTCTACAACAAAGAGGAAATTAGCCCTATTTTAAAAACATCAGATTTTTAAAGCATTAGGGATAAACTCTGAAACTTCTAACTGGTTTGATCTGATTCTAGATGAACCCTTATTTCCATTTCCCTTGACCTAAAAGAAGGTAGAACTGCCACAGAACTATCATTCAGGCAAAATTTCTCCTTTAAATTAAAGATTTGACCAAGAAATATAGGGTTTTGTTCCAAAATTCATTTTATTTCATTATTTTATTTGACTTTACTTGATTTTATTTTATGTAATTTTATTTTTGATTTTGATTTTAGTAGCAAACAGTTCCCTCAGCAAGGCATGCATGCTTATGAAAAGAAACTGCATTACTAGCTCAGCAAAAGTGACTTTTCCTATCCAGTGAACTTTATATTACACGCAGTTACATTACATTTCTTATTCACGTATACTGAGTATTTTAAAGAGAATGTATCAGGTCTCCGGTGTTCCTCAGAGCTGATGCATTTGTTGCCACAAAGCATTTCTTGACTACACAGACAACCCATGAAAAGTGATAGAACCTTATCCAATTTCTTGTGAACACTGTGAGTAGGAAAAAGACTGTCCTGGTGCCCCAATAATGAAATTGTACGACTCCAAAGAAGTTCTCATGAAAATGACAAATGCATCAATTTCACTGAATGATCTTAATTATTACAGGTAGATATTAGCTTGTTGTATATTAATTTATAGTGTGTTACCGCAGAATTTTAACCGACCTCATCAGCATTGACAAAACCCTTGTGTGTACTCATCTCAATTTACACAAAATTGAGAAAATATTGTATATTGTGTGAAACTTCTAAAACTTCTTTCCTTCATCAAATCTGTATTTGACTTTTAAGTCATCCAGATTTGCTATGGAACTGTTGATCTGATATTAAAAGGTCTAACGAAATGGAAGACATATCTTGTGTTCATTGTGGCTGTTTCTGTCCCTTTCAATAGGCAGATAGCAGAATTTTCACTGAACAGAATAAAATGGAAAATGTATTCAGATTAAAAAGGAGAAAGTTTACATGTTGTTCCAATGCAGGAACTAGGAGACATCAAAAGCAGCCGGCAGGAAGCTGCAGCAGAAGCAGCAGAGCGGGATGTGCAGCAGGGCCTTCCCCGGGGAGCTCCCTAGCACACAATATTTTGATGCTACCAATTTTCATGGGTTCAAACAGCAGCTGTGTAAATTCAGCAAGGAAAAAAAAGTCTATTGGAGCTACCAAATATAACGATAATATTTCTGCCACAGGACATTTTTCAGTCTGTATTGCCAAAGGCTAAGGTTCATTTTAGAAGAATATCACTCCATGCTTGCACACAGGAAGGGATGGGTGAGAGGGAGAGCAGGCTCTTCACTACTACCTTCTAGACATACAATTACCTTTGCAATTAAATACTGGGGGAAATGTAGTATAGTGCAGCAACAGGCAGCTGCCCCTGGACAGTTGGAGTGACACAACCCTGTGAGGTCCGGGGTGTCCCACCACAGGTACCCAGGAACCTGTTCCATCACCTGGAGCTGGCACAGCACGCTCCTGAGGGCTTCACAGGCAGAGCTGCTGCACCAGCCCTGCCTGCTTTGTTACTGCAAAATGTCTTCATTACATACACGTGCACATGCGGTGTATGGTGAGAAGCAGGTCTTGCCATCTGGTTCCATTAAAAAAAATGAAGTAGAAAAATGTTCTAAAGGAGAGCATGAAACCGCACAAAGAAATTAATTTAAAAGATGAGCTATCCATGAAAATGACACAGATTGCTACTGTGAATGTGATGTACTTACAGAAAAGCGTAATACTGTGACAGCTGATAGAACCTGGAGTTGATTAAACTCCATCCAGATTTATAGTTTGCACACTAACCAAACCCATTGGTTTAATCTTGCCAGCGTTCAAGAGTTGTTTGGGTTATGTCCTTAATAATATGTTTTAGATTTCTGTTAGCTCCAAAGTGGTCAGACTGTTGGATTTGATGAACGTGTGTAGGTACCTTCCAAATATTCTATTCTATTCTGTTCCATTCCGTTCCTTTCTATTCTGTTCTGTTCAGTTCCTTTCTATTCCATTCTATTCTACCTACACATGTAGCTTTCCGTAGGTCACTTTTTTCCTAACTGAACAGATCTTGTATTACATCAGACTGTAAGAATAAGTTACTAGCTACTACTTCTGTTTCAAAGCTCAGTGAATATCCTTGCTTAGCTATTTTCTAACTGATGCCATTTTTTCATTTAACTACTCAGATCTCAGAAATTCTTTGTTTTAGACTACCACTGTGCACTTCGAAAATGATACTTTCCTATCCCATTGCTGCGGTGTTTTCTATATCAAAAGCACCTTGCTTAGCACATCACATAATCCAGAGTCCTCTGCCTCTCTGAGCAGGGACACCTACTGGAGGGCACCTGGCTCCACGGTTATCTCAGAGGGACGGACTGTCTGCCAGAAGGTCTGCTGCCAAGAAGCTAGAACGAGCACAACCAAACCTTCAGATCCAGAGAGAGACTGTAAAGATGGTAAATAAAAAATCATATTTAATTCATAACCGGAGCAGGTTTGATCCTAATATTATCATGGTTCAGTAAACACGGTGCTTCTGAAGCCTTTTCAAAGGGAAGTCATACTTATCAGAGCATTATTATTCAGTCTGATCAGACCAGTCTTCACCAGCTGTCTCGATCAGAGAATTTACTCACCTTTGTATGAAGCTTATGGGTACCTTTGAACATACAGCAAACAGCGATGTGAGCATCTGTTAAGAAAAGCAAATTTGTTCTACTGCCCACTCCACGGTGTTTGAAGTCCTGGAACTGCGATGACAAATGGATAATTTTAACATAGGTGACTAAAACACAGAGGTGAGCCTCACTGCCCCTAAGGGGCCACCCTTCCTGCTCTGACAGTGGAGGGGGCCTGGCAGTGGCTGTATGTCCAGTGGTGGTATGTGCAAAAATGCCAGGGTAGAAGAGCTGCTGTCCTGGGAATGCTCAGTCAGTGCACGGCAAACATCAACACGTGTAGTCCTGGAAGGGCCAAATGCTTCCCCAGAGCGGTCAGCTCCTCTGAGTGCTTTGTGCTGCTCTGGAAAAGTGCAAACTAAAGAGTAATCGCAACGAATTTTTGATGCACCATATTTTGTACTGAAGGAATTAATGTTTGTGTAATCTAGCTGCAGCTCGTTAGTCCCATCCCACGGCAGTACTGCCTTCAGGAAGATTCTTGCTCAGTATTCTTGAATATATCAAAAACATTCCTAAATGAGGAAAAACACTGGAAAGCATGAAGTTGTAGTGCAGTATGAAATCACCTATGAACACCTGCATAAACAAAAGAAGTCTGCTGTAATCCCTATGAAAACACGCTATTAATTCAGGAAATTAAACTGGATTAATTGTTCTGAATTACCATCATTAGCAAACTTGATTTCACTCATATGCACGAGCAATTTCTTCCGTACTTTACATGAATAAACAGCTCAGGCTGCAAAGAGCAAGAGAAACCTCCCTGTCTTCCAGCAGCGACCGCGTGCCACGTCCCGGCGCTGCGCTGCCGCTCCCCCTCCCGCCTCATCCCCGTGCAGCTACCGAGAGATGGAGCTTGGCTGAGAGACATTTACCATGTTCTGCACATAAAAAACAATGGAATGAGGATGCTGTTTAAAAGTAAGTCACAGGTTCTGTCTCCAATCAATTAAAAAAGAGTGTGAGCCAACTCCAGAAGAAATCCATCCCACTTGTTCCGTGCACCTGTGACACAACAACAGGTAAATGCTGGTGGTGTCAGCTCTCCTCCACTGGCAGGGACAGAACCCTGCACAGCTCGCTGAGAGCAGGGGGCTGGCAGCAGCCGCGTGAGCTAAGCCCCGGGTTATGGAACAGATGCTGTCTGATGCACTGATGCACCTCCCTCTCCGTGTCCCCATGTTTCAGGCAGCTCCAAACAATAGTGCATGGTCTGATGGCAAAGGCAGCCAGCATGCATGCAGCTAACGGCAGAAATTATCCAGAACCAGAAAGTGATTCAACCACAGCCTCATGATCGTAGATTTAGCTTGAAACCTTATGTCCAAAACAGCCCCAGAGGGCAAAAGGAAGCTCATTGAGTTCTCCAGAGCATCTGTGAGACCTCTGCCTGTTCAGACTCTGTTTCTGAATCAGACTGTGTGGAGTCAGTGTTGCATGCAGAGCTGATTACAAGATAATTTGGTGACACAAGGCCACTTAATGGGCTGAGCATGGATATGTTAATATCCATGGATATGTTAATAGAAACATGTCAAGAATTAACTGTACAACTCTGCAGACACCACAACTTTGTTGAGATATGCTGCTGACTTCATTCCAGGTTGAATAATTGTGTATTGGGCTTACGTGGTGAGGTTTTGCTAGTGGGGGCTGCAGTGAGAAATGGGAGAGGAGCAGCCCTGCAGCCCCCAGGTGAGCGCAGGAGGGCAGGAAGAGCTCCTGGCTCAGAGCAGGAGCTGCCTGCAGCCCAGGAGAGGAGCCCAGGGCTGGGCCCCATGCTCGAGCAGCTCCTGAAGGACGGGACCATTGGTACAGAGCCATGTGGAGCAGTGCTCAGAGAGCTGCAGCCCATGGGAAGCCCCCAGGGATTGGATGGGGAAGGACAGCACCCGTGGAGGGATCCACATGGAGCAGGAGCACAGTGGCCATGGAGCAGTGGCTGAGATAAGATGTTATGGGCTGACCACAGCCCCATTTCCCTGCACTGCTTGGGAGGAGGAGGCACAGCAGGCTGGATGGGGAGGAAGGTGGTTTTAGTTTGCTGTTGGTTTCTTACTGCTCTAGCCTGTTAGTAATGAATCTATTACTAAATCTACTCTATGCTGAGTCTGTTTTCCCTGTGATGGCAACTGGTGAGAGATCTCCCTGCCCTTATCTCAGCCCCTGAGCCCTTTCTCATCACATTCTCCCCCTGTTCTGTCGAGGAGGGGAAGTGGGAGAGCAGCGTGCTGGGGCTGAGCTGCCCGCCAGCATGAAACCACCACTCCCTTCATCGCAGTGGGACTGCATCACTGCATCTTTAAAATGCTTTAAAAATAACATTTGCTGATAAATGCATTCAGAACTTGCTTTAACAATTGATGTGGCAGATCCTGAATGTCTTGTGATGGAAAGATTTAATGGCTNCTGCTCTGACAGTGGAGGGGGCCTGGCAGTGGCTGTATGTCCAGTGGTGGTATGTGCAAAAATGCCAGGGTAGAAGAGCTGCTGTCCTGGGAATGCTCAGTCAGTGCACGGCAAACATCAACACGTGTAGTCCTGGAAGGGCCAAATGCTTCCCCAGAGCGGTCAGCTCCTCTGAGTGCTTTGTGCTGCTCTGGAAAAGTGCAAACTAAAGAGTAATCGCAACGAATTTTTGATGCACCATATTTTGTACTGAAGGAATTAATGTTTGTGTAATCTAGCTGCAGCTCGTTAGTCCCATCCCACGGCAGTACTGCCTTCAGGAAGATTCTTGCTCAGTATTCTTGAATATATCAAAAACATTCCTAAATGAGGAAAAACACTGGAAAGCATGAAGTTGTAGTGCAGTATGAAATCACCTATGAACACCTGCATAAACAAAAGAAGTCTGCTGTAATCCCTATGAAAACACGCTATTAATTCAGGAAATTAAACTGGATTAATTGTTCTGAATTACCATCATTAGCAAACTTGATTTCACTCATATGCACGAGCAATTTCTTCCGTACTTTACATGAATAAACAGCTCAGGCTGCAAAGAGCAAGAGAAACCTCCCTGTCTTCCAGCAGCGACCGCGTGCCACGTCCCGGCGCTGCGCTGCCGCTCCCCCTCCCGCCTCATCCCCGTGCAGCTACCGAGAGATGGAGCTTGGCTGAGAGACATTTACCATGTTCTGCACATAAAAAACAATGGAATGAGGATGCTGTTTAAAAGTAAGTCACAGGTTCTGTCTCCAATCAATTAAAAAAGAGTGTGAGCCAACTCCAGAAGAAATCCATCCCACTTGTTCCGTGCACCTGTGACACAACAACAGGTAAATGCTGGTGGTGTCAGCTCTCCTCCACTGGCAGGGACAGAACCCTGCACAGCTCGCTGAGAGCAGGGGGCTGGCAGCAGCCGCGTGAGCTAAGCCCCGGGTTATGGAACAGATGCTGTCTGATGCACTGATGCACCTCCCTCTCCGTGTCCCCATGTTTCAGGCAGCTCCAAACAATAGTGCATGGTCTGATGGCAAAGGCAGCCAGCATGCATGCAGCTAACGGCAGAAATTATCCAGAACCAGAAAGTGATTCAACCACAGCCTCATGATCGTAGATTTAGCTTGAAACCTTATGTCCAAAACAGCCCCAGAGGGCAAAAGGAAGCTCATTGAGTTCTCCAGAGCATCTGTGAGACCTCTGCCTGTTCAGACTCTGTTTCTGAATCAGACTGTGTGGAGTCAGTGTTGCATGCAGAGCTGATTACAAGATAATTTGGTGACACAAGGCCACTTAATGGGCTGAGCATGGATATGTTAATATCCATGGATATGTTAATAGAAACATGTCAAGAATTAACTGTACAACTCTGCAGACACCACAACTTTGTTGAGATATGCTGCTGACTTCATTCCAGGTTGAATAATTGTGTATTGGGCTTACGTGGTGAGGTTTTGCTAGTGGGGGCTGCAGTGAGAAATGGGAGAGGAGCAGCCCTGCAGCCCCCAGGTGAGCGCAGGAGGGCAGGAAGAGCTCCTGGCTCAGAGCAGGAGCTGCCTGCAGCCCAGGAGAGGAGCCCAGGGCTGGGCCCCATGCTCGAGCAGCTCCTGAAGGACGGGACCATTGGTACAGAGCCATGTGGAGCAGTGCTCAGAGAGCTGCAGCCCATGGGAAGCCCCCAGGGATTGGATGGGGAAGGACAGCACCCGTGGAGGGATCCACATGGAGCAGGAGCACAGTGGCCATGGAGCAGTGGCTGAGATAAGATGTTATGGGCTGACCACAGCCCCATTTCCCTGCACTGCTTGGGAGGAGGAGGCACAGCAGGCTGGATGGGGAGGAAGGTGGTTTTAGTTTGCTGTTGGTTTCTTACTGCTCTAGCCTGTTAGTAATGAATCTATTACTAAATCTACTCTATGCTGAGTCTGTTTTCCCTGTGATGGCAACTGGTGAGAGATCTCCCTGCCCTTATCTCAGCCCCTGAGCCCTTTCTCATCACATTCTCCCCCTGTTCTGTCGAGGAGGGGAAGTGGGAGAGCAGCGTGCTGGGGCTGAGCTGCCCGCCAGCATGAAACCACCACTCCCTTCATCGCAGTGGGACTGCATCACTGCATCTTTAAAATGCTTTAAAAATAACATTTGCTGATAAATGCATTCAGAACTTGCTTTAACAATTGATGTGGCAGATCCTGAATGTCTTGTGATGGAAAGATTTAATGGCTATTAATTATAATTGCCATTAGTATGTTTGAATTTAGTCTCCATTGTAATAATACTACTCTTGAGGATGTTGAGGGGAATTTGGGCTTGATTTAGTACAGTGGGTTCAGACCATAGCAACAGTATTCTCAGCTTCTAAGCAGGATTACTGTAGAGTGCAAGATGCAGATTTTGTCCTTTTGCATCAACTCTTATGAATTGAGAGAGGATAATTTTTTTTAGAAATGCAGCTACTTGTTATTTCTGGAGTTGAAGCAATGGAGTGTCTGCTACACACAATTACATCCCCTGCGCCGAGTTAACACCTTGTTATTTCTTGGGAGATTGCTTTCCAGTGTTCAGAATCCACCAAGCAGATCTCATCATTTGCTTGCCTGATACATTAAAGAACTTTTCTTAACAGGAACATGCATAAATACATGCATACCGTGATCAAGTCAACTCTTAGCTTCCTCTGGGATAAAATATTTAGACAGAAGGGTTTTCTTTCCTGTATTCTGTACCTTTTTTCTCTGGTAGTATTTTCCAGATCTCACTTCATTCTTATTTTTGCTGTTGTTGCCAGTATTTTTTTCCTAGTTCTCACCTGAACAAACATTTTACTACAGGAACAGAAGAAGGTGAAAATATTAATGGACAGAAGATTTTTTTAAGGTACATTCTTTGTTAACTTTGGCTCATGTCACCATATCCCTTACAAGGGAAAAGGGAATTTACAGCAGAAAGTTACTCTCCTTTCTTTTCTTGGTCCTTTATCATTGCGGGTTACAGCAGAGAAAACAGAGTGCACAGCACCTCCTGCTCCCCTGCACGCAGTTTTGCACCTGCGAGGACCAATTCCTAGCCCAACAACCGATGCTGAAGCAGCAGGAGGAGGGAAGAGCAGGCAACCTTGGCAGCCAGAATCATTTTGATTTCTTCTATCTCCATGTAGCCAAGGATACATTAATCCTCCTTAGCTCCCGTGTCTCCTTGGGAGCTCACATACAGTTAGAGTGAAATCCTTTCCTCATATAAATATTAGACATCTAAATCTGAGCCAGTTTTCTGGGCTCCCTTTAGAGCCCGTGTGGAGGAATGGGAAGTTCATTCCCATTCAGCTGATTTACCTACATAACAATTGCCCTTCTGATGCTCTCGTTTCTCTTCATTAGTTGCGAGCAGAATCCAGGGTGACTTACCCTGATTTAAGAGCCTAGCTCTTTGCTCTTAGTTATCTAACCCAGGATACACCTGGTCCTACCGATCTCCACTTGCAGCTGAAAGCCCTGCTTTGCAAGGAACTTCTCCCCAGCTCCCACAGCACATGATAATGGAGCTTTTGTCCCTATACACATGTTAATGCTTATTTAAATGCATGATAATTACATCTTGCAGAACAAAGCCACCTCTACCTCTCCACTCAGATCCTCTCTGCCACCCACTCTGTTTATGATAACCTCATTACTAGTGTTCTTGGCAACGGTGATACATTCCCTTTCATGTCAAAGTGTTTCACAGCAAAGGTCCGAGAACAAGTGTTACAAAGCCTATGAACTATTCCTTTGTGGGTTTCTCATCAGCAGTACATGTCAGGTATTCATGCTCTTGAGATAAGTTGTTACAATGCATCTACCCCAGCTGAAAGAGCTCTGACTGTAAAATCATAGAAAAGAGAAAACAGTTCAAAAATTAAGGGAATAAACTGTATAGGTGAAGAACAGGATGATATGAATGCTTAGAGTTGGAAAAGTCACCATTAATGTAAGTTTGTCTTGATCTTTAACATACAGAATTTATGATATTTCTTTTAATTTAACAGGATTGACTGTGGTACAATCAAGCAGCATTGCTATGAAAACTGATAAAAAGGAATAGAACGCAATCTGATTCTGTACAGAGAGCTTGCTGGGTAGGGGCAGTTGTGGGTCTCCTCTGCCTAGACTTCGCCAGAAAAGGCTCGTGGAGTAGCCAGGAACATTGTGCCAGCCAGGTTCAAAGAAGCCATGGAGAACGGCTGTTTTATGGTCCGCCACATTGCTGAACAAGGGGTCACTCAGGCTGCAGGATCAGGTCGCAGAGCAGCTCCTGGACATGGGGGATTTGCGCTTCCCCCTTGAAGAGGGACTGCTCCAGTGCATTCTTGGGAGAAGAAGGAGAATAAACTCTCCGTTCAGATAGTTTTGCCATAAAACCTCTGCATTGTGTAAGCTGATTGGGTTTTATGAGTGTTTTGAAGTCCATTTCCCAGAAGCACTGCTAAGAAGTAAATCCCTCAGATTGGTTGGTGTTTGTTATAAAAGGAGTGTAGTTTATCAAAGGGAGAAATGGACACTGCCTATAAAGAACTGTGAGCTGATACGAAGATATGTGTTGTCCACACAGATATTTATGTAACCAGAGCAGGCAGTTTGAAAATCATCTCTCTGCAGCTAGAACTGCAAGGCCTTGCTGCTTTGTGAGGGGCTGACAGGGAAAGTGGTGCTGGCAATGGTATAGGAAGAAGTCAGTGATTATGTTGACCTACCTAAACTAACCATGAGCAAAATATCAAGAACAGACTCAGTCCTGGGTAAACACTATGAGTATTTTGATTTCCAGACTGTAGCCACTATCTTAACATCAACTTCTGAATGGTTGATATTGCAGGATAAGCTTACAGCCAGCATCTCTCTACTTGCCAGTTCCCTCCTCTTGAATATTTTCTGTTTCATGCTGCTAAAACTGTTCTTCACTGAAAATAGATAGCAGACATTAGAATTACTTTATTTTACTTGTTTTAAACAAACTTCCTTCCTATTTCCAATGAGCGCTCCTCAGACCTCAGGCTGTGGAACTCCGTGAACACTCCTGCATCCATGACAATCGCTACCTTCATGATGTCATAAGCCTCAGCCGTTCGCTGCCTGAACAGGAGAAATTCAGCCTTCTTGTATCTTCTAGCAGGGCATCTGCTTCACCGCCTTGACAATATTGGCTGCCCTACAACATGGGTTGCAAAGATCTATCAACAGTGAGTCTGAGACCACCTGTCTGAACCGTGGGTGACAGTTCTGAGTCCAGCATTGCCTACATCTTAATTAGGTTCTCTTTCCCTTGATGAAACTCCACATTTACATGTACTGAAGTTACTTGCCAGGGTTTTGACCACTTGCTCATTCTGATGAAGGTTCCTCCCAGAGGAGGAATCCTTTGCACAGAGACAGACAGACCAGAAGAGCCTGGTCATCTGCAGGCTTGGAGCTTTCCCTGCATGCTCCCTTCTTCAAATCACTGGTGAAGGCACTGAGCGAAGCCAGTCGCAGCACCAACATTAGGGAACACTGCTGAGGATTCTTCTCCGTCCTTGCAAAGTGACCATTATGCCCTATGCTTTGCTAGTCTTTAATATTTTCCTATCCTTTATTTACAGACACGAATCAAACTGAGATTTTATCCCAGACTCGTGCTTATTTTCATGTTAAGCTTCTAATATAAATAATAATTTTATATATTGTTCCTTTTAAGCCACAAATCACAGATTTCTTTTTTAAATTTTTTTAAAAACATTAACTCGTGTATAAAAATTCAAAATGTTCCCTTTACTTCTCATTTCATAAACAAGATTACTAGAATTTTTGAAGTGTCATATATTGCACTCATAGCATAATAACAATGTTTCAGCTTTTAAAGTGAAAAAATTAATTATCACACTTTAAAAGCTAACATTCTTAACTGACAAAGCTTAAATAATTCTAATCTATTACATTTTGTTTGGGTTTGACAACTTTTATGACATTTTCTGCCCCACCTGCAACTTCCGATATCTCATAAAAAAATGTGGCCCTGACTAAAAAAATGTATTTCTTAAATAACAGAGAGACTTCGTTGACAGATGAGACATACAGTTGGTCATTAGCAACCAAAGAGAAATCCAGTGTGAGCGTTGAGTTCATTACATGTGATACCTGTCTGCAGAGAGAACAGCTGTTAGAAAACATGTAGTTACAAAGCTAAGAGCATCTCCTCTTGCTTTTCCAGACTGTTTGTAGCAAAGTAGAGTTTGTGATGGCAAAACAATTTTGGTCAAAATAAATACATTCTTCAGCTTTGGCTGTCACTTGTTTCATGGCTTATCCCATGCTCAATGCTTTATTCTCATCTTGAATAATGTGGCTGCAGTTGCACTGAAAGAAGGTAACTGTTAAGTATCGTCAAGGTTTTAATAACTGTATCTCAGTTTTCTCTTTTGTTAACAGTTCCGATGAGCTGATTCTCTGCGATCGCCTTGTGGTATATGCAGCAATATGCAGGGAATATTGACTGTGGATGAATCGCTTGCTGTGTAACACTGCACTGAAATGTATGACGAAACAGAAAGGACCATCCAGGCCATCTTGTCAGTGCCAATACCTCACTGTGGGGCCGCTGTCAGGAATGCTGGATAAGGTGCAAGCGGCCATCTCTAAAAACAAGGCTTGTCTGCCCCCCGTGCCGGCAGGCACTGTCCTTCGTGGCCCTGCGTGCTACAGCTGCGGTGCGCGGCCCCGGCGGCTGTGCAAAGCTTGCTTTATGGCTTGCTTCCTAGTCTTTTACAGGCCACATCAAAAACAACAAACAAAAATAGGGAAAACAAACAAAAAATACAGTTTTGAGTCGTCAACAATTTTTGTTGGCTTTAAACCCCTTTTGTGAGTTCATCAGGCATTTTTTTAATCTTTGAAGACGTGTTGCTACATTTCAAAAAGAGATGGCATGTTAAAATGTCTTTAAGGCATAACATAAATTGCGATTAAAAATTCGGAAGGTTTTTTTTTGGCTGAAGCTTCACCAAAGTAAAATTAACTTGCAAAGGGCTGAAATGAAGCCCAAATCATAATCTTTGGTGAAAAAGTAGTGGGACATCCTATCTTATCAGGATGATTATTAATTGCTCTGTGTTACAGATTGCAATTGTTCTCTGATTAGCTCTTTAAACCTGAAGATTGTGTTGGCAAAAGGAATCAATGGCACCAGAGGATTAATGTATAAGCCCTTTTCTTCCTTTTTCCATAGGCAGACCTCATTTTTTTTAGCTAGAACTCATTTTTAGATCATTTGCGCACAATAAAAGTGAGAAAGGCACTTTTTTTTTCCTTTTCATTTTGAATTCCTGTGACAGTAAAATAGCAAACAGACTTTCAAAATAATGAGGTACAGCCTGGTTTAACAGCATTGTTCTGAAAGTTTCAAAACACGGAATTAAAACGAAATCATTATCACAACATTAACTGCAGTGGTCTCAGTTTCCAAAAACCATTAAAATGTCTCCTAAAAAGGCCTTGACTCATTAGAGAGCTCCTTCAGGAGCCCACCAAAGGCGTCAGCAGCGAGCCGACGTGCTCCTCGCACAGACGTTCCACCACTGCTGTAGCACGGAAAGGGCCATAACAGCTTCCATAGACTCCAATTACTGAAGAGAGCCATCATAGATTATCTAGAGGAAAGTGATTTACTGAGCTTTGCAGTGATTACAATCCCCATTATACCAGATCTGATGCTTATTTTACAAAAAATCTTCACAGGGCTTTGGGCAAATAATTAAAGCAAATAATTTGTTATTCCTTCATTAATTCTGCTTTTTCTTTTTCTTCTTAGCAAAACATCCTTGAGTTTATTGCTTTTTCTTTGGATAAATTTGTTATTCAGATTTATTCATTACTCGGATTTATTTGAAGAGCACTTGTACGTTCCTGAAGGAGCCGCGAGGCACCCAGGAGCCTCCAGACATGAGGGAGGCAGGCACTGCCCTCTGTCGCCCCACAAAATGGCGGCACTCCTCCTCCTCCATCACTGAGGGGCACCAAGGGGCAGAGCGGGGCCAATGGGAGCGAAGTGCCTCAGTTTGAACGCACCGATCAGCACGCACGTGGCTCCCAGTGCAGACGGCATCGGCTGAGGCTGGCGGAGCGGGAGGGCTCAGCAGTGCTGCCTCAGTGGTGGTTGGGGTTTGTGCCATGCCCTACTCTATCCCCAGCCTCATCCATTCAGGTGGAGGTGTGGGGACGGCAGTGCCCCATGGCCATAGGCTCAGTGTGTGTCTATGGGCTGTGCAGCTCAGGCTCAGGCTGGGCCTAGGGAGTGCCTGGGCTCACCCCTAGGTGCCAGGTGTTCCCTGCCTCGTGGCCAGCAGCCATCCAGTCATGCAGTGCTGCTAGGGATGTGTCCAGGGCCGGAGGAGGCCACAGTGCCCCTCATCGCTCAGACTCCATCTGGACTCAAGTACTGTGCTCAGTTCTGGGCCCCTCACTACAAGAAAGACATGGAGGCCCTGGAGCGTGTCCAGAGAAGGGCACAGAGCTGTGAGGGTCTGAGCACAGCACTATGGGAGCACTGAGGGAATGGGATGGGTCAGTGTGGGGCAGAGGGGGCTCAGGGGAGACCTCATGGCTCCCTACAGCCCTTGGCAGGAGGCTGTGGTGAGGGGGGGCCTCTGCTCCCAGGAACAGCGATGGGACGGGAGGGGATGGGCTCACGCTGTGCCAGGGCAGGGTCAGGTTGGGCACTGCGGAACATTCCTTCTGCACAGAGCGGTCAGGCACTGGCACAGCTGCCAGGGAGTGGGGCAGTCCCCGTCCCTGGGGGTGTTCCAGCCCCGTGGGGATGTGGCACTGGGGACATGGCTCAGTGGGCAATATTGGTGGTAGGTGGATGGTTGGACTGGATGATCTGAGAGGTCTTTTCCAACCCTAATGATTCCATGATTCTGTGTCTGCTGAATGTGACAGCCACATACATCATACTTCTTGTCCAGTCCAAATCTTTCTGTTTTCTTGATGTGAAAATCCATATTGGCCCAATAACGTATCTTGGTTTCTGAGACAACTTTGCCTCTCTCCAGATTTCCTTTAGAAATACATCACCGGTGATGTTTGTGGCTTTCTGATGCTATGACGTGCTGAGGGAGATGGAGTGTCAGAAACCTGAGCTAGTGTAGTTCCTCTGAGGTCTGATGAACAATGGGCTGTTTGTGGTAGAAAGCTTTAGAAAACATGTTTTCCCAGGAATCATTGTGCTTTTTGTGGGTAGCCGTTATAAGGGTTATTACATTGAACATTCTGGCAAGTTGTATCATTTACATCAAGATTCTCCTATAACAATTCCATGTGTTCTTACAGCAAATTATCTCAGGGAATGTGGGAGAGATATCAGCTTATTGTCAGTGGGAAAGAGATAAAGGACTTGTCTGTCCTGTAGATTCTAGTGCACTGTAGAAATATGTAAACTAATTTTAAACAAGCAATTAAAACCAGAAGCTGTTCAGCTATGGCAGCATGGGGTCTAGCAGAAGCTCATTTTTTGTTAGAAAGCAAGATAAAATAGCCTACAAAGAGCTTGCTTTTGCAGAGAAAGTACATCTGAGCTGGCACATCTAAAAAGTAAGTTGATTTTTCCTAAAGTATGCTGAAATCTGTTGTGCAGAGGGCACCAGAGAAGGAATTTCTGATCCCTTTTGTCTTGGTTTTGAATGGCAAACTGGCTGCCAGAGGTGGGGATCAGAGCAAAGCACGTCAAAATATCTTCTCGGCAAGAGTAGCAGCCATTGAAGCAAGGTTTGAATATAGCTGCTCTCCTTCTGGCAGCTTTTCCCAGCCAGCCCGCCTGCCTTTCATCAAACCCTGGCTTTGACAGACAGCTTGGGATAGCCAGGAACATCGAACAGCTTGTGGTCACATTAAATGTGGGCTGATTAGATCAAAACTTTGTGGTGGGGCACGGCAGCTGCTATCTTACTTAGACTGAGCCCACCACCCCTTTGCAATGTATCCCTGATGTGTGGCAAAGTTGCAGAATTTTCCTGCTTAGAAAAAAATATTTTTTCAGAACATCATTGGTTGCCTGTAGTATGACGTGGATAAGAAGAAAGCAGAGAGCTCGCTGAGATAAGCTGGCTGGTTGGAGTGACTGAAGGCAGGTGGTGTGATACAATGGCAAAAAATTCAGCTCCTCACATTTCTTCCGGAGTGTAATGCACTTGCAGTCCACACTGCTGCATGGCAGCACACCTCTGGGCTCCTTTCTGGGTTGAATAAACTACTTCTGAGGTAGAACCTGGCACTGTTTCAGAGCAAAGTATACATAAAGAGCCACCCCTAACAAGTAATACTGTTGAGGCCAAGATAGAGTTGTGTCTCTGTCTTATATTGTCCTTCAAAGCTTTCAGACTCTTTCAACTGAAAACAAACAAGCAAACAACCGGATCCTGGGCTGCATCAGGAGGAGCGTGGCCAGCAGGGCGAGGGAGGTGATTCTGCCCCTCTACTCTGCTCTCGTGAGACCTCACCTGGAGTCTTGTGTCCAGTTCTGGGGCCCCCAACACAAGAAGGATGTGGAGCTGTTGGAGTGGGTCCAGAGGAGGCTACGAGGATGATCAGAGGGCTGGAGCACCTCCCCTACGAGGACAGGCTGAGAGAGTTGGGGCTGTTCAGCCTGGAGAAGAGAAGGCTGTGGGGGAACCTGATAGCAGCCTTCCAGGACCTGAAGGGGCCTACAGGAAAGCTGGGGAGGGGCTTTTTACAAGGATAGATAATGACAGGACAAGGAGTAATGGTTGTAAACTGAAAGAGGGTAGATTTAGACTAGATATAAGGAGGAAATTCTTCACTGTGAGGGTGGTGAGACACTGGAACAGGTTGCCCAGAGAAGTTGTGGATGCCCCCTCCCTGGAAGTGTTCAAGGCCAGGCTGGATGGGGCCTTGGGCAACCTGGTCTGGTGGGAGGTGTCCTTGCCCATAGCAAGAGGGTTCAGGTCTCTTCCAACCTGAACCATTCTGTGATTCTATGATTCTATGGAACAGTCTTTTTTTTTTTTTTTTTTACAGCCAGAGGAACTATAGTGGTTTGTGGGAGACCCAGGCCCTGGCCTAGTGTAGGTGAAAGCAGCTGAGTGAACCAGTGCTGAGCAAAGGTACTGGCTGTTGGCTCAGGGAGACAAGGGTGGGGGTGCTGATGTCATGCATGGCACATTGGTATGTGGGGACAGCAGCAAGATCTGCAAGCTCGCTGGTGTGGGGGTTTCTCTTGCTTGCTTACCTGCTTGTTGTAGATCTCTGCACACACCTGCACGTTCATCATAGCTGGCTGAGTCCCTCTTTGCATGAGTTCTAGCAGTTGCGTTGAAAAGCCCCCAAATGGCCTTCTTCCATTCCCAAATTGGGAGGCAATGGAGAACATAGCACAGTAGGCTGTGGTGTTTCATATAGACAAAAACCAGATCTAACAGAGCAGTCACCCAGCCCAGCTCGCATCCCTGCTGACACGACAATCACAGCTGTACACACGGAGAAGGCACGAGCCAGAGGATTTGCACATTGCATGCCGAGGTGTCTGTAAGCAGTCTGCAATCTGCAAACAGAGCACGAGATCACGTGCATTGGGGTACTTGGCTGCTGTGAGCCATTCATGGCTCTGTGTGGGATTGTTGCAACCTGAGGCAGACGCCATTAAGAGCTCACTGTGTCACCCCACGGAAAGGGCCCGTGCAGCCCCCCTGCTTCAGTAACAGCACTCATCCCTCTGGAGTTACTACGGGCAAAGTTTGCCTTGGTTTTACAGTTATGTTATGGAGGCAAAGGAATCAGCTATACAAAAGATCTGCTGGGTCAGAATGTCTAATTTTTGAAGAACTTTGTCAAAATGGCTTTCCTTGTGCTATATCCTCTGTGATATACCTGGTTCAGTATGAGCTCTCAGAATGAGCCACCTATTCTCCTTGGAAATACAGTTTGATGAAATGTACTTGGAGGAAGATGAAGGTGTAGCAAGAAAAATTGTTCCCTTGGGATTTAAATGCTGATGCAAGGCTGGTACTCTTCCTGCTGGGCTGCACACTGATTTGTCTGCTCTGTATGTTTTGAAGCAACTTAACAGTGGTGTCTGCTATTAAGCAAAAAAAAAAACAGCAAAGGGCATAGTTAGCTGTAGCATTTAATTCTCAAGGATTACATATTTTAAAATGTATCTCCTTTGATTTACTCTTTGTTGGAGTAAATTTTTGAAGCGTAAGTATTAGAAAATATTCATTTTTACTCCAGCTGCTTTTTAACATGATCTGCCCCTTGACAGCTTACTGAGCAGATCAGCTTATTACGCACTCGTACACCTTCTTCACTGGCGGCAAATGTAATCTAAGAATTCATGGTTTTGTTTGAAATGAGCCTTTGAAATATTGCAAGCTAAATACGCAGGTGTGTGTGTATTGTGGCACACCGAGATTAACATCAGGTTTGCCTGTGTCACTTACTGACACCATCACTTAGCAAGAATTAACGCGGGGATGGGCTGTGGTGAGCCCACATGGATCGGATCAGGCTGTCATGAGGCCCCTTCTGGTTCTAAAATCTGTGAATGTTTGCAATTTGTTTTCACCACCAGAGAGACAGTATGTGCCTGAGATGTGTAATACATAGGAATAAGGTTTCGAAAATTTAAAAATAATTTGTTTTGTTTTGTTTTGTTTCTTTTCAAATGAGAAATGTGTTTTCTTCTCACCAGAATGCTACAATCTTTTGTTTTTCAGAGAGCAATTCAGCTGGGCCTTGATTCTTCATTTCTGTGTGTTGGATTCAATCATCGAAGCAGTGCAAAGCAGGATGACAATTGTACCAAATCAAACTGGACAGACTTCACGTTAAAATTCGCTGCAGCAAATGACTGTGTAAAGCCCACGGGCAGGCAGACCCACTTGCTGATTTTCCTGAGGGCCCTGCAGAGAGAAGAAGTTTTCTGATCATGCCTTGCATACAGCACGCTGTACCCTTGGCAGAGTGTCCTGGCCCAGAGAAGTCCTGGGCAGGGGGGTTGGAACTTGGTGATCCTTGGGGTCCCTTCCAACCCAAGCCATTCTATGATTCTGTGATTCTAAGTTACTGTGACTATTGAGTTGCCTTCGACGGGGTCTTATTTGACCCCTGGAAGCTTCTATGTGGATGGGGCAGGAAGACAGGGCTGTCAGGACTTAATTTCCAGCAGTTCCTGTAAGTGGACTAACTAATGAAGTGAGAGCAACATTCTTTTCCACATGGGGATCACTTTCTGCAACACACACAAATCTCTGTCCTAGGATGCATGGGTTGTCCTACTTCTAGCTGCAGCCATTAATGCTGAAAGTGGAATTCATCAAGTCAGGAGCTTTATTCAATCTGTCACTGCAGGGCTGGCACGGCTGGGATGGATTGCACATTAATGCAGCTTTCAGAGTCTGCCGAGGGCAGCCAGCCCTGATCATCCCCCACATGAGCATACCCACAGTGGGACCGCACCATGTTAAAGTTGTGTTTTAAAGTGTGGGGAAGCCCAGAGATCTTTCTGATTCTTTTTCTGTTTAGCGTGGTATTTTTTTTTCTCACTTTTGACTGTAAAATGGCATCGGAGCTCTACGTGTATGGCTTCATACGCGATACCAGATCAAGTGGATTTTATGACTAAATAGCTTGATTTTATTCATTTATTTTTTGTCTACCAGAGTACTCACAGTGATATATTTTTTTTTAATTTTGCACAATAAAACTTTTGCAAGCCCTCTTACCATTTTTGTCAGCACATTTTAAGCCCTTACTGACATAATAGGGCAATCTCCATTGCCTTAATTAATTTTAGTTCTCTTAACTGTGTTGGTTCAGACCAGCCGAGGGTCTAGATTGAAAATGGCCTCAGCAAGCTGAAAAACATTAAATTGATTTAGAACATGAAGTCCAAGAAGAAACAGAACCCAGTTTAAACCCTCTTGTGCCATCTGCAAAAATAAAACAATCAAAAAGTTATAGGAGAAGAAGGGTTTCAATATGAGCACGTTGCCTGTAGAGGGAGTTTCCACTTTCACATTATCTCGTGTTGAATGTGGAGCTAAGGCAATAAGCTTGCAATCTGCATAGCAGGAATATGGCTCTGAGATCACGCAATGCAGGAGACAGTGCTGATGGAATTTGCTCTCATTTGTTCTTGCATTTAAAATAATTGGTACTGGATGCTCACTATGAAAGAAAATGAAAGATTTTTGCTCATAAATTGTATGTATAAAATTTCCTAGAAACAGTCCTTGAGAACACATAATTTGAAGCCATGCATAGAAATTATTTGTATTTATCCTTTCAACTTTTGCATTAGAAGATTGGATGCAGAACTGTGATATTTTAAATAAACAGAGGAAGTATTAAAACCCTAGACAAAACTTGTGCTCACAGGTTTTCACGAAATACTGAAATAAGATTAATGTTTTCATACTTCAGACATAAAATTGTGTCAGTCATGATATCCTTTGCTAGCTTAAAGCTTGGGTACTGGAAAACCCAGCAAATTAACTAGAGGTGTTTGGAAAAAGATCTTATAATTACCTACTATAAATTCAGACTTGGTATTCCACTATTCCACTAGTTGGCAGCTAATCTTTTTTTTTTTTCTTTTTTTTTTTTTTCACAATAGCTAGAAAGAACCCACTGTGAACAATAATTCTCCTTTGTGTTTATGAACACAAAAATCAGTTCATTAAATAACTCCTCTTCATAATGATATTGTAAAGTACTCTGCCCTAGGATTATCATGTTGTCTCATACTACTGAATCGCATGGCACAGAAAATGTGAAATATGACATATTACATTTCATTACAACAGCATTATTCCTCCCAATATGTGATCATAGGTTGCAAGAATAAAATAATAACCCATTATGAGTCAAGCTGAAATTGCAGTGTTACGCATAATGACCCTCCTGTTCCCCAGAGGACTGATAGATATCCAAGCTCTTTCTAAGTAGTTCCTCACTGTAGTTGCTTCTACACATATCTGGCTTTATTGAATTTCTTACTGATGGAGCTCAATGAATAATCCCTAGTTAGCTTTGGCTCCTGTCCTGCTTTAAAATCCTGGTGACAGCTGTGGGAGGTTTTCCAAGTAAATACAACAACATAAACTCCATAAAGAGAACTGTCAAAACCATACTTGTATTAGGGGAACATCTGGAGATCACAGCTGAAAAGATTTACCCTTGGCAGCTGACAGTGATACAGCAGGGTCACCAGGATTCTTGCTTTATAACCCCTCCCGACAGAGAGAGACTTCCCCTGCTGCACAGGTAGAGGAGCTGAGGTGGGGGAGATTAAAGCTGTGATTGTCCTTCCATAGCTGCAGAATAAAAAACTTGTATATTGAAAAACAAGGGAAAGAAGGATGGTCTGGCCTCCTCCGCTCCCTGCCCAGTGAAGAAGCAGGGCAGTTCATCCAAAGGACAGGCCCAGAGAATCGCCCTGGGGTGCCTGCTCCTGTCCTCTGCCTAGAAAGGGAGCCAATGTTTGGTCTGCATTAGTAAGCAGTTTAGCAAAATCATAGCAGGGGAGTGCTTGAAGCAGCTGTTGATGGAGCCCATATGTCTATGCTATATGCACTTCAGAAGCTTTACTTCGGGCTAAATTTAGTGCAGTGTCCCTGACTGAGATTGTGGTTTGAGGCTCTCTGAGTTGAATTCTGGTGTAAGTACCCTCAGGTTTATGTAAAATATGTGCTTTGTATCAAACACAGGTGTGCTCGGGAGAGTTGAAGAAAAGCTGTGCAATTGCTATGCAAAACCTATTTGGGTTGGATATCAGGTAAAATTTCTTCTCAGAATAAGTGGTCGGGCACTGGCACAGCTGCCCAGGGAGGTGGTTCATCCCTGGGGGTGTTCCAGCCCCGTGGGGATGTGGCACTGGGGCCATGGCTCAGTGGCATGGTGGGGTGGGTGGGGTTGGGCTGGGGGATCTCAGAGGGCTTCTCCAGCCTGAATGGTTCTATGGTTCTACGAACCAAAACCCGCTGTATGTGCAGCCTATGTCACAGGTTTAGGCCCAGTCCTCTACCTGCCTGAAGTGAACTGAGGAGCCCCAGAGTGGGTGGTGGGTTTATGTTCACAAGTGATCTGTGGCAATGTTGGACCTTGCTAATCCCAGACCTTCTAAATTGTAGTCTGGGTCCTGAGAGCATGGCAATCCTCTTTGGTGTGCATTAGGTCAATCACACGGAGTGACAGAAATCTCACAGAATGAAAGACTTGGAGCTTGGTGGAAGTTATATCAGCCCCAAAGAAAGTTAATTATAGGACTGAAGGCAGTTGCTGGTATCAATTGCCCCAATCCAGAGTGTTGGGAATTTATGTGTGGCAGGAGTAAGTAAAATAAGTGGAAGATATTGGTAGCAGACATTTCTCAGGCAAGATATTCTTCAGCTGTTTAGCCACAGCCCTTGGTGTGAACATGAGAGCCCTGGGAATTGGAGGAGGAGAGCTGGATGTCCTCCACGGGGCTGTTTTTCTTCCTATGAAGGAAAATACCACCCTCTAACAGGGTAGAAAAGACCAAAACATTCATTTTTTGGAGCCCTTCTGCCAAATCTTTCTCATCTGGTCACGGACAGGTAAGTTCATGGCCCACCTTTTCCTGGCTGTTGTTCCACCTCATGATTGTCTCCTTTTCTTTCCTATGAATTTCCACGCCCCAGGAGGAACCCAGAGAGAAAGACCCTTTTTTGCAGCAGAAGCCTTTAACAGCCTGAGGCAAGTGCTGGCCTCGGTACGCTGAGCTGATGTGAAACCTACCCACACTCTGGCCATTGCCTTGGTTCTGCAGTGAACTCCTTGCATGTGGACCTCTCTGCTGGATGCAGAATTCTTTTTTTTTTTTTTTTCTTCCATAAACTAATTCATTGAATTATGAAATTTCATTAGAATAGAGAATTTGCTAAAGCAAGTTGAAATAAGCAAACAAATTAGTAATATATATATATAATTCAAAACCACTGAATTTTAATATGATCAGAATGAAAAGATTCAGCATCTCAGTCTTTAACAAATCACTTTTTATGAAGTGATGCTTTCCACATTGAAATCTGCATACATTTATAGAGGGATTTTTAATGTGTAAATAGCACCAATCTGTCTGAATATAAAGTGCAGTTCCAATTTCAGAATTTGTTTCATCAGTACTTTTTAGAAACTTTTAGTTTAATTTAATATAAATTTCCCTCCTCCTGTTCTTCTTTATGGATCTGGAAATCTCATTGTTCATCTTTATGGATCCTGAGCCCCTGCAAGCTTGGAGTAAGCCGTAAGGAGGGAAGGGCTGGCAGCTGGTGTAGTGAAAGCCTCCTGCAGCTGAGGAGTAGCGTGGGTTTGCAATGCTTGTTATAACCAAGGCCGATGTCCGATGCGAAAACCACTGGCTCGTAGCAGAAGAGTCTGAGAAGATGGTATTCTCCCTGTTCTTTTATTTAGACTGCAATTTTCATTTGTGCTACTAGTTCTATATTTGCCTGAAGGCAGCAGCATCAAGTGAGAAAAAATGACCAAGTTTTAAAAATCTCCTACCAGCATGCAGATATTTTAGATCTCTTCTCACGCTGGGAAGGGGTGAAGAGGCAGGGAATGAAATGATTCCTGGCAGACTGTGCGTGTCCTGGAATGACCTTGCAGCTCACACAATGCTCACACCGATGTTAGTAGGCCTATACGTTTTTATCTTTTGAAGAATTTCTTTCCTATCTCTAATATGAGACATGATATATTACACATTCAAGCTTTTCTTTTCCTTTTTATCATCATATGAATCCCCATTTGTACTTATTGCTGGCTGCTGGATTCTAAAGGCTAGGATTTGTTCTGCAACGCGTTTGGAGCACTGCCATGACTTACCTTCCCCACCTCCACTGAAAGTTGCGGTGTGTCCCTTTCTTTTTACATATCCCCTTCAGCTTCTTTCTACAATGGAATTTTCTGTTCTGTTCTGTTCCATTCACCTAAGGATTTGGCCACTTATCTGTGTGACAGTTTTGTCTCTGCATTACGTACCTCTTTGTGCCTCAGAACTAACTATTCATTCACACTTTTTCCATCACCATGGAAACATGGGAGATAAAGTTTGCTAATTCACTCCAACGAGTTACAATGACTTTCTGCTTTTTGCATTATGTCAATTTATATTACTGCGATGAGAACAACAATGGCAAATCCCATTCACACAAACCAGGCATCTTTTCAGACGGTGCCACCTTTGTAATGGAAATCAGGCCTGGTGGTTCCAGGCTGGCTTTGGAAGATCCTTCTAGTTCAGTGTAGCGTCGCTTCTTTCTTTCCTCAGTGTAATCCTCACATTTTCCCTTTTCATTCATTTTCTGTGATATAAATGGATGCTAACAGCTTCGTGCAAGCTTCCTGTAGATGAATGCGGTTTAGTTACTAAAGCAACCGTGTGTGTAAGTCAGAGCACAGCCGGGTCTCCGTTGTTACAATTCTGAAGTCCTGTGGCATGATAACCCAGTTGAACTCAAAACATATTTCTTATACGAGGGCCCGGTGACCTCATATTATTATATTTTGAAAGCCTCCTACCTTCATGTCCCTAAGCCTCCTCCCTCCGCAGCACGTGGCTGCCTTGGGAAAAGGAAGGTTATCCTGGCGGCAGCAGCGTGAGCAGGGTCAGGGCGCTGGGGCAGGAGAGCATCGGAAGGAAAGCTGAGGTTTTGGTACCGCAAGGAAGGGCCCCCTGCAGAGGGATGGCTGCAGTGGGACCAGCCCTGAGCTCCCGCCTCCGTGAAGCTGGCTCCTGAGGAGATCAGATTAAGAGAAAGGGCGATCAGGATAATCTGATCTGACCCTGACTTGCATATGGGCAGAAGGGAAACAGTAAGAAGGAAGCCAAGGACAAATACAAAGCACTTCTGCTACCCCGGGGAAAGTCTCCATAGGGAGCAGGATAGGATTTCAGCCACCTGAGGCAGAAAACACACTGGCGAAAGGCTTTGCCTGGTACGCAGCGGAGTGGTTTGGGTCCGTTCAGTCCCTTGCTGCGGGGTTTCTGATCCCTTAGTTGGGTCTGACTGAGTCGTCTTCCAAAAATCCGCTTTTTTTTTTTTTTTTTAAAAAAACCTATTTATCAGTCTATCACTCCAAATCCCTTCCCATAATCCGGCCTGTTTGGCCACAGGAGCTGCTCCCAGGTGCCTCATCGCTCAGCTCTGAGTTCCCACGGGGACGGCGTGATGGTGCCCGTTGGCCGGGGATGGCTCTTTGCATTGCTGGCTCCTGAAGGTTCGTGTCTGGGTAAAATAGAGTGCTTTTCCCGTGCTTCTGCAATATTTTCTGTTTATGGCTCATGGAAATTGGTATTTTTAAGTCAGTTCAAACGTTCAAAACTCTAAGGTTGTATGACACTATTATAAATAATTAAAAATTGCTGAAGGAGTAGAGCATTAATATGCTAAGAAAGTTTTGGAACAGTTCTAATATATTTTCTTGACTTGCCCTGCAATGTTAGAAAAGCTACTTCTGAACAGCAGATGGTCTCAGGCCAGGAAATTACTAACAGAGTGGAACAAGTTGAATTACAATTGGTTATTTCTTGCCAGGTTTCTAATCTCAGCCCTGCGAGGTGTTAAGTGCCCTCAGCTCCTGATGAAATGAGGGCTGATGGCATTCAGCACTCAGCTGGATTGGGTACTGCATACATAATATAATTTTTCTATTTCAGAAATGCAATTTCTGATACAGGCTCTCAGAGTACACATTAAAACTACCTAAGAGCGCATGGGCAGGTGTAGCTGAAGCCGAGGCCTGTTGCACCCATGAAGTAGAAATATTTTAAGCAGGCTATTTGCTTGCCTTAAATCCAAATACAAACATGTTGAATAGAATAACCACCAGCAACGTACCGGTTCATAGGTTGCTCCAAAAATAATGCCTGCCAGTTATTTCCATGGAAACTGCAACAGATACAAAGAGCACAGTATAGCATCATTTGGTAGAGCAAATTCTCAGCTACAAAATACTATTTTTCAAAATAGTCACCACCATTAGCTCTGCATTTTCACCAGTGATGAACAGAAGCCTGCATGCCGTGCTTGTAACAATCTGCACCAGCGGGGGTAAGAGCGAAGAAAGGAGACCAGGGAGGAAAGATCACAGAACCACACATGCTTGGGTTGGAAGGGCCCTCCCAGCCCCACCCCTGCCATGGGCTGGGTGCCCCCAGCTCAGCTGCCCAGGGCCCATCAGCCTGGAACCACCCCCAGGGATGGGCACCACAGCTCTGGGCAGTGCCAGGGCCTCAACACCTCTGGGTAAAGAATTTCTTTTGATGTTCAATCTAAATCTGGTCTCTTCTAGTTTTAAGGAGTGGGGGCTGTCCGGTTCCAAGGAGCTTTGGAGAGACAAACGCCCAGCCCGTGTGCGCAGCTTCCCTTTGGGAGGATTCAGCAGTCACTCTCGAAGCTATAATGACTGTGACTGCAGCACGTCTAATTGGCTGCGGATCTGCCCGTTCTTTTTTGCATCTTTCATTTGCTGTTCCACCATCCAGACGCAGGGTGTTTCTGTTTGTTTGCACTGTGTAAGTGGTACCCTACTAGAAGAAGGTGTTTGTAATAACCCGTGCACAAGGCCCAGGTTCATCCCTGCTTCAGTCACCTTGCAGAGGCAAGCTTTGGTAAGCACGGAATTCCAGAGGCTGTTTATTTTTTCCTCGTTAGTGAAATGTATTCCAAACTTCATAGGGGAAGAAACAACAACTACCCTTACAGGAGCCCCTTACTCTTAAACAAAGCAAGTTTGATTGGGTTGACTCTGAAGACCAGAGCTAGAGTTTATACTGCTGGAAGTACTTCATAAGAGCTACAAATCCCTAGCTCTGCTCCATCAACTATCACACTCAATTACGTTAGCTAGGAACAAGACATTCGTTCCATTTTTGCTTTCTACTTTCTCTCTCATAGCTATTTTATTTTTCAAGATGTCCAGAAATGCCATATTTCAAGAGCAACTTCAATTTTTTCCCCTACTTTATTTCAGCGAAGTGTGGTGGTTCTCAGGAAAAACACTGTTCAATCACGCATTTTTATCTCTCTGGGAGATGGACATTGTCACAGTGCCTGGGGATACGCTCCCAGAGGCTGTGCCTTCTGGATGCAGCCCGGTCTGGGAGTTGGCAGCCAGCCCACAGCAGGGGTTGGAACTGGATGAGCATTAAGGTCCCTTCCAACCCAACCATCCTGTGATCCCATGTCCTGCAGCAGGACCCTGGCCAAGGGCTGTGGCTGAGTGCTCTGCAGCAGTGGCTGATGGGTGCATCCCTCCCGGGACACGATGCGGGCCTGCAGTGACTCCCAGCTCGGGCACTCCCCACGGCTGTGCAACATTCCCTGCCACCGCCAAGCCCACACTCCTCCAAAATGCAGCTAGGACACAGCCAGTGATGCAGGAGAGAAGAGATGGGGCAGCAGTGACCACTGCAGCTGCACTTACAGCTGCTGCAACAGAGTCACTGGTAACAGTGCAGTCAGATTTAGCAAAGTGCTTCTTCCCTGCAAGAGACTTCATAAGAACAGACACGCAGCCATTGAGGGTGAAAGTGCACAAAGAGCTCAACAGCATTTGCAGCAACTGCCAGCAGTGGATCTGAAGTGCAGAAACATGCACAAAGAGAGGGCCAGAGAGCTGACAATGGAGCCACGAGGTACACCTTGACAGGGAGAGGTGTGTGCTGCGGGTCTCACCACCTCCAGCTGTTTCAGATTTCATTCTTCAAAGAATTCCCTTCTGCTGAGCTGAATGCCACCCAGCATGTAAATAATGTTTGCTTCAGGCAAGTGCACCTCACCTCGAGAGCTGCTGCTTGGGATGCAGTGCTGCTTCCTTTCCTCAGCCTGCTTCTGGCCTTGCAGGCATCTCCCGGGGCTGCTGCCTGCGGCAGGTGCCTGGAGAATACGGGCCCAGAGCTCCTGTTTAGGAAGCAGGTTTGCCAGGGGATAGTACCGTTAATTGACATCCTGTTTGTGACCTCCTCTCCTTTCAAGGGTTATTGAAAAGTGTGGGAAATGACCTTCAGAATGGTATAGCTGGGCTGACATGGGAGCGATGACAAGGTTCAGGCTAGGGCTGGCCCTCCATAACTGAGGGGCTGCTCCTTTCAGCAAAGCGCGGGTCTGCCCGTGTCGGTGACACTATTCCTGTCCCTGTGCTACATTCAGCAACTCAGGTATTCAAAAAATGGAAGTTATCCTTAGTTGTTCTAACAAAAAATGGCTTGGATTTCTGCTGGAGGTCTTTATTTTGTTACATAGTTTAAACCAATATTCCTAAGCTTGTTGGTCAGCACTTTGTGATTTCTCTCATTTAGGTCTGAGATATTTATCCATCTTTTCTTTAAAATCTTTTATTCCCTCCCTAAGTTACTTCAGTCAATGTTAGGGGCAGATTTAATAATGGCATCATCTGTACTGTAATATGCTCTGTAAGAGGAATTATTTTTAGATGGTGTCTTTCATTCTCAGTGCTATTACTCAATTTTTCATACCTAAGTTTTGGATTATTTTGTTACTTTAATCAATTTTTGAGTCTTGGGAATTATGGGAAATCGCAGGCAGAATAAAGAACCCACAGGAAAGCATGCCTGCTGCCATCCTGGCTGGCACTGGAGAGGGACTGCAGCCTGCGGCACCCTTTGCACGTAGTAGAGCCGAGATCAGTGCCTGGCTCTGTTCCTCTGCTCACCAGCCAGGCGCTGTGAGGGCTCCGTGTCCACAGCCTGCGGTGGAGCACAGAAGCGTGCTGTCCCACCTCCTGCTCTGAGCAGAGCCAGCTCCGCTTGGAGGAAGGCACAGAGGCTTCCTTGAGCCCAGTCTGAAGAATCTCCAAGGATGATGAAGACTTGTGTGACAAAGACTTGCTTTCCTTATAGCCAGCAGGATATTTTCTTGCTGCAGTTTGCCCTTGCTGCCTGCCGTCCTGCTGTGCTGCTGCTCCTCCCAGAACTCAGGGAAGATGGCCACGTGGTCCCCTCCTCACCTGTAGAGCCCAGCTCTCTCAGCTCATATTAAAATAATTAAAATATGAAAATATGAAGATATTTAAGATCCCAGTTTATAAAGTGGTGCCCCTCACTCCTATCTGTCATTGCAGATCGGGCAGTGCACCCCTGTGACTCATTTCTCATAACAGCAGGCAAGAAGAACCATACAACTTTCAAAGGAAAAAGTAATGTTTTGAGCGTTTTTTTTCCTCCACTTAGTAATAAATCTCCAGGCTCCCAGATCAATGCAACAAATTACTTAACTTTCAGCATCTCACAGGAAAATATCGTCTTTCATTAACTTTTTAAAGCTTACTGATTCTGTGGAATTGCTGCAGCAAATTGTCAGTGATGCATGAATTCAAAAAGCCATGCCCACCTGGTGTACGGGGAGAATGAGGACCGGGTTCTGGAATCAAGGCTGTGCTGTTTGTGGGGATGCTGAGCTTCCACAGGAGACTGTGATGCTGCAACCGTTCCTGCTGGAGCGGATCACCCAGCCAGCCCTGAGCCTCACGCTGCCTCGGGAATACTGCGGCACAGTAAATAATAATAATAATAATAATAACAACAACAACAACAACAACAATAATAATGATGTTCAGAAATATCAGTTTGTCAAGTATTTAGAAGTTACTGGTTTTTGGCCGTGATAGTGGGGAGCACGCCTGGGTGTGCACAAACTAAGCACGGCCCAAGGTCTCCAGCACCGTCCCCAGCCATGGTGTGTTGCTGTGACATCAACGAGCCCCTGCCCACTTGGAGTCACTCTTGGAGGACAGCAAGGGGAGAAGCTTCATGCACCAGGTTTGGAAAATGCCTTGCTAATTAAACTGGGCTTTAATCCATAAAGAATGAGGCAATTGCCTCTTAACAGATGACGCAGTGCTCTGCCCAGTGAATGAATGCACCCCTGACGCCCCACACCGTTATGTTGCCATAACACAGAACCTCTGTTGGTGCACCCTCAGAAAGTAAAATTGGCCTTTTAATTTTCTGACTTTTTGCAAAAACACCGTTCAGCTGTCGGTCTGTGGCAGACATGAGTGAAGGCACAGGGTAAGTGGCTCGTTCCTTAACGGCAAATCCCTCATGCTAATGCATGCTAATAGGAGAAGAAAAGCCACGTTTTGCATGTAGAAGATAAAAATGTGTATCTTTGTAAAAGCAGCCATTTCAACTAATCATTTTTTAAATGTTGCCCATAGCAAGATAACATTTTGCCAGAGATATTCCCTTTCTTGCTGCGACATGCTTGCAGTCAAACAGACTTGTTTCCTCTGACTGTTCCTGCTGATTTGTTTAGTCTGAACAAACGAAAGAAATACATTCAACGTGCTGAATTGTGTTCTCCTATTTTCTCCCTGTTAGTAATTGCAATGTATGGAGCGAGAGATTTGATAAATTGCCTTTCATAAGTTCCAGATCAATAAGTATGTGTGTGAAAACCCATGAAGGAGGTACAAATTAATTAGGTTTATATCAAAGGCCACATTAATTTCTGCAGACATCAAAGGAGCAGCTCCAGTACCTTATTCGGTTGCACAGTAACTGAAACATTTTGGAGCAGTATTCCCTTGAAAAAGCAGCTTCACAGAAACAGAATAGTTTCTGGTGCTGTGCTGATTCTGTTAGTTTTTCAACAGAATCTCATTTCACTGAAAGAAAGACATTTTGTTACCCTTCCTTCAAGGACGTAATTTCTTGGAGATTTGTCGTACTCATTTGAAGCTATTTACTATTATATTTCCTTATATTGTTTGGACATGTGTCTGATGGCATATGTCAAAGTATTATGCGACTGACTCCACAGGAAACGGGAGCTGTTCGCTCCCGGAGCTGGGGATTAAATACAGCACGTTTCAGAATAAGGATCAGAATGTGTTTCTGAATATTTGAACTGTCTGTGAAAAGAAAACCCCATATCCCAGTGTACAGCCTGCCCAGAGTCCTGTGAAACGCTGGAAATCAGCATTATCTGAGAACGCAAATACCTGCTCTAAGGATCACAGAACCATAGGATGGCTTGGGTTCAAGTTCCAACCCCCAAGTACGTCGAGTAACATCAAGTAACGCGTCCTCGTTACACGTTAAAGCAACAGAGCTGTCTTCTGTTTTGCTTTATAGACGGAAAGAAGTTAATTTAAAGTGCAGAGTAACACAGTCTGTCTCAGAGAAAATGGCAGGTAACTGTCAGATTAAGTTGCCAAAGGTCCCTTCTCCCTTCAGAGTATCTAAAACAAGAGATAAGGAGAGAAAGGAACTTCAACTCTGGCCATCTGCATTGCAACCCGCAGCAACAGGGAGGTGTAGAGCAGGGATGGATGAGCCTGCTCTGGGAGAGCAGCGTCTCTGCTCACCTGCAGAGCTGAGCTTCAGCCAGCTATTTTCTGAGAAGCTGCAATTTTTGAATACAAACCTTTTGTTTATTTTGCTTTTCAGCCCTGAGCATGAGCCAGAACTGTTTGTAGAAGTAGCCTGGGCATTTCTGAGGAGCGCCCATTCTTGTGGGGTCTCCAGGGCACAGCAGGAGCTCTGGGAAGCGATGGGCTGCAGAGCAGCCCTGTCCCTGTCCCTGTCCCTGCGGTGCCAGCCGTGTGCTGCCCTGCACAGAGGCAGCTCCCCACCGGGGCTGTGCTGGCCCTGCCACTCCCCGGCCACCCCTGCTCAGTGCTCCTTGCTGTTTCCCTTGCAATGAGTTTCTGAGGCAATTTACAACATCTAGTATTATTCTGTTTCAATAGACTATTTCCTCTTCAATGCTTTATTAAACGTTTCATAAAAAATCAGACAGATTAATCTGCCTCACGTAGAAATAACAGTTACACCATCAGGGCTTTCCCTGCCAGCACTGTGCTCACCCAGGATGACATGCCCCCGCTAAGCCCAGCTGCATGCCATCGCGGTGTCTTCGTGCTCTCCTGCCTCACACCTTTCTCCAAGACGTGCACCGAGCCCCGTGCTGGTGCGGCTGCTGCTGCTGGATTATTTGCTCACCTCACCCCAGCGTGCAGCTCAAGTGCTGCCCTACAGCCAGCTCTCCGCAGCACCACCCCGCTAGATGCATTGCAAGGAGCTGGGTGCTGAGGCCCAGCTCCATGGACAGCCAGCGCCCAGGCGCTCAGACAGACGGCCCGTGGGACGTTCAGGGTCCTGGCTGACACCTGGGGTGGGGGACTGCTGCGGTGGGCAGTGTCTGTGGCCAGAGCCAGGGGGACCCGCAGGCTTCTGGCTGAACTTCCACCTCCCATCCTTCCTGAGGGGATCATCGAGCATTGTTCCTTAAAGTAAATTTGGGAAATACTTGGGTAACAGAGAGCATTTTATCTAGCTTTTTAGTTACCTCAACCAAGTCTGTGGTGTCACATCCTTCAGAAAATTTTCTGACAACTCCAATTTCACAGCTAGGTTAATACAGGTGTAGCAGTTTTGAACAGCATAAAGGAAGTATCCCATCCGAGAACTGCTCAGCTTTGCGACACTCTGCACCTCCTGCACGTGTGTGATGGCATGGGCTGCTGTGCTCCGTGACTCTCAGTGCAGTTTTTGTAGGGGGTGGTCTTAATTTGCCATAAACTTCTCTCTACTGGATTAATAGTGTCACAAGAAGTAGCTTAGCAATGAAACACAGTTCTACAACAAAACTGCTATTTTATGGGTGACATGAAAGGTAGTTGGCAGCGCTGCGTGGAATTCTTATTGGAATAACAATGTCCCAGTTCTGGCCACAGCCTGCTGCTGCCTGCGTGCGCTGAGAACATGTCAGCAAGGTCAAGATGCCCTCCCCGCTGCTGACATTTTCCTACAGTGACCAGCTGTGTCGTTGCTGGGAATGTTGTTGAACTCCACAGTGTTGGACTGAAACTGCATCCCCCAGCGACTCCACGGTTGCTCTGTTGCCTGATTCCAAGCTTGTTCTGGAAACTTCCCCGAGCCAAGGAGCCGCACCGTTGTCACAGACACAGTGACGCACTGTTTCGCTGCAGATATGCTGAACGCTGGCCCTGCAGCCTTTTGAATGAGTCTTTTCCAGACGCTGAATGCTTAGAGATGCTCCTCGCTCCATGCTGTGCTGGGGATGCAGCAGGACCCGTGGTTCTGCAGGGCAGCGTGGGCGCCTGGCTGGGAGCGGGGAGGTGGGGGCTGGGCAGGCAGCAGGGTGCAGAGCAGGGCTCCCCAGCACACAGCTGCCACAGGCCGCCCGAGCCCCGGAGCGCACCCTGCTGCTGTCATTAACGGCTCTTCGTCGATTTTTATTCCATGCATTAATTTTTTTGAATCCATGTATAACCAGCAACTGCTAAAGCTCATGCCAATGAGTTCTGCAACCTAATTATAGAATCACGGGAAACAGAATTGAATAGGAACATCAAGAGGACATCTGGTCCGTCGCTTGCCCCAAGGCAAGAACAACTACATAATGTCATTCCTGACAGATGTTCGACCAACGTTTGGAAGAAAAGTATTCTCTTGTGTTTCTTTTGAACATGTTACCTGGTAAATTGATTGGGGTCCTTACTTCTTCTGTTATGAAAGCAATAAATAGCCATCCTCCATTTGCTGTTTCTGTGTCATTTTTGACTTTATAGGCTGCTGTGATATTCTCGGTGTTATGTTTTTTCTTTCTGAGGTTGAGAAGTTCTAATCTGTTTAATCTTTGCTCATACATATGCATGCAGGATGTGAAAATGCTGCTGCACAGTGCTTGTTTCACTCACTTCAGTAACTGATACTAACAGTGATGAAAGCCTACAGCTATCTGGAAAATCATGCAGAAATGGTTGTACCCATGATTTTAGTGCTGTAAAACCAAGAGATTCTCTGAATGCTAGAAAAAGATCGTACAGAAAAATATATGCAGTCTAGAGGGTATATGCCTTGTTCTTACCCAGAAGGCAAACCTTATTTGAAATAAATTAACTCCATGTGACTCTAAGCAAATTGGTTTCATCCCTTAATGCCAGCATCCACAATTGCATCCACTCAACACCAAAGCAGATTTGCCAAGCCAATCTGGTCTTTCAAAACAACTCCCCCGGGAGTTTTCCATTTCCTAGAGACCCTGAGAGTCCTTTTATAATGATCAGATGGTAAAAAGGATAATGCTATTAAAAGAACATCCATGCATCTTTCCAAAGGGCATATTTAAGAAGATAATAGAAATGACAATTAAAAAATCAAATTTCCTTAGCTAAATCTGTCTAACAGGAAGGTTTGATTGATTCCTTTATTTCTACTGCTGTGCCACACTGCAAATGGGCACTACTCGGAATGCCCGCTGATGGGAGTAAGAGTGCACCAAATCTAATCAAAACAGCAAAATAAGGAACGAAAAAGTCATGTGCATTCAGTTTTGTGTAAGAAGCAAGGAAAAAGTAATGAAAGTTAAAGGAAATAAATATGGTCCTCAGCTGAGAAAGGCACCTAGATTGGTGATATCACTTGAAGATATTCTTGATGGTAGATGCAATTTTAGGTGCACTCTAAGTGACCCCATGAGTGGGCAGTGCTGCCCTGCAGTAGAGCTTTTCACTGGAAAGCTGGAGGGAGCAGAGTTTGGGCTTTTGCCCAGTGCAACACTTGCCAAAGAAAATAGCTTTAAGCAGGTATCTTTGAAGCCAAGAATTAATTGGAAATCAAATAAATAAAACTGAAGGCAAGGGGATCAATCTGTGCCTAACATCTTGAATGTTAGGAAGAGCTTTTCCACAGAGAGGGTGGTCAGGCATTGAAAAAGGCTGCCCAGGAAAGTGGTGGAATCACCATCTCTGGGGGGATTTAAGAGAAGTGTGGATGTGGCACCAAGGGACATGGTTCAGTAAGGAGACTCAGTAGGGCAGATTGGTGGTCGGACCTGATGGGTCCAACCGTTAGAAATTGTAAAGATCATTAAAGATCTTTTCTGACCTAAGTGATTCATTGATTGTACATGACTGTGCCAAATGTCGGGTCCATATACTCCTTGTGCTTTTGGCCATTAAGCCGACTAGTTTGGATTATGAAACCAATAATGTTGGTTCTTCTCTAGAGATACTCAAAACCCAGCTGGTCATTTTCCTGTACAACCTGCTCCAGGGAACCTGCTTTAGCAGGGGGTTGGACTAGATAATCCCCAGAGGTCCCTTCCAACCCCTGTGACTCTGTAATATCTGAGAAGTGTGCTAGGCCTGTCCAAGAAAAGACATTTTCCCTCCAGAATCAGAACAGGACAGAGTACTTACCTGATCTTGTATCTCTGAAATAGGGGAAGTGAGTCCAATTTCAGAGAAAGAAAAGTATACAGAGAAATGCATAATCTTGCAAGAATTTTCAGTATCAAGAGAGAACATTATTGCATATTTAAAATACCTTGAGATGTCATGAACTAGCCCCAAAAAAGTACTTCAGCTCATAGTTATTTCTCATTATCATACAGTTAAGGAAGTTGTAATTATTTCCAGTGGGATTTCTGCCTTAGAAACTGATTCAAAATACCCCAAGCAGTGAAACCTGCTATTCTTGTATGTCTAAATAGCCACGTGGATTTTTATATTTTATTAAATTCGCCTGTTTTTTTTTCATATCCTTTCCCTGGGTATTTGTATTGGTTCAAGTCTAGTACAAGAAGTAACCACAGGATAGATAAGCATGCTAATGTAAGACTGGAAATAACCCAGTCCCTCAGAGTACCGATATTTTCCTGTCTTATTTTTCTGTGACCACGTGACTAAAGCTGAACAGTGTACACAGGCAAGGAAGAGAATAAACATATGTTTTGTATTAAGAACCAATATTACAGACCCAAACGTGTACAAAACAATTCTCATTTAATTGTGCAAAAGAAGGCTTCTAACCTTAATAACAAATCCTTATATCAAACAAATCTGAATCGGATTATACAGTGCCCAAACATGGACATCTTCTCTCAGCAGGCAAAATGCAACCTGGGGAAATACAAAACGTGTCTGGTGAATTAATGTTCTGTTGCTATAAATGGCAGACAGCAGAGGTAAGAAGCCATGCAGTTAGGAGAGGTTTCACACTGTACTAGCGACTCATTATTCCTCTCTCCCTCTCCCTCTCTATCTTTCATGATCCCCTTCTTCCCCCTCCTCCGCTCCGCTCCTTGTCCCCGGGGCTGCTCGCTGGGCAGTTGGCTTCTGGAGTTTAATTTCACAGGACTGGAAGAGTAGCGTGTTCAGGACACAAACCACACGCACATTTTCTTTACTGTACAAAGACAATCTGGGGAGAAAGGCACGGATACTCCATCTGCACCACGGGGTACAATTGGTATATGGAGGAGCGGTCCCTTGCCGTATGGATAAAATCACTGCATCCTTGCCTCACTTCTCTCTAAGCTCCAGCCTTGGCACTTCAGAGTCAGAGCATTTTGAAGTCTATAATGGATTTTTAAGATGCCTGTGGAGTATGGTACTATTATTCTCCCTTTCAGACAAGAACTAGCAGGGTGACCTGCCCAAAGCCGTGCACTTTGGGAGAGCCTCAATTGCCCCCTGTGTCCTGCTGGCCTGGGGCTGGGGCTGGGGCGGGGGCTGGGGCTGGGCCTGGAGCTGGAGCTGGGGCTGGAGCTGGGCTGGGCTGGGCCTGGCGCATGGTGTGCTCCTGCGGGGGGGAAGGCAAGGGGCAGCCAGGAGCAGGCAGTCTGCCGTGGGGAAATCAGGGAGGCAAGAGGAAGGCCTTGCAGAAGATGCGGGGCCAGCAGAGCTAACGACCGTGAGGAGGAAATGTTGAGGTCTATGAGATTTCATGCATTACATTAGTTATAAAAACCAAGAAGAACTGTGGACAAATTACTGCGCCAAAATAAGGTTCTGTTAGTCATGGTTCACTCAGGCAGGCACTATAAATATTTATTTTCTGTACCTGAAAAAACAGAAAGATATCTATATGTTAAACAGGATGGTGAAGTGTTCTCCAACCCTTCCTACTCAAGGCATGTGCTAAAATAATTCTCCTGAACATTTTAGATCAACAAGCCCAGAAATGAGCTGAACCAGGAGAGCTTTGTCTCTTAGGGACTGACCTTTATGTAATCCAGGAGTATCAGGAAACTCCATGGCTAGGGGCATTTCGGTAGGCAGAGAGGATGAACCAAGCCGTGCCCCAGGTGACGTGACGCCTGCCCTATGTAGTCAGTTAACACGGTGATGCAGGCCACAGAGAGACTTCAAGAAAAGGGCTGATGTGGCACTTGGGGACGTGGTTTAGTGGGTGTGGTGGTGATGGGTTCATGGTTGGACTAGTTGATCTTAGGGGTCTTTTCCAACCTTAGTGATTCTATGATTCTATGATGAGGTAAAGCCAGCGCTACCGCCAGCCAGCATTGTGGAAAGCAGATGTCAAAGTCAACTGATCTGCTTTTACCCAGGACAGATCTGTTATCTTTTAGGAGAGATTACGGATTTGGCAAATAGAAGTAACCATGTAATTCTTACAAGCACTGGGGTTTTGCTAAGAGATCACCAAATGAGGATCTTTTTATTAGAGTTCCTTCATAAAAAATTACTATTCTCTGCTTCGCAGGCAAATAAATAAGTATTCTTGCAATAAGTATGAATGTGGCAACACTGACAGAAGTTAAAAATGGATTGTGTGGACTGTCAGATAAACTGATGGCAAACATGATATGTTAATAAAGGCCAGCATGTAACCGATGCACAAGCTGATGAGCAGAGAGAGGATGGCAGAAATGCTGAAAAGGTCGGAGTGGCAAGGCACCAAGTGGATCAGCAGCAGCTCTTGATTTGATGCTTGAGGTGAAAATAAATACTTGGGGTGCATAAAGGATATAGAATAAACTTATTTCTAAAAAACAAGAGCACTGCTGTGAGAAATACTGAACTAGTGAGTTGTGGTCTCTGAGCACAAATGAAACACACTAGCAATGCTTTCTTGCAGAGATTGTAAGTAGAACCTGAGACGGAGAAACTGAGACTTTAATTATGCATTTTGGGGGAAATGTCCATAAAATGAGAGTCCAGATTGTGACTGGGGTTCCAGAAAGTACTTGCAAAATCACCTTTGGAAGTGAATGCTTTCCAAGGGAAGAACAGCAGAAAAGAAAGGAGATTTTGAACTGACTGAGAAATAATCACATCCCAGTCTCAATACAGGTCCGCCAACACAGCTCACAGTTCAGGGAAGTTCTTGTGTTAAGAAGCACTCACAAAGAAAGCAAAATGGTTCCTATTTTATTGTTATGGGTAAGGCACAAATTCAAAAGCAAACAAATAAACAAATGAAAAGCAGTGGTTACTTTCTCTGTAAACCTACAATCTATTTTGGTTACTTCTGCCCTGGGGCTTTTGACAGCGATTACTCCTTCAGGAGAGAGTCCGCTCTTGGATGGGATTCCCTTATCCTGGAAATGAGTAACGAGTACCTCTTCCTCATGCCATGGAATACTAACCATGGTAATACACAGATTGCTGACTTCCTTTAGGGGCTGACGGCTCTCATCTGATACTGTATGAGTGGGCTAAAAACGTCTGGAAGGAGCCTCGAGAGATCACACAGTCCGTACTGCACAAGGCGAGCTCACATCTAGCAGGTGTCTCAGACCACTGGCATACTTTAACCAAGTCCATCCGAAAAGCTGTGCAAAGAACTGCCCTGAGTAGAGGACAGTGTGTCCTTTCCTTAGTCTGTACTACTGTAATATTTGGCACTTGAAAAGAGAATCCATTAAGCTATCATCTAAAAATCCTGCAAGATGCTTACTATTGAGAAAGCAAGCAACAAAACCTCATCTAGCCGAGCACCAGATAAAAGTTTATGTGACATAAACATTTTTTTCCAGAGACTTAAATGTCTCGGATCTGCTGTTTGCTCTTCTGTCAAAGGCATTGCATTCTTGAGTGAAATGCTACATCTGCATCTATTGCACACCTCCTCCTGGGTGCATTTGTAAACTGTATTCATCCATCTCACTCTATGAGCTGTTCCGCACAGGAGGTGGCTTTTGAATGCAGTCCCCAGTGGAGCAGGTGGAAGCCTAAGAAAATCAGAAGGAGGTGCATCTCTGAAAAAGTAATCAAATGGTGGAAGTCACCAGAGCTGCTTGTCAGGGACGTTAAGTGTTTGTATTGCCCAGTGGAAGGACATAGCTGTAGAAGCTGGCAGACAACGGCAGCAGGAGCCATAGGGAGAACAGACATAGAAAAATATCTGACTGCCATCCGTTTAAATTCTTGCTCTTCTTTTTTTTTTTTCTGGAAGGGATCATGGTGATCATCTTGTCTCACTTTGGATGTAACACAGCACAGGCGCCTCGCCCTCCAGCTGCTCCATAAAGCTACGTCTGCAAAGGAAATTCAGTCTTGATTTAAGAGAGGAACAAATGTGACTGTAGGCCATTCTATAGCAGCTTCATGAGATCAGGCTCATAATGCCATGACTCGCAGCAGCATGACCTTTTTGGAAACCATTTATTCTGGGAGGTTAAAACGTATATATCTTCCTGTTCTTTGCTTGAACAGCTCCTCAAAACTGCCTTAAAAATCCCCAGCAAGATAGTGTCATGCTCCTCACTTACTAAAAAATTGTTTCTTCGGAGACTTTCTTCCAAGCAAGAGAGAAAACTAATATATTTGGAGACATCTTATTTATAAAACACACATTACTTGAAATGACCTTAAAAATACTGAACTGTTTTAGTCTAACTCAAAAGGAAGCGGCTTCCTTTGGTTTTATGGGATTGAAGTGAGCAGAAGTGGTTGGAGTGGGGGATACATGGCATACAAATGTCAGCGGCTGTTGAGGTGGAGGGTGTGCATTGAAATGTGTTTAGCAGGGACAAGATAAAGCACAGTTCTGTAAGTCTGTTAGAAAGGAAGAAAAACATTTCTTGGTGTGTACCAAAGCGGGTTCTCGGCCCAGCTCTCACGCAGAGGCATCCCGGTGACAAATGAGTGAGACATCCCGGCCCTGCTTCCCACCACAGGCGCTCTCTTATTCACCAAACTCTGTTTCACGCAAGGGGATGTGGTGCAGGCAACAATGAATCCGAAATTTTACTGCTGAGACATGGTTTCCAGCAGTCCAGGTCCAAGAAATAGTATATTTTAAATGGTGATCGGTGCAGTTGGGAAATGGCATAGCTCCAGAGGAAAATGGAAATACAAGTAATTAATTACTAGTTCTGCTCTCTATTCAAGTGCAGGCAAATAGTCACTCAGTTAACCGTGATATTACTCCAGTCAGTCCTCTTATAATAGTCCTGCTATGCCCTTGATCCTTTCAATTAATGGTGTATTTGCTCACTAATTGTGCCCTAGACTGCAGTTAAATTCTCGAGTAGAGTATTTCTATTTTAATCTTTCTTAGAGCCCTGTCAGGTTTGGAGTGTCAACCTCTTTTTTTTTTAAATTAATTCTCAAATCCCAATGTTACATTGCATGAGTATAACATGGGATAAAATAAAACGAAACCTCCGTCGTGGATACCCCTGCTCTCCATTGCCCATCCCTGCACGCAGCTGCTAACTTCAGCAGCTGGAAGCGTCCCTTCTCCATCTGGCCATTCCCGAAGCTCTGTTAGAAATTTGTCTCGGCTTATTGTTATTACATTTTTTCTTAACATTTCAGTTTTTTGAATTGTTTAAAAATTCTATTGACTGTACATCAAAGAATAGCCATCAACCAGGAAAAGACCCATGCGGAAGTCCAAGATCTCCTTGGGTTTAATTATTCCTTATTCTGATTTGGCCAGAGATCTTTTAGGAATTTTTCCATTGGCTTGAAGCTGAACAAGCACAGGAACGCTGTTGGTGGCAGCAGGGTGTCTGCAGGGCTGTGACCGCCCAGCTCCGCAGCTCTGCGCTCCGCAGGACAGCACTGCTCTGCAGAGCCCTGCTGTAGTGACAGGGAGTAAAGCAAGGGACTCAAGCACTGAGGGGTAGCCTCCAAGGACTTTGTAAAAGCAGTTTCAGGAAGTAAAGAACAGCTGCTTTTAAGGCATTTGAGCTGCGTGCCATTGGTTTCTGGGTGATGTGTTGCAAAGGCGCTGCTTCAGCGGGGATGGCAGGGAGGCAACACGCCTGCAGCGGGGCTCTCGGGCTGCAGCGGTGCCCGAGCACCTCGAGCAGAGACGGGGGTGCAAGGTTCCCTCTGTGCTGCTACGCACAGCACCCAGATGGGAAGCAGGAGGATCCCGGAGCATGGGCCGGTGGTGGTTTTTTTCCTTTGCTCACTAAAGCGAGTGCTGTGCTAACCAGCCAGGGCTCCATGCCTCCCCTGAAAGCAGCACTCACAGGCGCAGCGCAGCCGCTCAGGAGCTGCCGCTCCTTTCAAGCCAAAAGAGAACTTGGAATCCACTCCTGCAAAAAAGGTCATTGCCAGCTATTTGTTTCCCTGTTCTTCTCTGACTTCTGATTACGGTACCCAGGAGATGAACGAGGCATGTGCTCACAGCCGAGCAAATCCTCATCGTTGTTGTTTCAAGAATTTAAACTGTTTTTATGATATCGCTGTGCTCAGGCGCTGTACCTGTTCCTCGGTGCCTGCTGCCAGCCTTGTGCTGCACTCTGGGGACGCGATGCATTAGGCCAATGGAAGAGCAGCACGCAGTGGGAGTGCGTGTGATAGGAGCTCGATGCTCATTAAGTTAATTGTTCAATGGAACTGGATTTTCCTTTATGAATTTCATTTAATCTTTGCAGCACATTTTCCTTCAGAAAACTCTATGATCTTAATGAGTCAAATCTGAAGTTTTCTGTTCTTTTCAGGTGAGCAGGTTAATTTTCTATATAATTAGTTAATGGCAAAAACTTGAGCTATTGATAGCAAGTCAGAAGGAAATCGGTACAACACCTTGTCTGTGCCTCTCGAAGTGAATTATCTGAGGACAGCAGCGTAAAGATTACAGAAATTGTGAAGGACTTTGGAAAATCCTTAGCTTGAAGAAACTAGAAAAGAAGAGCATGCATTTGGCAGTGAGATGGATTTCTTGGTTTATGTTTTTCTCTTACTTCATTCGTTTGTGTCCTGACACTGCATTATTTTTCTTTTCTCTCTTTCTCTCTCCATCACAACGTGTTACAGACTCCCTTCCACGGTGCCTTTCCACTGGAGAGCTGCTTCAGATGGTTTTAACCCCTCAAAGAGCAGAATCTGCAACTGTGCCAGCATCTCAGATTGAAGTATTTCTATTTCTTTTTCCAAATGAAAACCACATTTGCTCTTTTCCTTTCTCCAGGCTGACATGGCGACAGCAGTCCCCCACTTGGGATTCCCATGGCTGAGGCAGCCCTGTCTCTGGCTTCTGCAGGCACTGGCAATCCCCAGTGAAGTGGCACTGCTGGGGTGATGTCACCGCCATCTTCTGCGCTGCATTTGATGTGGATGTCAGGATGTGAGAGCTCGTCTGTCGCATCTGTTCTTGGCTTCCGTGTTCGGAAATCTCCGTGTTTATCAGCACTAACAAACAGCCCCGGTCAGACCACCAGTTCAGAACACCCCCTGAAGCCCAGCAGCCCCCCCACGTTTGCAGGCAGTGGAGGGAACCCCTCCCATGTTGGGGAACGTGTCCTGCGGGGCCGGGTGGCAGCAGGGCAGGGGTCACGGCTCTGAGCCCCGTGCTGCCGGCAGCCCTGGGAGAGCACCCTGGGAGTGCACAGGCACAAGGCAGCAGACGGGCAGGCAGATCCTTTTTTTTAGTTTTTGGGTAGGAGAGCAGGCCTGCCATTCCCTGACAACAGCATCTCTGCTGAAGAGCATGAAATGTCACTTTTCTTTGTGCCAGTAATGGCCAGAGGCGATGACAGCAGCAGTGTCCTCATTTGGATGCAGCACTTTCAACAGTTATTTTAACAGGTCAGAAGTGACAGATCAGAACAGAATTTAACTCATTTCACCGTTGCTGCTGCTGAGACCATTAATGCTGTGGCACAGCGTGCACACAGACAAGCCCATCCCCTAACACCCCTGTGAAATGTGCAGCATTCATCTGAGCTAGAACACACCATCCCAGCCAGGGGCCGGCTGGGGCACATTCCTGTGCTCTTTGGAAGAAGGGAAAAGGCGGCAGCAGCCCCTGTGCAGGCGGCCCAGCTCCAGCCCTGAGCAGCGAGGAGCTGCTCCAGCTCGCAGCCATTGCTGGCGCTGCCAGCCTGCAGCGTCCTGCACCCTGCGTGCAGAACGTGGGTGCTCCAAGCCCCCTGTCCAATGGAATGTGCTCTTGAGCCTGGAATATATGTTCTCCTGAGGTGACATACGTAGCCCATAAGGACACATGATGAGGTTTCTTAATGGGCATGAACGCTGGCGTTGTAAACACAGCCAGTGCAGCGTTCACAACATCTTGCTCTGGCATTTTGTACTAATTTCACACAAACATCAGAACGACGAGCAGCGCTTCTTCATGTGTATTGATTTAATAAAAAAAGTAATAACCTCCCATTCAGCCATCTTCCCTGTCTGAAAAATAAAAGATACTGCTGGGTGATTTGAGCAAACTCTGCACCCAGTTAATGTAGGCTATCATTTCATGCATTTCCTTTCTCAACTGGGGATCAGGGCAAATCCAAATGGAAATTATGCACAGGAGAATATATCCCAGGATATGAGAGACATTTACAGATACCTCAATAACTGTCATCAACTTTAATGCAGGCATGAACTCAATAATAAACCTTCTACAAAATTGCCCACCAAGGATCATTATTATGACAGCAGAGGTATCATGTAGATTTGTTCACTGATTAGAAAATGTTTACCACAGTGGTTGGCAAAGGGAAAGAAGCTGCCTTATGGACTGTCTTTTTGTCTCCACAGAGAAAAAATATCCATTCCAGGAGTATCCACCTGGAAAGCTTTCTTATTTTTAACAATAGCATCTTGGCAGCAGCCTACTAGAACTGAAGCTCTACATGTCACCTGATTCGTTCCACTTACACACTTTAATTTAAGAGACGGAATAAATTAAACAATGCACAACAAAGGCTTTGGTAATTCCCCTGAGTATTTGTTCTAAAAGAAGAAGAGGAAAAAAGGCAAATTCATCCTGCTAATAAAAAGCCTCCACTACAGCAATTCTGCCAAATGAAGAAGGCTCTGCTTTCTTCCGAGAACTCCCCTCGTGTTAAGGAAGTCATGTTTGGTTTTTGTTTGTGCCCTGTGTGCTCAGGGCCAAGGTCAGCCCTGGGAGGAGCGCACATGCGATTTCCAGCGATGTGGAAGCTCGTAATGGCCAGAATTGCCCATTACTGTACAGTGATTGTCATAGTGCTGTTCAGCCATACACAGTGGCTGAGCAGTGCTGTATTAATAAACCAAAGTAAAGGACCTCAGGGCCTGGCACAGAATCTTTATCTGAATGTATTTAATCGCATTTGTAAGTTTTTTTCATAAAATAATCTTTACATAGTGCACTCTCCAATTAAAGATTATACAGAATGAGGCATTCAAACTTCTGAAGGTTTTCATCTTAATGCAGCTGAGTGGAAAGTCATGAATCCAGGAGCTGAGCACACGGGGAATGATTTCATTTTCCACATCTTTTGGAAGAGAGTGCTTCCAAGGATAGCACGAGCACCCAAGGTGAATCTGTGTGTAGGGGAAAAAAGAACATTGGAAAAAAATACATAAATATAGATAAAACCAAATCTATTTTTACCCATTTGTTGTGACTGACTGAGATAGTATTGCTGAAATGTGTCCTGTCTCCAGAAAGAAAGTCAGAAAACTGAGGTTTCACAAAGACAGCCATACCTAAGGCAATTTTAGAAAACTTTATGAATAGATGTTATTAACTTAGAAGAGCAAGGGAAGAGAAGAGACTTAAGTCTGTAAGTATAGACAATTATAATCAGAGGAAGATTAGTGATGGGAGGCAGTTCTGCAAATGAGAATTTAAATGACCAATATGATGCAAAGCGTGGAGGCTGCAAGCAGAAAATCAGCCTAGAAAGAAGGCACAGGGCCATTCGGCTCGTTTCCAGCAATGAGGGCAATTAACAATAGCAACAACCCAATCTGCAACGTGGCACAGTCTCCATCCCTGGAAGCTGCCCTGACAGTGCCCGTGTGTCCTTGCAAAGGGCCACCGTGCCCAGCCCGGCACGTCATTGCGGAGCTGTCACGGCCGTCCTGCTGCTGCTGGGTCACGGCACGGGCTGCAGTTATTGCCATCAAGGAGCGGGAGGGGGGTTGGGAGTGGTTCTTCTGCTCATAAGGAAGAAATCTTGTGTCAGACACCTTTATATTTGAGTTTAATTTACAAAGACTCACTTCATCCAGTGCTCATAGCAAAGTCGCATTGTTCAGGTGCCCAATCTGAGGCATCGGAGGGTCAAAACTTCACCTACTGATGAAAGGAAATGCCACAGAACTGATTTCACTTCAATTCAAATAAAGAAATAAAAAATACAGGAATGAATCCTGTCCGAATGTCCTCTTTCACAAGGCGTGCCTTTAAACCCAGAACACTCAACATGGCACAGCAAGAGCCCCTGCACTCCAAATTCTGCTTCTGTCCAGCAGCACCTCAGTTATTCCACAGAACATGAAAATATTTCCACATCACATCAATTTTCTTCGGTTAACTGACAGCAAGTAGATTTCCCTACAGGACTGTGCTGTAACTCGGACGGGCAGATCCCCCGCTCCCTCTCCCACTCCCTGCAGGGCATCCCGAGCCCCCCAGCCCTGCAGCCAGGCCGTGCTCTGCAGCTCAAAGTTCCAATCTCAAAACATTTACTCATGTTCAACTTCACGTACTGTGAGCTGACTTTATTCAGAAAGTCAACTCTGACTGAAAAACAAAACCCCATAATTTGTGTTTTCACCTTCCCTTGTTGTGTCACAACCCAGTTACTTCATATATCCACAGCATTTTAGGTTGAAATCTTGACACTGCAGACTGTATCACCACCAAAATAAAGCACAACCACACGGCCACCCAGGCAGCAGTTGTACTTTTCTCCAGGAGAGTCAGATGGCAGACAATTTTCTGCTCCCAGTCTCAGTCTGTGACGGGAGCCCCAGCACGGGCAGCCGATGTCCCGTCCCAGCCCGGCAGCTCCCGTGCTGATGCCGGTATCTCTGTCTGCCTCCCTGGGTGCACACCAACAGATACGCTGAGTTATTCTTCATCTGGCACCCGGTGTAGATACCATAGAGAAATAAATCAGTCTCTTCCCATATCTGCAAGATTATTTGCCCATCAGAAGAAACATTTTTCACAGCGCTGGCTTCCTTCATGAATGCTAACAGGCATCCAAACCCACTATCTGTCCAACTGAGGGGACTAACGAGCTACTCGCAGGCTGCTTTTAATGCTAAGCATTAAATAAACCCGAGATGGTAGGGAGGCAGCGAGCTGCTGCACGCAGAGGCCGGCAGCGCAGGCAGCTCCGTGCCCCCCCCGAGCTGCCCTCCCCAGACAGGACAGATCTGATCCTCCTCTGCACCGCAGCCCCCACGGAGCAACGTGGGTGCCCTAGCAAGGAGCTGAGCAGTTTAAATGGGTTCGGGGGAAGTTTCAAGGTGTCAGCAGTAATGTTTACCTACAGATACTGAAGATCTTGTTAATTCCGCACTAAAAATGCTGATCAAGGAGTTAGTTAACTCCCGTGCATCAACAGGATCACAGAAACTGCCACTGCAGGGCGGCTGCGAGCCGAGAGCTGGGAGCCCTGCAGATCACCACAGTAAACCTGCTTTTACTGCAGCTATCCGAAGGAAAGCTGCAGCAGCAGGAATTTCCCAGGAAATCAAAAGGAGTTCAGCTATGTGCCGTCACAGTGGTGTCTGCAGGACCTGAGGCCTCAAAACACACATTACCAAAAAAGGAAGAAAGAAACAAATAAACACTCCCCTCAACGAAAAAAAAAGCAGAAAACCACACTAACAAAGAGATTGCCTCCAACCACCTTGCCCTGTGCGGGGCTCTGAGCACACTGCCAGCCCTCAGTGCCCCACGAGCCCCACCTGGCTGCCATGCCAGCTGCCCTCACTCCGTGTCAGCCCAGGTCTGGGCACCCAGCCCCTTCCCGAGCCGGGCTGTGTGTCCCTGTCTCCTGGGAGGCTTTGTGCCTGTGTCTCAGCTTCCTCCAGCCCTGTCACCAGCTTCACCTCTTGCTCCTGCCTGGCCCCGGCTGTGGTTTGTTCCCTGCTCGTTCTGGGGCTGTTCGTGGGCCCCTCGCCAGCTGTGGTCAGGATGGAGGACTGGCAGCCCTGGGTAACCCTGCGACCTGGCACCTTCCCCTTGGGAGCCGCTGTCTCGTGCCAGTCCAGATGTGTCCTGTCTCATGGATAAGGTTCGTAAGGCTGGCACACCTTGAAGCTCCCTGAGATCAGGTACGAGAGCTGCCTGTGGCTGCTTTCCACAAGATAACTGTTGAGAGCTTGTTATACTTCACTGGTGGAAAAAGAAATGAGCACCAACATTAACATTTACAGTAAGGAGCACCTTCCATGGTGGCTGTTCAACTGCTGTCATCAGTTACACTGAGGAAGCAAAGCGACTGCTCGCTGTAGGCCTGAGCTGCCAGGCAGCACTGCGATCTGTTCAGCACTTCAGTACGGAATGCTGAGGCACGGGAGCCATGCAGACACCTCGAGCCAGGATCAGCTCCTGCTGTATCTTCTGGGCAGTGTGTTCCCAGCCCCAGGAGCGATGGCCCTGCAGACCTCCCTGGGCAACCCACTGCAGGGCTGCTTTGTTCCCAGCATCAGAAACCTTCCCTGCCTGCTTCTTGCCTGAGCTCACCCTCGTTATGCTACGCATGATGGACGGAGAAAGCTGATTCCTTGTGCTCCTTGCCAGCCCTTTATGGAGCCGACAGTCATGAACCGCATCCCCTTGGAACTTGTTCACGCTCATTGTTCTGAATCTCTCCTCTAAGTTAAGCTTTTCCAGATTTTTTTCTGAGGTTTGTGTTTTCTCACAGACTCTAGCTGACCAACATCTTCCTTCAGGTGCAGCACCAAAAATTGGACACAACATCTCAGCCAAGACCTTCCCAACACTGAATACAGTGGAGAATTTATTTCATGTCTCCTGGGTAATGCTGGGGTCAGGCCCTGCTCTCACAGCTGCATGATATTGTTCAGTGTGTTTCAGTTACGCCCAATGTTGTTTCTGCATCGTATAAATGCAGGTTGCTCCTGCCTGCGTGCTGTACTTGGAGCATTTTTCATCTGACAGCTCCTACCTTTCCAGCCCTAGCATGGCAAGATCATCGCTAACTCGGGCTGCCCACCACTGTCTTTACAGTCCGTCCCATATTGATGCAGTGATGTTTAGGAGATGTCATCCACGCTGTTAAAAAGCTGTCCTTGGCCAACCCGTGCGGATGCAGCCCTTCTTCTTGGCAATAAATTTTAAAACCTTTCTACAAGTGCGCTTTCCAAGCACACTTGCACTTTGTCATGTATTACTATTGCTTCATAAAATAGAGGATATTGTATCCTCTAAACACTGCGCTGCTTTATTTCAGACCGTGCTTCTCCTGTTTGTCTCAGAGAATGCCACGTGAGGGGTTTGATTGTTGGAAGGCTTTTGAAACTGCGTCAGGTGGCTCTTCACTAGGAATGGTGAGATTGTTACTGTCTTGTGGGGAAAGAAATGGGCTGGTTTGATGTGATTCATTAAAACCAAGCTGTGCCTAATTTATCGTGCTGGCTTTTCACAGTTCCTCTGTGAAGGAAAACTAAGTTTGCTGATTTTTACCTCCTGGTTGTTTCTCTTGCTGAAGATCTGTATAATATTGACCCTTTCCCTGTTTTCCAGTACGTGGCACCACTGCTTGGCGATTGACTGTAATCACTGATAATTTTGAGATTTCTCTGGAGTTTTTCAGTCCTTGCCTATTACTGCCTTTATTTTCAAAAGAGTGGAGGTCCGTCCACCTCTTTGTTCACGCTCAGGTGTGCTGCAATTACCAGAGTTCTGTTGTCACTGGTGCATTTACCTGTTACCTTCTGCTGGAAGCCTCCTTACTCCATTGGATGCTGAAGCCACGCTCCCGGGGCCATCTCGTTTGGCATTGTACTTTGTTTCTCATTACCACTGCTATCAGTAGCTATGTGCTCTGATCTGTGGGCTTCTGTGTTTGCATAACACTGTGTTTTTTTCCTGTGAGTTCTTGCCTTTTGACTTGTGTTGCATGAAGTCCAACAGACTTGCCTGTCTTCTCTTCTGCTAAATTTCCTCTGCTTTGAGGTAGTGATTGCATCTTGACAGCCTTGTGATTTGCTTTGTTTCTGTCAGTGTGTCCTCTGACATTCACCTTAACAGACCCAGGTTATCTGCCAGCAGCTCTAGGCAGCCCAGGCTGATTCGTGCTGTCAGCACCGGAGCTTTCACCCCGGCTTTGCTTTCATCATAACTTAACAACATCTGCCTTGTCCAACAGCGGTCTGCCACTTCCAGACCAGAGATTTTTCAACAGCAGCAGTCTCTCACAAGGCTAAAAACGGAGAAAAGAGCTGAGATGGATTGAGCTGGAAGAATGAAAATGCGCGTCTCCCAGCTGCTGCTTCCCTTTCTGGAGCACGGCGCGGTGCCAGGCTGCTCTGTCTCCAGCAAGGAGCCCCTGGCAGGCACCGGAGCGGGGCAGGAAGGCCCTCTGGCAGCAATCTGTGTGAGCAGCGAGAGGTGCTGCTGGGCTGAGGGCATCTGCCGGGGGTGGAGGGTGATGCCGTACCTTCTCTGCTTTGTCTGCTCTGATGGAAAAATTCCTTATGATGAGGCCAGGTCACTCGTGTCTTTCATTAGGCCAAGAAAGGTTTCCTAACAGATCATAGGTTATTGTCAGCTTTCAGATCAAGGAGAAATGGCTGTGTATGTCAGCTTTTACCTGGTTTAGTTAGAATTTAACAGTGAAATCATCTGACTGCGGTACCTGAATAAGATTACCCAAGGTATTTATTACAGTGCTCTGGGCCTCTATTAAACTAAAAGCACAGAAAACTTTAGGCAAAAAAGGCACAAAGAAGACAAGATAACAGTAAAAATATCAGAACTTAAACATCTGAAAATCACTTTTAAAGAAGAAATCAGTATGTAGCAGCCTAATTCCTCCTTTGCCCTGTTCTGCCACTTGTGTGCTCCACCACCAGTAGGTGTAGGTTGGTGCACTGGAGCTGCAAGCAACATGTTAGCCTCGATGTGCGCTGCTCAGAAGGGCTTTAAAAGCATTAAAAGCAATTTGGACCTCACTGCAACTGGGCTGAGATCAAAAGGAGATGTCTGGGGGGGTCATTTACCTGTGCTTGTCAGTTGTCGTTTGAAAATCATTATAGGGAATTCCGGTGCCCGAATGCTTTAATAACAGGTTTGTTACGTATACACATGTACAATACCCACGTATGTTTCTATTATGCATAAAATAAGTACATATCTAAGTGGGTACAAATGTAAGTACATAAATCACTTCACCCCCCTGGGCTGGGGATGCAGCTGTGGCTTTCAGGGTCTGTTGTCCCCGGGGGAGTGCGGGAGGCACCAGCAGAAATGCTGCTGCAGGAGCGCTCTGTGGCATGGGAAATGTCTGGGAAAGGGGCTTCGGTGCTGACCTAGCCTCTGTCTTAGGGAGAGCAGGTATCGAGAGATCAACATGAACCAGCCCAACAGGGAGAGGCAGAGCTGTGTGCCACCAGGCATCCAAGATCACTGGGGAAAGATGAGTGAAAAAGTTAAAAAATGGGATAAAAACAGTAACAGTGCCACAGATCCTGCTAGCATGGGGTAATCATGATTGTAAAATCACCTGAGGTAAGGGGTCTGGGCTCTCTACAGATAAACTGCTCTGGGAAATTCTGGGTGAACAGAGAAAGGAAAATTGAACTGTTCTTAGGAGGGACGGTGAGGAGCGCAGACTGCCCCGGGACAGCCCTGCACAGACCTGCTGGGGACAGCAGGGCTTCCCCTCCCCACCCAGCGGGACAGGGCTGCGGCTGCCGGCCCCTCCAGCTGCAGGAACCGATCAGCTGTGGTCTTATAGACAAGGAAACAAGGTGGGGGTGTCCCTGTGCTCCCTGAGCCTGGAGAGTGGTGGCATGGGAAGTTCCTCCGTGTCCCTAATGAGGAGGGAGTGCTCTGTAGCATTTTAATCTGCTGAGCCGCTAACAGGAACATTAGTGTAACCAGCGGGTAACACCCAGCTGCAGCTGTAAATAGGAAATGCAAGAGCTCAGTTCATCAGGTTACTGAGAAATGCCAGGGACAGCGTTTTTCTTCAAGAGAAGGAAGGTTTTGCCACAAAAACAGGCAGCTGTAGCTTCGTGCCTGCTGCTGGGGGGGCAGATGGAGATCCAAAGGGCAGAAGTATCTTGGGCAAGGGAGAGATGCATCTCGAGTGGTGGAGCTGAGTATTTTAATAAAATGATCTAATGAGAGCGTCAGAAAGAGATGGTGGACTCAAACAACACAAAATCCTCTGGTTTCAGCGGGCCGGGAGCAGGAGGGTACAAAGCCTGGGGAACAAATGCGGGGAGGAAGCTGGGCAGGCAGTCTGGCAGCTGCTGAAGGAAATTGCTCTAAGGGCACGATGGCAAACCGCCCTTTTGTGGAGGGAAGATGAAAAAAGAACAAAATACATTGAAAGAGGCCAGCAGAGGCTGGAGCAATGAAATGTGGCCTGAATATCCACCTCTACCTCCAGTTCTGAAGAACTCGTACGTGATGAGTACATCTGTCAAGATATTTGTAATGGAAAAGTTGTGATTTATGAGTTTGCTTTGTTTTTCATTACTTTTTCCTCATTTTTTGAAAGTAAAAGCAAAACTTAATGGTGAACAGTCAGATTTTCTCCTTCTTGTTGTTGCAATTTTAAAAGTAAGGGGGGGAGTAGACTTCATTTAGGTATTATTTTAATATATGAGAAAGCAAGCTTGTAATTTCTAATTGAACAATCAAATGCAATACCTCTGACTTGAAATGTTTTACTCTTAAGATTAAGTGGTTGTTTTCAGATAATGGTTGTTTTCAGGCAAAGCTTGGAGTCTATCAAGTGCCAATAAACAGGGAACAAGCCTGCTTCCAGTAACAGTTTGTCAAAAATTGCTGATGTAAAGCTGGAAGACAGCTTTAGTCTTCAGGAAGAAAGGTAAAGGAGAAAGCGGGGGATGTTTCTATTTCTGTTTGTATAATGCTGTCTGACTCTTCTCAAGGAAAAACAAAAAAAAAAACCATGCATTTTTCCTGCAGATTTTGATTTTAGGAAAAAAAGGCGTTTTTCAGCTAGTTGTGTTCAAACCATTTGCAGACCTACAGAGCAGTTTCATTAATGACACAATTCCAATCATCTTGCTGCTTCCCCGTGGCAGCCTGCAGTGAAACCAGGTCTTGGAGCCTGCAGGGTCCTTTGTGTGCAAAGGGTCAGCGAGGTCAGACTGACGAGCTCACCTTGCTCTCTGGGGAGATCCTCTGTCCCTAACAAATAGGTATCATCACTGGATTCCTCAGAATGCTGCATGTTGGAGATGCTTGACTTTGATCGTAAGGTGGTGGTTGTTCTCTCCTTCCATGAGGGTGCCAAGATTAGATGTAACAATAAATTCCCCACACGTTCAGTTCCCTTCGTATCTGGCACCACCCGCTTTGCAGCCACCCTGAGCACGTGTAAGGGGAACGCCAGGTCAGGGCCTGAACCTGTGATGGAGCACCTGGCAAAGGGTGGGGGCTGCCTGGAGAGCACCTGTGCCCCCCCCCCCACCTGACCAGGAGGGCTGGTCCCAGGGTGGGGCTGCCCTGGGCTCATTTAAGAGCAGCCACGGAGGGGAATGCGTCTCTTGTGGGATCTGGCTGCTCTTGGGGGGATGCGTCATCATCTTGGTGGGAGATCACCATTATGTAAGCCTGAAACCTTTGTTACCCTTGTTTATGACCATTAAACTATCCAGTACTTTACCTGGGCTTGCTAGAAGTCTATCTGAAGCAATCTCTCTCCTTCAGTTGCATGACAGCATGCAATGGCGGCTGCTGGACTTGGTGCAGATTTCATATGTGCCCAAAAAATGAGTGTTTGCAGAATGGCTGAGGTTGGCAGGGGATCTGGAGCCCAGGCCCTTCCCAGGTGGGGCCACCCGGAGCAGGGTGCCATCTGGCTTCGGGCTGTCCCCAGAGATGCAGATGGGCCGCTCCGTGCAGCAGCACTGAGACGTGCCCAGCATCCTGGCCCAGGGGCCCCCAAACAAACAGAAACATTTTCAAGCATTAAATATTCCCAGAGACAGGTTGGAAGAGGAATTGTTCGGTTGTTTGAGGCTCCTTTGTAAAATACAAGGCGTAAAGAGGGGGAACCTGTGAGTAATGCAGCACCACAAAGCTGTAACTGTAAAAGCTTCAGTGGCCATAAACCATGCCGTGCTGGCCCTGGCTGCTGGCTGTATTTCTGGTGGGTGAGGAGCATCCTCCCAGCATGGGAGTGTGATTTGTGAGCACATCCTGTCACCTGCAGCTTGATGGAGGGCTTGGGACCAGCTGACATTGCCCTCCATTCCGCTCACGTTCCGGTAGTTACGAGATGTATCCTACAAAGTGGCAATTCAGGGGAAGATGCAATGCAAAGAGCTTTCCTGTGAGATGAAATCCCATGCAGCCAGTTGCATGTGGACCTGGGCTCTGATACCGCTGTCCCTGTTCCTCCTTCAGCTGTCCCTGGGTGTGTGCTGCCTGGCGGGGACCCGTGGAGGCACCCGGTGGAGGAGGAGCTGCTGTTCCTGAGCTGAGAGCAGCAGGAGCCAGTTCCCGATCTGGCTCTCACACACAGGCTTTGCTGTGTGGAAGTGTCTGCAGTTCTGTGGTCTGTTGTGAGAATGAACGCTTCTGAGTAGGAGTGCTCATGTAATGTACTGAGATGGGGACAGGCTCTGACCACGCTTTGCTCGTGACCTTTTCAGAATTCGGTATTTGGTTTGAGCAGCCGCTTCCTCCAGCGCCCAAAGGCTGTGGGATGCGGTGTGTGAATGCAGGGCAGCTGGAGGAGCCAAGTAATCAAAGTGCACTTTCACAGCAAAGGTCACGAGCCTATTGCATGGCATATTATTGTACACCACATTAATTTCCAGAATTTACAGGCTGGAACTTGCACATAAAGGCATCTGGATGCTGAACTTAAAAGTAATTCTGAGGGATTACTTATGGAATACCGTGATGCTGAAGAGTGGTGAACTGGAAGAGCCTGCTGGATATTAGAGAAGGAGACAAAAGTATTTTAAACAGTGACAGCAAAAAGGCCACCAGCACTGGGCAGGGCCCTACCAGCACAGCTGGGCACTGCTGGGCTGCGTGGGGCTGGGGCTCTCTGGGGTGTTCAGTGCAGGGCTGCAGGAGTGAGGAAGGGAATGGAGCATCTCTGCGAGGGGAGGCTGAGAGCTGGGCTCCTGCAGAAGGCTCAGGGGGATCTTATCCATGTCTGTAAATACCTGAAGGGAGGCCGTGAGGAACTGGAGCCAGGCTCTGAGTGGTGCCCAGGGGCAGGACAAGGGGCAATGGCCACAAACTGGAACATGGGAGATTCCATGTACGTGTTGTGAGCAAGGGTGGTCAAACACTGCCACGGGTTGCACAGAGGTGGGGGAGTCTCCATGCTTGGAGACGTTCAGAGCCCAGCAGCTGAGCACTGTGACCTCTGCAAGTTTTATTCAATGCCCATGGACAGCTGACGGCATCCCTGTGTGCGTGGAGTACTCTGCTAAAGGTGTGCCCTGGGTCTGAGTGAATGGCCTTTAGCCAACTTCATTAATAAGACTGGCAGTAAATAATCTCCTATTAATTCCTCCTTCTGCTTTACAATATCCTCTTTGCGCACACTTGTTAACAGAAAAGCTGTTTTGTAGGAACTCAAATCTCTCTTCTGTACATGGATTTTTTTTTCCCCCAAAGTTACTTAACAGGAGGTGTTTTATGAAGTGAGCAGCTACTTTGTTTAATGATAAAAGTAAATCAACTAGGTTCTGAGTATCAGGACTAATCCCTCCCTCTCACCATCCGAGGTGTTCCCGTAGCTGTGCCTCTCCTTTCCTCCAGCCTGCTCCTTGCTGCAGTGCTGCACCTGCAGACCACGTTCCTCCACCCGTGCTGCACAGAGAGCACTAACGGCTGCGCAGGGCTGATGTCACAGCTGGTACCGAAGCTATGGGAACCAGGTAGCGCAGCTGGCTTGTTTCCAGAGAATGGCTCTGAACACAAGTAGTGAACTCGTGGCAGGTGGGTGCTGGAGGAGCACAGGTGGATGCTGCAGGGTGCTCCCTGGGGCTGTGACGTGGCATGGTGTGCAGGGAGGATGGGGGGGGGATCATCACCCCAGGCCTCTGTTGTGCCTGCTCCTCCCCAGCGGTCTCTGAGAGGGGGAGTGTGGGTGCCCCAAAGCAGGGTGCTTGTGTGGAGGGTACCTGAAGTCTGGGAGGGAATCTGAAACTGTCGTGGGTGAAGCAGAAGAGCTGTTGCTCCCCAGATTTCCCCGGAATAGTCTGATCCAGCACTAGGAACCATTTCAGTCTGGTGTGGAGAAAGCAATTGGATCTGTGCAGCTTTGGAGCAGATCCCAGCAGCAGCTTCTGCTGTCCTTTGACCTCCCATTAGCTCAGGAGTTAACAACGGTGCTGTGCAGTATTGTCTGAGCCATCACTTTGTAATTATGGAGAAGTTAAGTAGAGCATGGCAAGCTCAGGACAGAAGAAGCTTCCCTTCTGATGGCCTCAGTCACCCAGGAGAGAAGGAAGGAGGGAAAGCAGAGATGCATGCGGGGGGGGGAGCGGTGGGGCTGAAAGCAGCTCGGTGCCATCCCCACCCCAAGGGACTGCGGAGCAACCTCAGACCCCCAGAGGAGGGGGGAGCTGCAGGGCTCTGCGGTAAGCGTGTCTGAGCTGCAGGGGAGGGCTTTGCCCTAAAGGCACTTGGAAACCTGGGTCAGCCTCCTAATATCTAAGGAGACATCCTTGTAAGGACAAAGCTGCTGTGGGTGTAACTGCAGTGACTGTGGCGGTGGTTGCTTTGTTTTTTGGGGATGGGTTTTGCACATTGTGAACTTAGAAGCTAAGGAGTTTTCCTCACTTTCATGAGAGCAGAACCCTTGCTCACTGGGAGGCTCAGGAGGAGCCTCATGTAGCTGGAGCCGATGCTGCTGTCCTGGAGATGTGCCTGGCTGTGAGCCTGGGCAGCCCAGCTGCAGGAACGTGGGAGCCCTGTCCTTGGAGACATCTGCACATCAGAAGGAAATGGTCCAGAGCAAAGCGATCTGCCTTTGAGGCTGGCCACAAGCAGGGGCACGGGCCAGGGGTGTCACCCAGCCAGCACAGCGAGGTCAGGCACTGGGTGGTGTGGTTGGGACTCTGCCCCGACTGCAGTTCAGAGCAGGGACCCTCGGGGCGGGTTGTCCCTGTCTGGGTGGGCCTGGAGTGTCTCCAAGGATGGAGCTTCCACAGCCTTTGCATTTTCTCAAAGCCTTTGCTCTTGCCAGCATTGGGCTACTCGTACATTAAAAATGTCTCCCTGCGTCTAAGGGGAACTTCTCACACTCCATCCTGTGCACGCTGCCTCCCATCCCAGCACCGCTCTGCTATGGGAAGAGTCCTCCTCCACTTTCCCTACAGCCTCCTGCTACCTGAAGGCAGCAATCAGGTTCCTTTTGCCCTCTCGAGCTGCAGGGACCCATTTCTCCCAGCACTGTGCTGCTGGATCTGTGCCTCACAGCTCTTGTGAGCACCTTGCCTTGGCCGGACGCAGGCTGCAGCCCAGCTGGCCGTGCACCCAGCGGGCAGCCCGGAGGAGCTGCCATCCACCAGGGTTTGTCACAGCGTGCTGCTAGGGGCATTGCTGGGAGACGGTTGATGCTATTGACTCTGCTGTCACTAGTACTGCACTGAAGAGTTATTTGGAGCCTTTTTGTCAGCATTTACAATCCATAAGGTTCTATCACGCTTAGTGCTATCAATAACAGTGCTTTAAGAACACATTTTTGTTGTGTATTTCCTCCACTCACAGACATTCTCCTTTAGAAAAAGAATGCTTTTCATCCCAGAGCCTTTTTTCCTGCCGGCGCACATGTGCTGAGCTGTATCAGGAGCAGGACTGTGAAGCAGATAAAGAGCTGGCCATATGCTTTCTTTATGTTCTCGCAGCGCCTGGAGCTCTGCAATCTGGCACAGGCTTCCGAGCAAGCACGAGCAACCTGACGGCATCTCCGCGCTCTGCTGCCTGCGAGCAGCGCTGCTCAGCCACCAGCACAGCAGCGCGTGGGAGCACAGCCCTGCTGCTCGGCCCCGGGGACAGGCAGCTGCCCGGAGAGCGCAGCTCTGGGGCTGATTTGCTGCTCTGTGGCCAAGATGCAGCCAAAGCCACGGCCGGGTGCTGGTTCTCACCCATGTGCACTTGCACCAGTGGATTAATGCAATTAGATGTGAAGCAGTGTGTTTGTTTTTTTTAATCAATCTTTTCCTTTCGTTGACAGTGTATTGCTGCTCTTATTCAGAGAATGGCGTATTGTAGCAGCCCAGCCAGTTGCATGGTAACATATCAGTGTTTCCAAATGGAAAATGCTTTGCATTACGCTGGAGCCTTCTGCTCCTATTTGCCGTTTCTTAATGAAGGGCATTCTAGTCTGCAGTCTTTTCTTGTTTTATTAAAAAGCTTTAAAAATATTGCTCATAAAATATATATACTATTTTGAACTTTTGCTCCTGCTGCAGGGATGGATAAATACTCTGCATTAATAAAAGCCAAGGAGAAATAGAACTGCAGCATCCAGAGCCCTTCCCGGGGGCTGTCAGCTGTTGACATTCCTGCCCGAGGTGGAGCAGCTCTGTGTGGAGCTGTGTGCTCAGGGCTGGCACAAAGGTGCACGGAGCAGAGCCTGTGCCCTCGGTGCTGGGCCTGGAGCTGTGTCCCTGGCAGTGCTGGGCCCCACGGTGTGAGCAGTGCGGGGCCATGGGGGGAGGCTGATCTGTTCCCCCAGAGTTTGAGATGAAACGGGTAAGACACTTCCAAAATGAAAATGTGAGAGCAATTACACTGTCATTTCTCCTCTCTACTTTCATTGGAAAGAGGCTTTAAAAAAAGATTTATTTTTTTTTTTTTTTTAAACTAAATCCTGGAGCTACAGCTGGGGTGTAAAGCAGAGGGCTCTCGTCTCAGCAGTTCTGTAACATTGCCAGACATGGGGATGCCAGTAGGTGTGTTGTGCTGAGGTCACACTGTGCTTTGTGCTCCTCTCCTGCTGCCCTGTGCCTCTTGGATTTTGTTTTATTGTCCAGTTTTTGGTCCCTTGGGTGGGGACTGCATCTCTGTTTGATGGCTGCGCATCAGCAGAGCGAGGCTGCTGCACCAGGGTGGGCTGCACAGCTGCTTGCTGTGGGCAGAAGAAATAGGAGCAAGCAGGAAAGTTCCAGGTCCTGGTCAACAACACAAAAAGGAATGCTGAAATTAAAGAGGTGAAAAAGCAAATGAGCAACTATGGAGTTATGACTGCTATCAATTAGGCAATATGACTAAACTCTTCCTTCCGTCAGCACTGAATCTGACATCAGTCGATTATGTCAATGTTGTCAGGAGCCATCAACAGCTCTTAGAGCCACACTGGCCTCATAGTATATAAACTGTGGAGTAAATAAATCAAACAATATGAAGAACGCACAAATGTGCTATTTCTGAGGGCTTTTTTTTCACACTTTCTAGGCCATTTGTCTGCTCTGTGCAGTATTTTTTCACAGCCTATTTCCATCTGTTTCCCGTGGAACTGATAATGTTCTGCACAGCGCTTCCTAATCCTGTGCACAGCACTGCAATTGAATGCCACTCACAATTCACACCTAATGCATGCTGAAAACAAGGAAAAACAAAAGCTCTCCTGGTTTGTTTCTAGCTTAGGTATTTTGAGGTGTTGCTTGTTTTTCTGCTTGGCGCTGAGCTTGCAGTATGATGTATTCTCTACTTTCAACAGTAGAATCACATCTTTCTTGGGTGGGTGGGGTGTTGAGGAGGAAATAGTGGTCTGGGAAGGAAGTGTGTCTGCAAGGCCAAGCACCATCCACAGGAGCTGGTGATCTATGTTGGATTCAGAGCAAACTGCAAATGTTACAGCACTTTTCCAGCTAATGCTGTGATGGTCAGCAGCTCCTGAGCACTTCTGTCCGCTGGCAGTCCCCAGCCAAAGCCTCCAGTGCCTTTCCTTGACTTTGTGGTGGACACACAGCCACACAGCATATTTAATCACTTGTTGCTCAGCAAACCTGCATTTAAACAGGAAAACTGCCTTTGAGAAAATTTATTTCTTAAGCATCTGTTTTAGTGGAGTTCTGTGTTTTGTTATCAGAAGACTCAGTAATCGTTCCAGAGCGTTCCTGTACGAAGCACAGGGCTTCGCCTCGTGTTCCAGGTCTGCCTGCTGCCCCCCAGCAGCTCCCACGCAGCGCAGTGCTGCCAGGGGTCCTGCCAGGGAAGATGCTCCACTGTGAGCCCTGTGCCCTTTGGCAAGTCGTTGCAGGAGGTACAGTGGGAATTACACAAATACTTGCAGATCTGCCGTCTTTCTGAAAATCAAATGCCTTTGCTTCAATATTTTTCCCTCCCTTCCTGTGCCTTGCTGCGTTCCCAGAGTGCAGCCTGGGGGACAGCTCTGCACCCTGCTCAATGGTGCAGCAGGGCAGAGCAGCCAGGAACAGCAAGTCCTGTCCTGTGCATGTTCACGTGAGTAACTCATCTTCATCATCTCCAAGTCCTCTTGGCAGGGCTCCCCACAGCCCTTCACCCCAGTGCATGTTTTTCCTTAAGGCCAGCATCACTGTTGCATTGATGATCCTAAGCATGGTGGCGTGCAGCAGAGCACTTTTTGGCTTCCTGTCCTTTGCCTTGATCCCTGAGAGCCAGAGGAGCATCTCAAGGACATGCTTATCACTAACAAGAACTGCAACTAAAGATGAAGCATCCCCCACTCCTTTAAGTTCCTGTAGCTCGCTCAGTGCTCTTCTTTCTTCACCTTCTTTAAGAAGCAAATGTTGCTAATTCTCTCGGACACCCACAAAGGAAGTGAGCAGTTGTTAACTGAGGCCCTGTGCTGTTTGCACACCTGGGTTTGGTGCTTACTGAGCGGAGCTGGCTCACTCCAGCGGGTGTGAGGTAGGGCTGAAACCAACAGTGACATTGGCACAAGCTGGTATGAGCACTGCTGTCTCTATCTCATTTGACCAAATCATACGCATTGTGTCCTCATGACCCAGCTTTCTGAATGGGTGTTTACACTGCAAAAAAGCCATCGAATTCCAAAAACAATTTTGAGAGAATTCTGTATCTCCAATTCCAGCTCTTTATCTCATCCAGCTCTTTACTGTTACCGTTTCTTTAGCACTGGGATTGACAACCCATTTCAGAAATGATGGAAAATACAGCAGCTGCAGCTCTCATGGAGGTGCAGAGGGAAGGGCAGGCTCGGGCACAGCAGCGTGAGGGGTTTCTGGAGAGAACGGACATAATGACATTTACTTTGGTGTGGAAAAAGTTGAAAGGGGTGATTTAGAACTGTTCTGTGACCAATTAGGCAGATACTGCAGCCAGTAATTTTAATGCACATGGATGGAAGATGGTTATAAAGAAGTGATGGAGCTTTGAGAGGACAGTGCAGATAAAGGGAGGCAGTAGCAGATCCAGTTCTGTCCACCAGACACCTTAGGAAGGCCCATGAGCAGCCGATGAGCTCTCACTGTGATCCTTCAGACTCACTGAAGCTGTTGTCCTCAACCGAGTCCTGGCCATCCTTCAGCCTATCAGACCGCACCGCTGAGGGATTTGGCCTGGAAACTCGAGGGAAAACTTCTCTGAATTTAAACCAGTTTACCCAATGTGTATACCTCTGTTACACGTGAACCCTCACTCTTCACAGCTTCTCTCTGGGTAACTTGTTTAACTGTGTCCGTGACAAAGCATTATTGTCCTTACACACAACAGAAGTTTTGCATCTTGTGCCCGTTCCCTCTTTCCCTCTCACAGCGCACATCTGGGAAGGGGCTAGCTCTGTCTGCTCCACAGCTGTCCTCCAGGTAACTGAAGGCAGAAACCAATCCCCTGCCCACTGTGTGGATCTGTTCCAGGCTGGCTGTGACGCTTCTGCCCGCTGAGCTTTGGAGACTTTGCCCCCGTCCCATCGGCCGGGCCTGTGGGCCTGAGGCGAGGCCGTGCCGGGACCCTGCTGGGTGGCAACACCTTCTGCTCCCCCACCATCTGCAGAGCCTTTCCACTGCAGGAAACAATCAAGTTGGCTACGATTTCTTCCTCGTAAATCTGTGCTGGATGTGCCCAGAAGCTGCTTTGTACTGCTTCTACCTAGAAACAGCTCCCAGGAGCCAGGCAGACAGGGGACAAACGTGCCTGTGTGTTTATAGAACACTCCAGGTTGGAAGGGACACGTAAGTCCAGCTCCTGCCTTCATGCAGGACTGTCCAAAAACCAAACCATGTCTATGAGAGCCTTGTCCAAACACTTCTTGAACTTCTTGATGAGACTTGCAGAGATTTGCAATGCTGCCATCCCATGACCTTCTGTGTTCTCCAAACCAGAGCTTGCTCTGCCTTTCACCAGCCGGGTCTGTTTTGCCACGGTGATTTTGGGTGGAGGATCGGTGTGCATGTTGTCCAGGCAATGGCTGTCGTTCGTTACACTTTGTCTGGGATGGATGAATATAGGTGCTTCTTTGTGAAAATACTTCTTGGGGCAGAGGGATTCTTTGGGGGAACTTCTCAAATGATGTAAAAATTGATAACAGTCATCGTCCATCCATCAGTTTCGTACTTACAGATGGTTGTGATTTGCAAGGTGTAATTCGCCATTGACTTTATATGCCCGATTCTTGGGGAAGTTAATAATATTTGCTTATATTTCTTCAGCAGAACTTTATTAAATACAATTTTCAGCCTAATTAAACCATTTCAGGATTTTGGCTTCCTGTCACCCAAAGATAAGTCTGGAGCGTAAAATGAGGTAATAGCGATAGAAATTCAGAATACATTTATAGAGATTTTTTAATAACTTCTGTATTGTTTTAATTTCAATTACATTTTATTTTAATATATTTAAGGAAAAAAATACAAGCAGCAGTTACTGGGAGCTGTGACCCCGATATCTTTAATAAAATATTAAATTGCAAGTTATAATTATATTACATGTGCTAAAGAGTACAGTTAAGACTTGGCCATTCAGATGTCATAAAACCAAAATGTGCCCAAAGAAAGAGCAGCTCAGCTGGAACACTGTGCCAGCTTGCTGCTCGTACAATCTTCTTCTCCAGGACACTGACCTCAGAGGAAACGTATGCTTTTCAGAAAGGTCTTACCTTTTCCCGGCTGTAAGGATGCACGTCTTCGCAGAAAAGAGGAACGCGTGCGTTACCAAAGGCAGGAATGACCACGCAGTGTGGGATTTACTCTTCCTGAAAGAAAGACTTTGAACCTGCAAGAAGTAAAGGCCTCATTAAGCACGTTTAAGAAAAAAATCAACAAACACGTAGAGAACTGGTCATTGGGAGAACCTGGTTACCTCGTTCTGAGCGTACCGCGTACGAACAATTTCTGCAGTGACAGTTTGTTTGCAGTCCTCTTCCTTCGCCATGCTTCACCTCCCAGCGCCCATCCCTGCCTCCCTTCTTGTGTCACTGCTGTATCGCCAGGGCAGAAATTTCTAGATCTACAGAAGGATCTGGATTAACAAGAAATAATAATAATGATAATAATTATAATAAGAATAGTAGTAGTTGTGTCGTTGTTGTTGTTGTTGGATGATCTCAGGGATCCCGTTTCAGCGCTGCATCCCAAACACATACCCAGTAAAGCAGCCATGAGCTGTGAGGTATAGCTGGAATGGCTGGGAATGCAGTGATTCTCTTAAATACAATTTGTAAACAACCACACTCTTGGTATTTTTTCTTATCTCAGTTATGTTTCAGTTCTTGTTTGTTCTAAACCTTGTTTTTCCCGTGTACTCAAAGCAGACTTGTCCAGATGTGTACTTGCCAGAATTATATATTTCTATATTTTCTCTGAATTATCTCCAATATCTTATATCCAATACAGCACAGTAACAGCATGGAACAGTGCATAAAACTTTCTGGTGTCAGTTGTTGAAAGGAGTTGGAGAAGATGCAATTAGGTGATTGGTGATGTCCAGGAACTTTCCATGTCTTTGAAAACCAAGGATATCTCACTGAGGGGCCTTAGGAGATAGAGACAATGGTGGATTTGAAGATTGAAAGCTTTGAAAGTTAAAAAGAACATTCTGAGAGCTCGATATCTTCTCAGCATCAGTACATGCCAGAGAGACAAGAGATGGAGAACTTCTGAGGAGTTCTCCGTGTAATTGCCTCTTGCAGTGATGGAATGACTGTGCTGCTTTGGTCCCAGTGCCAGTGGAGAAATGGGGAGAGGGGGATCAGGGCACAGGGAGGTGCCTGGGGCGGGTCACGCTGAGCTGGGGGCTGCATGAGGCCGTCCCAGCAAACACTGACAGCGGGCCCTTGTACCAGGAGAAAGCCCTGCTTGCTGTGGGAATGTTCCTCTGCAGAGCGACCAGTGCAGCGGGACCGTGGCTGCTGTTCTCGGGGCTCTGAGTGACGGAGCATAGGAGAGGAGTGGAGCGGTGATGGAGCTCTGAAGCGGGGCTGGAGCTCTTACCTGGCACTGGGGTGCATGCACAGCACGGGCAGCGCTGGCTGGGGGGTGGCTACAGCGCTCCGTGCACCTGCAGGAGTTTCCCTGGAATATCAGCAGGAATGTTGAGACTGTGGGGCAGCTGTCATTTCCTGGGGTTTTTGCTGAGTGCTGGCTTTAAAGTGGGAATTGGCATTCTGTCCCAGCTGCATTTTCCCCAAAGACAGAGGTTTTGGGTGGCAGCATCATTGGCTCCCCACCCAAGGCAGATCAGATCACACTGCTCACAGGAAGGGAAAAATTGCTCCTGGGAAACACAGAGGCAGCAAGGCGCTGTGCAGATTTGGAGTTCTTCTGATGCTCCACCTTTGATGCAGATCAGTTCCGTGAATTCATTTCCCAGCATTCTCAGTTTGCAGCACTCTTTGGATTGCGGTGTTTCCTTGCCTTCTGTGCATTTCTGAAGCTGTTAGGGTGCCCGAGGAGGGAACTAGCAAAATCACACTTCCCTGAAACACGAGCAGCAGTGAAGGAAAAGGAAGATGTGCAGCTGCCATGCCCAGGAAGGGGAAGCAGCAGTGGGAGGGGGATGCTGGCAGCGGGCTGTGCCCGTGCTGGGGTGGAGGGGAGATGGGCAAGCTGTGCCCAGCTCTGCCACGTCCAAGGGACCCCTGTGCCTTTGGTGCAGGGCAGCCCAGGCTGTGCGGTGCCCCCACCCTGCCCTGACCCCCCAGGCCCTCCAGCCCCACTGGGATCTGCACAGTGCCCTGAGGTCAGCTCCAGCTGGGCTGAGGGACCCTGAGAAAAGAGCTATTGCTAAGTCCATAACCTCTGCTGGAACTTCCAGATGTGAGACCAGGGAGAAAACAGAGGAACTAATCATAGAAGTTATGTAATCATTTGCTTGGTTGATTGATATCTTCCTTAAATAACAAAAATAGCTTAAATAGGACATTGTAATTTGTAGAATTCTTCATGGGTGTCTCTTGAAGCAAATATAACATCCTACTGCTATACATCTCCATGCAGATGCCGAGGGTGTGCCTGCTGCCTCTGGCCATTAACCACTCATTAAATTCAGGATCCCTCCCCCCACCCGTGAGTTAACCCCTGGCTCTCAGGGGTTGCGATGGTCCTGATCAGAGCTGCAGCCTGTGCTTCGCCAGGACACATCTCCCGGGCCTGCGAGATGCGTGCCGCAGACATTGCAGAGTCTATTTTTATCCTTTTCTTAAGGAAGCGTTGCTCATGTATTTCATTTATTCATGAAAAAGGCATCTTCTCCTGTCCTGCAGTGCCACAGCTAATTTCCATCAAGCCGGTTAACGCACAACTGTTTGACACAGGGAATGCTGCTGAGCCGGCCAGCCGATCTCTCGCCACATCCCTGCCACGGGCTCACGGCTCTGCAGCGGGTGCAGCGTCACGTACTGGAGCAGAGGGGAGCAGAGCCCATGGCCGCCCTCTTCGTGTTGGAAGTGCAAGGAAGAAACCTCCTGCTCCAGCCCGGGGTGCAAGGCCGTGCACTTTCCCGTATGTATTCAGACATGTTTGTGCATCCTCAGTTACCCACAGGCTGTGACACGTCGGCTGTCCCTGACCTGCTGTGACCACACTGCAGGTTCTCTGTTACTTGTTGTACAGTACATCAATGGGTGAAGTACGGTATTTTGGATTTGTTCCTCACATCAAGGCTTGCCTCATTCTTTTCTCCATTCCCCAAAAGCAGTGCCATGAAGTGTGACGGGTTTCAGGTGTGTTACATCACAGGCCTTCTGTATAGCACCAAGGTTTCCAAATTACTGAGAGAATGCTGAAACCAATTGATTCGGAGCGTATCAGAAAACCCATTGCTGCCTCAGCCAGGCTTCCTCCATGAGCACTTGCTTTCCCATTGGTAGACGTCCTGTTATCTAAAACTCCTGCGCTCTGTGTCACCCTTACCAAGGGTGACGCTGCACTTCCAGCAGCAGCACACCAGCAGGAGGGGGAAGGCGCTGCGGGCAGCCCAGGACCGCACCGAGGCACCAGAGCCCCATCGCCCCCAGACGCCGTCGGTCCCGGGAGCGGCCCCGGCCGCGGGGCTGCCGGTGCCAGCCAGGCATCGGGCTGGGCTGCGGGTCCTAAAAGCAAAGTGGAGTTTAAAGGTAATTACTCAAAGACTAAAAGAGATTAATTACATAAATTCAAGTTTAATACATTATCTTGTCCCGTAGTAAAGAAGATTATGCTGGTCAATGCAAATGTAGGCCTATGCACATCTGCATTTTTTCCATGGATGTCTTCAGTGTTAATAAGGCCTTGGTAATCTAGTTAAACTTGAATAGTTGTATTAATTCAGCGCACTTATTGAGATTACAGTTTTCTGTAAGCAGCAAATATTTCAGTTAGGTTAGTGTGCTTAAGCAGCAGAGAGAGCTCACTGACATAAGCAGCAAATCTTTAAAAATACATGGAAGGCCTGGCACAAAGTCTCTTAAAAAGCTCCTTTTTCTCTTCTACTTTATTCTTGTTTTTCTTAAGTAGGTGGAAATTACTCAAAATCAATAATGAGAGTTGCAAGGTCAGGAAGAAGACCATCCCAGACTTGGGTCTTAATTTCAGGGCCAATTTGCCTCACTTTCCAGTAATCCATTATTTGAGTTTTAGCAGATCTGACAGCTAATTAATTATAAAGGAAGATTGGAGAGTGGACAGCAGCAGTGGCACAAGAGAATTCATCTTTTCTGTCAAGTTACTAATGCGTATCCGTTCTCCTGGCAAGGAAAGGAATACTTGTAGTAAATCTTTGTCCATCTCCCATCTCCAGATAGGAAATCAAACATGACATAAACAATAGCTTCTGTATTCTCTGGGAAATGCACTCTTAAAACCAAAAACACGGAAATAAATTAACACTTCAACATCACACATTTCTTCCTAGCTATGTGGCTCACGTTATACGAAAAAGAACGTATAAATAATTTCCCAAAAAGCACAGCAGACAGTCAGTTTATGGACAGGATGTGAGCACACCACAGGGACAGGGCGATCCCATTCCTGGAAGCTGCTTAGGTCAGTGAGGCTCAGAGTTAGCAGCAGCCCCGATCTATGCGGTTTACGTAAATTATGAAGCAGTTCTGTGCATTGGGACAGGGCTCTTTGCAGCGACATGACAATCAATAAAGCCATCAAAGCAGAATAGCAGCGTGGTGGCTGATCCTATAACTTGCTTTAGCTCTCAGAAAATTCTGCAAGTATTTTCAGGCCTCAGAAAGCTGAATGCAGAGCAGCTCAGTATATTCCAGAGGCACAGCCATGCCCACTGCAGCCCTCAGCTTCTCATCAGCTTTGCTTCTCTCCTGGTGGTAGCACGAGCCACCGACCCCTTCCCAAGTTAGAGGCGAGCCCTGCACGGGGAGAGCGGCCCTGCAGCCCCCCGGAGGTGGGTCTGGCTGCCACCCGGTCTGGACGCTTTCTGGTAGAGTTCAGAAAAGTCTCTCACACTTTTCTTAGACATCATAATGGATAAATGAGAATACAGAGGTTTGTTCTCTTCATCTGCCAGAGGAACATTTGGAACACCAAGTTATAAAGAAAGCGCTGCAAAAGCTCCACCAAGTGAGAATCCAAAATAAAGGAGCTGGGTCCCTCCAAAGGCAGGTGTCCCCGTAGGTAAATGCTCAGTGGCAACGAGAAGGATTCTCTGGGCTCTTAGCCTGGCCACTGAGGTTGTGCACATTCCTCATAGAGGAGAGGGATGGCATCGTCCCCACTGTAGGTCTGGGACGAAGAATTGCCTTGCATGGAGCAGTGCATTATCCTCCCCGAGGCTTTTATGTGGCTTCATTAGTGCTCACAAAACATCTGTGTCATCTCACCTTCACAATATTGGTCCTTTTCCTATCAACATTGTCCTGTACACATTTTCTTCTCAGTCTTTTAATGTGTTAGCTAAATAACAGAGCCTGAGGAGCACAGGGCTGCCTCCATCCAGAACTGAGGAGCAGTGACTGCTGGAGGAGGAGCAGAGCTTCCCTCTGCTCCCCTGCAGCCGCCGCCTCAGTGCCCGTGGCCCATGACCGCGGCTCTGCCACATTGCTCAGCCCTTCAGCAGGAGCCCGTGGCTTCCAGCTGCACAGCTGCTGCATCCTCACCCACAGCCAGCAGCGAGAGGCTGTGAAATTGGCCACAGGAGCAGTGGGGGAAGGAAGCCAGCGTCACAGGAAGGGCTCCTGCTCGAGGGAGATGCAGCAAAGCGCTGATTGAGCAGATGCCACTGCTGATTGAGCCGCTGCTGGCCGTGGGCACCAGGCAGTCCAGGCAGGAGAAGGACCATTAACCATATGAGCTTCAAAACGTTGTGTAGGGGTAGGGCATCTCTGTTCCTCTGTTTTGCACTAACAGGAGCGATGCTGCAATGCGCTGCCCGGACCTAGCAGGATTTTTTAACAGATGCAACTGGGGAAGGCTCTGAGATTCATGAAGACAACAACAAAAAGAAAGAAAAATAGATCTGGTGTGAAATACTGTTTAGAAAGTCAGCAGATTACTTACATACCAAAGAGGAGGCAGGAGGCTCTCTCGATCACAATTTTCAGTTTTTAGCGACAAATGGAACCTGACTTTGACAGCAGATTTTTCAACCTGCTTAATGAAAGGCAAAAACTATCCAGATGGGAAATGAAGCTAAATGAATCCCTGTTAAGAACACCTTGGGCTTGCAGGATAAATGCCATTTGTTTGCTTATTCATTAAAATAATGAGAAATAAAGTACAAAGAATTGTAATAAGTTATCCATAAATTGACTTGTTAAATGATGTATTTTTTTTTAAATAAACTCTTACCTTGAAGCAGAAACACACTCAGAGAAGTTCTGAAGTCAGAACTAGATGGCAGGTAATCCTACATGTTCCAATGGTCCCTACAGCTTTCCAGCATATGACGGATGGTCTCAGACGTGCAATGCTCGCACTGTGCTAAACCGGCTGAAATCCTCAGACCGTGGACGTGGCACCACCACCCTTCTAACAGGCCTACGTTCTGGGGCAGCCATGCCGTGCTCATCACTACCAGCCACCGCAGGTCCTGGTATATAAGGCTCAGGGAAGGAGCAGGCCCCGAGCTGCTGGCCAGAGAAGCGACGAGCCCCCTTGCGCTGGGTCCTCTGTTCATTTAGCTCTCAGAAACTTCCTTCAACATCCACAACATCGCACAGAGCCATTTTCTATGCAGGTCATGGCTGCAGGTGCCAGAGGAGGTTGTGTGATGGCAAACAAGAGCTGTGTCCCAGGAGACACGCTCTTTTCTGATGGAAATTGGAGAACTCTGGCTCGGATATTGCAAAATCTCTCCCCCAGCCACTCTGCATTGTAATAATAACCTGCAAATACTGGATAGGTATCATTTACATATATCAGCAATGGTTTTTGAGGACTCAGATAACAACTCGACGACACAAAATAAACCAGTATTTGATCAGCTTGACAACGTATTGGAAATCTTAAGTTGATCTTAATTCATCACTGCCATGAAGTACAGTATTTGTTAACTCTACAGATCGCTCTATAGAAATATCAAGTTCAGTTTCTATGACAACAAGAATCATAAATGCCAAAATTCTTCCCGTTCACTTTCTTTTTCAGCTTGAGGATGAGTCATTTTTTTCAGTCTTTTGAATTAACCTTTTCCTTTCCCCTGGAAATTAATAACCCAGACAGCGCATGCCTTCCTTTCTGCATTCACAAGGCCCACTTGTTTCACGGCAGCCAAGCTGCGCCTGGAGAATTTGAAAAAATAATCTTGTATACGAGCAGCAAAGGAGAAAGTGGCCTCAGGGCCCTCCTGCCTCCCTCCCCATGACTTTCTTTGCTACGGAGCTGTGCAGCCATTGCACCACTGGTGGTTTGTGGACAGCACACAGAGCAGCTGCAACATATCTACACACCATGGGTCCCTCTGAGGACTTAGGGTGAAAACATCCTTAGGGAGAGCCTTTTCTCCAGCAAATGCTCAGATTCTGGAAATGTGATAAAAGGTGGCAAGGGAAAGCCTGAGAGTAACCTCACAGGAGCGGGGCTCCTCCGTGGCCCCATCCTGCTCAGGACCCCGCAGTGACACGGCCGGGGCACGCGAGGTGGCACTGGTGGCTGGGGCCACCCTGCCTGTCCTGCTGTCAGAAGCATCGTCCCAGGCTTGCAGCAGCTCAGGCGTGTTGTTTGATGGCACAAACACAACGACAAGAGCTCTCTGGAGCTTTGTAGAAAAACAACAAATCATCACCTCTATCAGAAAGAAAGAGAAAGGCAGGGCGTATTTTTTGCAGCTCCTTGGCAGAGTATTGGGGTCAGGAGTGCTTTCAGGATCCACAGCTCCAGAACAGCAGCGTTGTGCTGGTGAACTTAAGTGGTCTGGCAAGGAACCAGAAGCCCAGAGGGCCAGAAATACATGGAGAAAATCCTTTATGAACAATTCTTCCTGTGGTATAGCAGAAATAAAACTCTTCAGAGCATCTCCAAAGGCCTGTATTTCCAACCTGCCGGGGTGTCCTGCTCCTGTTTCAGAGCCCTGGCTCTGCAGCTTGGGTGAGCTGGGGCATGCAGCGTGAGGGATACCACACAGCAGCATTTCCAGAGCATTGTGTGCAAACTTCTGCTTCACAGAAAATTTTGGAAAACAACTCTTTGTAGTCAAATATATTTGCTCTATTTTTGCTTTTTTCAGGCATTTGCTTCTTGCAGACATGTAAGGGAGAATACAGAGGGTGATGTGATCACTCTCATGCTGTCGTGTGAATGATACTTGGTTTGGTTTGATCCAACGTTTGCTAAATAACAAGTTTCTTATAGACAACAAACCTTGCCTTCAAGAGCCCCTGGTAACAAGCAGGGCCGCATGCTCTGTCCATGGGCCATATCCTAACAAGAATGGACAGGAAGCATCACCGTCCACATCCAATGGCCATGGCACCAGCAGTAAACTTGCTGCTGGCCAAGGCTGCGAGGTACAGTGAAGGCAGCTCCTCACTCATGGTGGTCACAGCCGCGGTGCCCCAGCGCAGGAGTGGGGAGGGGATGGAGAGCCCCCAGGGCTCGGGCTCACAGGGCAGGTCTGTGGCTCCCTGGGGAGGCAGATGCTTATGTAGGGGCTGTGACAGCCGTGGAGAAAGGATTTGCCTGTGGTGCACCAAGAGTTCTCTTCCATGCCATTGGCGTTCCCTGTGAAAGCCCTCACGGCCCCAAAGGGGTGGTGGGTGCTGCAAGCACACGGATGGGGACAGGTGGGTCCGGGCTGGTGCAGGCATCACCTGCCCGTGCTTCCCTCTGCTCTCAGGGACATTTTGCTGCAGCAGCCCCAGCCCTCCCGCCTGCTGCTGCCATCTCGCTGCTGTTAGAGCCACAAAACCCATTTCCATCCTAATTATACAAAAAGGCTATGCAAAGTACTGCAGCCACATAGTTTATGAGACCATACAGGACATATATTACATAAGCAGTGGCAGAACGGGGTCTCTTATTGCTTCTGCAGGCTGTAAATTACAGAAATCATTTTAGAATTCCTCTTGTACATCATTTTCCCCTCTCTTCTCCACAGTCCTGTCTCAATGCAGTTCTTCTCTGTAACACAAAGACATTCCAAGGGAAATCACAGTATTTTCCTGCCTTTGAGCAGAATACACAGAGAAATGGGGGCTCATAAAGCTGACACCCTTTACAGCAGAGTTGTGCAGCACAAATGGACCTTGACACGGTGCTATCTCCCTTTTCCTCCTGTATGATCAGAAAGGAGCGGTACTTTTAGCATGGCCCACTACCCAGGTACTGCACGTCATGGCAGGACTCACGGCACTCAGCCCTCACGGCTGAAGCAGGATGATGCTGTGGTGCAAAACACAGCAGTATCATTCTGCCAGGATCTTTTCTCTTTGTTTGCATCTGCTTCAGACTCACTGGGTTGGCCAGTGAGGCATTACTTCTGTGACTGCGCTTCCGTACGGACAGGGCCTGTCTGCTCCCAGCTGTGGGACCTCGTCCAGCCCGTGGGGCAGCTCACAAGGGATGGCACCAGGAGCTGCGTGCGAGCAGGCAGCGCGGAGGAGCACGAGTGGCATTCCTTTGGTATTTGTTGACTCCCAAGCCTGAATGGGCAGTGTGAATATTCATTCAGGAACTGCTCTCTGGACGAGGTCAATATGTTCGCTGTCAGAATGTAGCATATATTGATCGTTAGAGAGGTTATAAATGGAAGAAGTAAAATGAAGAATGTAATTAAATCCCTTGTAAAAAACATCTGTAACTTAAGTAAGGCTTCTTCTACAGGAAGCTCAAAACACACATAGCAGCACAATGAGGTCCATGTTGGTCTTTGCTGCAGTGGCACCGCTTTCACCTGCAGGGACCCGCTGCAGCCCTGAGCCCACCTTCCTGCGCGGAGCCTCCGAAAGCACCGAGCGAGCACCGGGGTGCTCCGAGCACCAAGCCCCACGGCACCGGTATGCCAGGTCCTCATTGCCTTAAAATGCCTCTACAGCAAGTGGCCTGTGAGTTCTGAACTGTTCCTGGTGCTTATTTTCTTCCCTGAAACTTTTTTATTATGCCAATGTGTTTTTAATTTTTAGCTGACTAGTCCTTCCCCACGGAAACATTTCCTTCCCTCCTGATTTGTTACCTGTATCGGTGTCTCCAGGGCTATGAGACTGTGAATGATGATGAGGAACATTTGCACTGTTCCATTTCTTAAGTGAGAGTATGCAAAGCTTGATTTTTTTTACCAGTAGTTCTGATGTTGGATATGGAAACTCACAACAAAATGTTGACAGTGTTTGTATTGCAATTTACATCTTTATCCTTTCTTTGCACTGTTATGGTCCACTGACAGCGTTTAATTTGCTGCCTAACAAGCTGCTTTTTCTTATTATTATTTCTTATTTCCTTACTGCACTGAATATCCCAAGCAGAGGCATTTTGGAATCATTGCATGAAGCTTAGTGCAGTCAGAACACGGCAAGCCTTTGAATCCAAATTAGTATTTTCTAAAAACCAAATGCGTGGTAATCTGTTACAGCAGAGCAGTCCCATGGAGGTTTACCCCTATGTGCTCCATCTCTCTGTGAGCAGACCTGGGCTGGGAGCACAACATCTTCCAGGCAACATCAGGGAGATGTAGGAATTCCTCGTCAGGGGAGGAAAAAAATCTGGGTTTTGAAAGGGAACGATTAGTTGAAGACAACACTGATGGGATGTGAAGGGCACCAACAGCAGAGGACAGCACTCAACAGTCCTCTGAGACACTGCAACTGCCCAGAAAAGGGCAGCCTGCGGGAAAGTGGTTCTGTGATTCTGCAGTTTAGGTTGGGGATTTTGTACCAATTGAGACTGAGACCTTAACTGAATTCTTTTCCCCCACAAACTCTATTTTAAATCAGCTCTAGCTTACATTTACTTTTTCACTAGAACTTCAGTCTTATTGCAAAGTTTGGTCC
>WBMW01004953.1:492062-547167 GCA_013396635.1 Penelope pileata
TTTTCCCCTATTTTTCCCCCCCAAAAACTTTCCTTTTTTTTTTTTTTTCCCCTTGAATATCTCTGGTAAGTGATGTGAGATTTCACCCCCTGGTGAGATTTTATCCCTTTGTATTTCTTTTTCATCTCCAAAAAGACCATAATTTGGTTATATTATTCTGCAGTTCCACTCCTCAGTATTTTGTGCCAGGCGTTATCATATCTTTGCTCCCCGATTTTAGCAGTTTGTTGCTAATTGCAATCTCAATGGCCGATGTAACCTAAACCCGCATTCAGCTTTATTCAGAGCAGCGCTTCCTTATTCCCCTTTGTGCTAAGGGGCGAAGAGGTGAGCACGGGGCAGGGAGGTGATGTGCTCGCCGTGCTCCTTCTGCCTCCCCAGGGCCCCGGTCCCCCGCAGCCCGGCCCAGCAGGCAGGAGCCCCTGGGGCTCTGCTCGGGCAGAGGGCTCCTGGGCCGGCTGTGCGAGGAGCTGCACAGCCCGTCAGGTCTCTCACTCTAGGCAGCGTCTGGACCTCCCTCTGAACCTCTGCACGGTCCCAGAAGGTAAGTTTAGGTTCCCATTGCCTGTCCCAACCCCTACCCCTGCTGGTTACCCATTGCTGCTGCGTAACTGAGCCGTGGCAGTTTGCTGGCTGAGATGGGGACTTCACGTGGTGCTGTGGAACTGCATCATCCCCCGTGGCTCTTCTCGAGGTGGGTGGGAAATGAAGTGTTTCAGAACACGAGAGTCTTCCCCAAAACTGGAGTTTCCTCACCATCATAAAGACCTCTCAGCCAGAACTTGGCTGTGATGAATCATCAGCAGCAGCTTCAACGCGAGCACAGAGGGATGCACACGAAAATCTCCCTGTTACTTGCACAGTAGCTAACAGGTACAGCCCCATAAATACAACTTTTGCCATTACTAACAAAATGCTTGAGGCTCAGTGCTGACCTGATGCTGCAGGGTGAGGATTTGCCTGGGTTCCTCTTGCTGCTGCTCCGAGCTTTGGCTGCTGCAGGGACTGCACAGCGGCCGGCTGGGCGCTGCCTGGCTCTGAGGATGCTGCAGACAGCAAAGCCTGATGAATAAAACCAATATGTCCTTTGTTTCTAGGACTCTTTTTCTGCATCCGGAGGTGCAGCTGAAAATTGATCCTTGTAGTAAAATAAAAACCGAACAGTTATTTTGTAGCAAAATAAAAAACAAACTTAGTTATCCTGGGTAGCTAAGCCCAGGATCCCAGCTGTCATACAGCTCGAGTTTCCTGTTGTTTGGGACAATGAAGTGTGAGCACTTCACAGGGAGGACCCTCCACCACCTGCACAAGGCCACCTCCAAACCCAGCGGTACTCCTGTGCTGTCAGCATCTGCGCTCAGAGAGCCTCTCTCAGAGATCACGATGGCTTTATATTGCAGAGTGGAAAGAGGGACATCATTTTCTCATCTTTCGTATCAGCTTTTTCAAAACAAGTCGCTTTGTACATAGAGATAATTTTATCTCAATTTCTTATAATTTGTAGAATGCGAAAAGATGAAGATAATGAAAAATATAAGAATAGAAAAGGAACTGGGTCATGCCTATAAAATTAAGTCTATTACCCATAGATGTCAATGGAGATTGATGTGAACAAATGTAAAATAAAGTGCAAAGCTGGGAAATGTGTCCAATCAATATCCTCCTGAGTTACGGAAGGTAAAAAACCTGATGTATGCTTTGTTCTTGGCAGTGTTTTGTTCCAGCAATAGACTTAGGCAGTGAAGAAGCTGACTGCCAAAATGTTAGGCTTAGGTTATATTTAAAGTGGAATGAGCAGGACCTTCCCATGCAATGGTCTCTCCTGGCCACAGATCAGGCCTGCACGGCTGCAGAGAAGCTGCGAAGAGCCTGGGAAGAGCAAGAAGAGTCACCAGAGCTCTTAGAGTTACGATTGATGAGGAAAGATGGAAGGAATTATGATTATTGAACCAAAAGAGGAGATTGTAAGGGAAAGTAATAATGGTCTGCAAACGAGTAAAAGCCTGACAGGAAGAGAAAGGAAATCTGTGATGCTCAGTGTCAATGTAGAGAAGAACAACGTGTTCAATAACCAAAGTTTCCGGTTAGACGTTGTAAAACCCTTCTGGCGATGAGGACAGAGGCCCCAGGGTCGGGCGATGTGGTCCAGCTGAGCGCGTTCTGGGCCAGCAGAGCAGAAGGGTCACCCCTTGGGCTGCCTTCCGCCCTGCTTAGCTGCCACGTCAGGAGGAGGGGAGGGGAGGCCCAAGGGAGCACAAGGAGTTAAATAATTCTTATTTATGAATTTGATTATGCTGTCAACTGAATATATTGTCCCAGGTTGGATTATGGTACCGTGAAGTTAATGACCACAGACATAAACTGAAGATATGTTTTTCCTCAAGAATTTTTACAGTCCATGTGAAAACAGTGATGAGGGAACTAGACTGAATTTAATGACATAATCGTTTTTATCAGACTTTATGCATGTTGTAACTTCCAGTCCTTAAGATGTGTTTACATCTTTAAAACATAGATCCCAAATGTGTAACATGCGGGCTGGCATGTGGGTGGCATGGACACTTGGCTGGGCCTTAATTTCAGTCTCAGAAGGGGTCTGAGCTGCACTTCTAAACTCTGTGCAAAAGCAGAGTCTGGCCGGGTGGGAGTACAGAAACATCAGTAATGTGAGATTAAAGCCTTGCTTAAATGAAAGATAAAATGCTCATACAAATATAGACATCAACACAAAATTAGATATTAAATTTATGGAGCTCTACTGTATTTACAGATTTCAGTGGAAAGTTCTACGCATACCTGTGATAATTACTTCTAGCCAAAGATTATCCTAATAGGATGGGATGGGATGGGACGGGGTGGGGTGGGGTGGNGATCTGGGCTTGTTAGAAATCTATCTGAAGCAATCTTGCTCCTTCATTTGCACAACAATAGGACAGGGTAGAGTAGAGTAGAACAATTGGAAGGAACCTACAAAGACCATCCAGCCCAGCTGTCTGACGCCTTCAGTGCCAGCCAGGAGTTGCAGCACGTTATTGAGGGTGTTGTGCCAATGCCTCATGAACACAGAGAGCTATGGGGCACCAACCACCTCTTCAGGGAGCCTATTCCAGCCCTCTGTGTAAAGGTGCATTGGCATTAAAACTTCAGCATCTTTACAGTGCAAAATTCCATGGAAACAAGCTCTGAGGACCCTGTAGGGACTGACAGTCCTGCCTCCCCCCGGTGCAGGTCAAACACAGTGCAGGAAGGAGAGGAGCCCACCCGCTACCCTGGCCTCCTCCAGTGCTGCTGCCTCTCCCCGCAGCCCCTCTGGCAGCACCCAGAGTGTGTCACTGTGTGGGAACCATTCCTTGTAACATGCTGCCCTGTCATGGGGAGGGGCTGCCGAGCACACTGATGCATAAAGGTTTTGGTGTTAATTTGGTAAAGCATAAAGGCTTTTGGTGTGAACAATGTAGACACAGCAATTGGAAATACATTGAATCTTCCAGAAGTTGAACAGCACCGTTTTACGACTGCTTACACAAAGCTGCCTCAAACAGGCCTTTCAAATACTGTGCTCTGCAGTGATCTGCAGTGGCCAGGGTCCCTTCCATGCTGGTATTTCTCTCTGTAAAACAGCTGATGGAAAAGAAGAGAGGCACCAGGGGAGCAGTCAAGGAATCGTTTCCTACACACAAGCACTTCTGAACCACTGCACCTCACTCTCTTGCTTTTTCCAGTGATGGGTGGAGTTGAAAGATGCATGCATGTGCAAAGCCACCTGATAATAAAGGTACCTTTAAGTTTCCCTTATGCTGCAAGCCCACTAGACATCTAAGAAAAGCTATCACAAAATGCCTGGGAAAAAAATGAACCAAGTCTGGGTTTTATGCAGAGCCGTGTGGGTGGGAAATGCTGCCAGAGGATGCTGAGCCCTCAGCACATTGCAGACAGCGAGGAGGGCAGGGCTGGGCAGCCAGCAGCTGCTTGCTGGAGCACAGGGAGTTAGCGACCTTTGCTACTCAGAGCCCCTTGGTGTTCTTAACCACACCTCGGGTTAAGAGGCAGAGCCACAGGTCCATGGTGGTAACCCATTAAATTGAAGTAGATAACTTTCAAGCAGTAAAATAACCCTGTGTGTGGATTTTCGTCATTTTTCACCTGAGGAAGTGCTCTTCAGTCCGCAGAAATGGGGCATCAGGGACCGTGGAGCCTGCTTGTGGGTGGTGAGCCAGAGCCAGGAGATAAAGGGCTGAGGCACCAAAGGGTGACAGAGCAATTGGTCCCATAGCAGCAGCAGGACACGAGGAGGAGGAGCAGCTCGTCACAGCCAGTAACAAAGTGCCTTCTGGGGGGGGACTGGGAGCAGCGAGGCCGAAAGCTGAGTGGGCACCATGGAGCACCGCTGCCAACCACTCCCCAGCCGCGGCTCGGGGCTCCAGCACCCAGGTCACACACCGGGCAAAACTGCTTCAACTGAAGCACTTCACAGTAGTGCTGGCTGTGCTACGCACACACAGCTGATTCTTCAGGAAATGTGGCTGGATTGACTGCATGGACTAGATGTTGGACTAGGTGATGTATGATGTTGGAGCAGGTGACCTTTAAAGGTCCCTTCCAACTCCAGTGGTTCTGTGGCAGTTCTGCACACAGCTGTGTTCAGTGCTCACAGAGCAGCGGGCAGCACCGTGCACAGCCGGCAGCAGGGCCAGGCCAGCGCGCCGCGCCGGGCACTCCTCCAGTGCCACGGCAGCAATCAAACCCTTCATTAACTCTGAAATAGGAAATGTAAAATGAAAAGTGCGTCAACAAAAAAAGTGAAATTGGATTTTGCTTTTTACAAGGCACAGAGCCTTGTTTTTTATTTTTAAAAAGATTTATTTTGGCAAAGAAGAGTCTGATAGGATGACACAGTGCTTTAAAACTCTGCATTGCCTGGCATGACCTGCACGTGCACATGCTGCATGCATATGGCACGGAATATATTTAACATGATACTTGCACTTGATGCTTTCAAACATCTGAGTTGTGAATCTCGCTGTGTGCAATGTGCTAATCGCTGCAGCTGTGCCTTTGGTGGCTGTAGGACAGGACAGCATCCCCCAACACCAGGCTGAGATGAGTTACCAGCCTGAATCTCATGTGTTAAATGCAAACTTCATCTGGAGAAACGCTGTGCAAGCACGGTGTATTGATAAAAACACAGGCAGAAGGGTTTGTGAAAGGCAATGTATTTGTTTCCCCCAAAATTATACGGAAAAATCAAATATATTTGATATATTTGACTCAAGGGAATCTGTCAGTCCTGGTCAGGCAGGAGCAGGGTTGTTACGAACTTTTGGGACAGCTTTCAAGAAACAACACCTCAGCATTCAGGTTCTCCACCTCTGCCATCGAGCCACGGGCAGCCCCACACAGTTTAGCCCTGCCAGCCTGGAAAACAAGCGTGGTGATTCCCAGTGCCCAGAGGGGAGAGCTGAGCAGAGCGTAACCAGATCCCAGCAGTGTAGATGCAGCCTGGAACCTCTCTCCTGCTTCCAGTTTCCAACCCAATGCCAACCCTCCAACACGCGGTGACCCCCAGGGCAGAGAGCTGCTGGGGTCTGATGAGGGGAGGATGGGGACAGCACAGGGCCAGGGCTGGGGGACAGCAGCCTGCAGGCAGGGCTGGTCCCTCTCACCCTGCCCAGCCCCTGGGTCGCTGCCTCCTGCCTGGGGGCACGGAGCTGTGGGGAGTGAGCACCATGGGGCTGAGCATCTCCTGCCCTCTGCCTGGAGACGGAGCTGGTGTGCAGCCACGGACGGGTTCCTAGCTCCAGAAGGAGATTTGTGGGCCCTGTCAGAAGTCTTTCAACTCATCCATCTGTCATGACAGAAACTTAAACAAAAAAATGTACTTTAATACAGTGCTTCTTATATCCCTGTTATGCAAAAACACTGCAGGTACAGATTTGTGGCACACAGCTGCCGTGCCATGCAGCTCAGCTGCGCTCCTACACCAGGAGGGGAAGAGCAGGGTGGGGGGCACCGGGGTGCTGTGACCCTTATCCACGTGGGGCGGAACGTTGTCTGGTGGCTGTCACCTCTCCTGGGCAGGTCTGTGCCCAAGGTGCACCCTGAGCCCCTGCTGCCACCACCTGCATCTTGCTGCCACCTCCCGCTGTGTCTGCTGGAGGGAAGCCCTGGGACGTGGGGACAGTGCCTGTGTCAGCAACAGCTGCTCCGGGGTCACTGCCTCCTGAGTCCCCAGTGCTGGAGCCAGGAAACCTCCTTCTTTTAGCATGTTATAGTGCTGATCAAGGAATGCCCGGAGCTTTGTTCGATGCAGAGTGCCACCAACAGGCACATGTTGTATTAATCCGTGTAGCTGGGAGGGGTGCTGCTCCGCAGCCGTTCTGCTCCCAGCCCTGGCTGCCCATGTCAGCACATCACCCTGTGCTGTGTGCCCCTTGGGGCAGCATCCTGGGGGAAACTCCAAGTAGTACCTGCAATTCTTACTCAATTTCCCCTGCGCGTAATGCTGTTCTGTTTCCTTTTTTTTCTTCAGTCATAGAGAAACGTGAACAAACATCTTAGAGCAACAACCAATTGAAATCACTGGTTTCTGTTCTTCCATTTCTTGTTTTGTTCTCCAGCGGGGCTGCAGCAGGAATGCAGCGATGCAGTGCAGCAGCCAGGGGACCGGTGTTGGGGCTCCGGGAAGAGCAGGAACTGCTCCTGCTCAGGCCCCGAGGTACTTTCTCAGCAGTTGTGCTCAGGCTCTCATGGAGGAGGTATTTAGTGCATCACAGCCTTCAGTCCTTTGTCCATGAGTGACTTTTCCTCTCCTATGAGCCTCCCTCAGACAGAGAACCTCTCCTCCAGTGTTTGTCAGCATGCAGTCTCAAGGGAGTGGTGCTGCTCCAGGGATGGTATTTGTACGTGCTCCAGTCCCCACAACATGGTGCCTGTCTCCGCCCTATCTGCATATTACAGAGGTGCCATTGAGTGGGGAGTTTAGTGCTCTGACTCCATCCTCGGTGTTTTTCCATCTTCTGTGCATATGCAATAATTTGTACTCCAAGAGATGTGCAGTGACCTCTTTTTTTCAGTGCGAGAAATGTTTTCATTAAAAATAAAATAGCAGATACATCAAGACACTTCCTCTTGCAAAGGCTCATGTTCTGAATGTAAAATAGGAATAGCCAATCCTCACAATGCTTTCTTATCTTGCTCTGCAGCTAAAAAATAAAGAGCAAGTGAGAGGGAGGGAGATTGGGCTACTGCACAGCACAGAGAAGAGAAACTTTCAGGCAGCTCTGTAATTTCCATAAATAGGTAATTAATAGTAATAGCAATACCAGCAGTAGCAGCAATAACAAAGCCTTCCAACCCACCCCTTGTTTCAGCTCAGCAGAGACCATTGGAGCACGGCCCAGCTCCTGCAGGTGTCTGTGCCCATTGCAATGCCCGGAGCAGTGCCCATGGTGCAGGGCTGCCCGGCAGGCACAGGATGCCCAGCACCGATATGGGAGTGAGATAGGGAGATTTGTTACATAAAGCTCTTTAGTCTGAGTGGGAAAGGGGTGGGAAATGCATCAGAAGATGCTCGTGTGAAGCAGCTCGCAGGGCATTTGCAGGGCACGGGGACTGGGACTTGGCTCTGTAATGACAGATGCTTACTGTAAATGCATGACTAATTCCACTGAGGTCCAATGGAACTATTTAAGACATTTTTAGCTTGTGGTTATTATTTTTTTTTAATAATATACTCTGAATCTGGACCTGAACATAATTTCAGAACAGAAAGCTCCATTTTTGCAGCCCTTCGCTGTGCTTTGCTCAGCGGATGCCTTTGTAGCTGAAGGCGTGGAGGCATGGAGGCATGGAGGCATGGAGGTATGGAGGTATGCCATCCCATCTGCACTGTATTTGTAATTGTGGATTTAAATGACTTCTTTTTCAGTAAAGAAGCTTCACAGTCTAAGGCTGGTTAAATCGTTTGCTGGAAAATATTCACAATGAGACCACCAAATAGGAGCAGAAACTATCAACACAAATTTGTGGAGACATTCAGGAGAGCACATCCAGCATACATATCAGAGCATCCGATCAGCTCTTGTCTTACTAGCGCACTGACTAAAGCAGAAGTCAGGAGGCATGAAAATTAGGTTCTCCCACCATCTTGAGGTGCCATTAGTATGCTGCCATGGAGCTCGTGGCTTCTGCAACTAATGTGCCTTGTTGGCTACAAATTGCGTTTGAAATATTCTGAAACGTTAGAGCTGGCTGCATTCTCAAAAAACAGAATTGTTAATATTTTTACAAATAGAAGCTGTCAGGTTTACTCAAGATGATTCACAAATTCATACCACTCCTTATCTGACAGAATTCAGATCGCTGCCAAATAATGGGCATAATAGCTCACAACTCCCGGAATTTTCCATTAGTTTAGGGTAAATAATAATTCAGCTGAAAAGTCATACTGCTAATTACTCTGATTTAAAGAGCATTTCAATTACCTAACTGAAGAACAGAAATGGTGCACTCAATTTAGGTGGTCAGCCACAGTTCAGAAATAATGAATAGTAAATGATTAATACACTGCACAGAAACAGTCATAATCTGAAAATTATTCCTTTGAATAACCCAATGGATAGTTGGCAACAACGCTACTTGCAATCAGTTAAAGGAGCTGCTACCGACTTTCCTTCGGAGTGATGATTCCGTGGAATGTGCCGTTTTTCCACAACATTTTGTCAAAACGGCTTTCAGTGCCCTAGGTCCAACTTCACGCATTTTGGAGAAGAAATACGGTGCTGTCTTTAGAGCCCTAAAGTAAAGGCTCCAACAATTACTTACCATTAAAATTGAAATGAACGTGGGTTTTCTTGGTTGCATTTACCAGAGGATGGCACGTGGGTACTTGTGCTGTTTAAAACGTGCTGCTTGTGCAGGAGGAGCTGCCCTGGGCTGGGCTGGGCACTGGTGCCCGCAGCTCCCATGCACAGAGCTACGGCTGCCGTGGAACTCGGAGTGCCCGAGGAGGACATGCACAAGTGCTCTATCTGCTGCCTCATTTTGTGATCACAAATTCAATTACTCCTGTTCCATATTGACTCTTTCCTTACTGTTTAATAGCAATAATAATTTCATTATTGAATAACCAGCATGCAAACAAAGCGCACTTGAGCCCCTTCCTTCCCCATCAATTTTCCATTTCCATTTTTCAGTCTAAGCATTATGAGTAGGAAATGGTCGTGGGAGGATGCTCAGAGCCAGCCACAGGATGCCATGGGCAGCCACGGGATGCCTCACCAGGCTGGGCTCCACAGCAGGGCTGGGTGTCACACCAGTGCTGGATGTCACAGAAGGGCTGGGTTCCACAGCACAGGGCTGCCTGTCCCATGGCGGGGACAGCTGGACACCTGCTGCTTTTCTGCCTGTGCTGGGTGAATTCCCTCCTTGGATGTGGTAGTGCAAAAGGGCTAAACCAGAGAGAAGGATGAAAAGCCTGTTATCAGAGAGGAACATTGTTGCTCAGTTATGGGAATGTTTGTTTTCATATGAAATTGTTTTTGAGGATAGTGAAAAAACCAGAAACAAAGACTATTTATTTTCTAACTGCCAGAAGCGATAGACTTTCAAAATGCCGAATGTGTTGGGGGAAAGAGCTTCAGGGAGCTGAGAGGAATCTGCTCACATAAGCCACCAAGCACCTTTCCCTGCAAGCACTGTAAAATCCCCAGCAGTAATCAGTTTGTCATAATGAACGCACTTGGAGCTATGAGCATTTCAGACTGTGAGTCACCGCGTGCCTCCAGCTCCCGTTCACCTGTTACACCGGCAGGCTCCTGAACTCCACATTTACACGAGCTGTCTGAAGAATTACCCCCCATTAGAGCAAGGAGCTGCTTGCCCCCTCCCCAGCCCCCAAAATCCAACGCTCCATCCCACTGGATGTCCTCAGCAGGGATGCTGGGGTCATCAGTGTGTGGATAGGGCCCCCACAGCAAACCTTTCCCTTCTGCTGTGGGCACAGTGCCTCGGTGCAGCCAAAGGCTGAGCACTACTTGGGACCAGATAGCGTCAACTGCTTTAACACCCGTAACTAAAGCACAGCGTTCAGGCGTACCAGTGGGTTAACATTGCTCTGAAAGTAGCTCAGTTCAGTGACGTTTGGGTTGGTCAAAATAAGTTCAAGCACCTTTCACATCTCCTTGCCTCTCAGGAGGAAAGGGAATGGGGAGGGAAAGTCTTACAGCAGAAATGCTCCAACTACTCCAAAATAAATAAATTAATTTAAAAAAATATGAAACCGCATTTTAAATTAGAACAAAGCAAATTTTCACATTGAAAATGTGCATGTGAGAAAAAAGCACAAGAAAACCATGTTTTGTTTCAGGGAAAGCGAACAAGAAATGATGCAGCACTGTGAGCAAGACTGAAAATTCTGATCTGTTCACCAATGTGTCAGGTAACTGGGCGTTGTTTCTGTCTGTGTATATTTTCCCTTCCTTCAGAATTTGTATTATTTGTCATTGCAATTCCCAGTGATTATAAGAAGTGCAGTTTCATTGTGTTGCATAAATTAATCCCGTTTGTTAGTTTTTGTGTTCCCACATAAGAAATTCTGCTCAGACAAGTCACACCTTCCCAAATAGCGATATTTTTTTCACTTTCATGTCAGTCACATTCCAAGTGTCTGTTCAGATACTGTTGCACATACCAGCACCTCTGGGCAGTGGTGTCCGTGCTGGACGGAGCTGTGCACGTTGCAGTGTCCCCACGGGTCCCTGGCTCTTGCTCCAGCACAAGGAGGCATTTACTGGAGCTGCTGAGGAAGGGACCAACTATAGAAATTGGAGATTTTGCAGCAGAATCACAGAACAACAGGTAGGAAGGAACCTCTGTAGCTCATCTCACCTAGTGCTTGGCCTCAGTGCATGAAGTGAAGTTGCAACGGGAAAGGTCCCAAAACCCTTATGATTACACCATTTGCTCTTCTCTTTCTTTCTCCAGCTCCTTTCCAGTCTTCTCGCTCTCAGGCTTCTCACCAATCTTTTCTTTCCCAAGCTTCTCCGGCTGCTCCTTTCTCTGCCTGGCTGGCCCTTATCTAAGCCTGGGGCTACCCTGCCCCAGGTCCACCCCTTCCAGTCACAGGTGCAAGTGATCTACCAGTATTCCCCAGGCCAGCCATGCCCCTCCACCATGTGCTCAATCATCAGTTCATGCTGGGATCAGCTGTTTCCCTACAGAAGTTCTCCAACAGGAGCACAGCAAAGGCTTAGCAGCACAGGAACCCCCCTGAAAGCACCAGCTGATGCTGTGAGGGGTGAGCTGAGGAACAAAGCACAATGACTGAATGTCCCTAGTATTCTGGAGAGCTCCTTTCTCTCAGAACATGCAGCTGTGTGACGTGCTGTGGAACACACCTACCACGGGGAGAAGACAAGCACGAGGGCTACTGTACAGCCTGCCAGTCTCCCCCCCCAACACTGCTCTCCTTTGCATGTCCTGGTTCTGCAGCCTGGATGCTGACGTCCCATCACCCTGGGCAATGCTCGAGCCCAACTGTTGCAGCATTGCAGTGCTCATCAGCAGGAGATGCTCAGAAGTGCTAAGAGTTGCCGTCACAGGGAAATGGCGTGATGTGAACAGCACAGACACCGAGGTCTGCATGCAAGAGATGAGGACATTTGCTCGTTGGCAGTGGTTCTGTGTTTCATCCTGTTTAATGGGCATGGTGGGAAGGGGTTGTGGTTGGGCTTCATGGCCTTAGAGGTCTTTTCCAACCTTAATGTTTCTACGATTCTATAAACTTCTGTCAAGGAGAGTGCCCTAATGCCTTCCATGCTACTGCTGCCCCTTGCTGCCTGGTTCACTGAAGCAGAAAAACACCTTGCTTCAGCAGGCATGGCACCAGCAGAGACACAGACTCAGCTCCCACCGCTGCTGGTGCCTCCTTGGTCTTCCCCAGGTGCCTCCTATGTGACTCAGATGTCTTTGCACCCTTTAAACAGAAGAAGGTTCCTACCCATTAAAGTTTCCTAGGAGATGCAGGTGACATTTTTTACATCACACTCTGCTGCCTTTTGCACGAGGCGCAGGAAGGCTGGAAAAGCACCATTTGTCTCAGCCACTCACAGAACCCTTTTGCTTTTGTCTTTGATGTACGCAAGGCCCTGGCAATGCTCGCAGCATGTGTTAACTGAGCACTGCAAAGTTCAGGAGAGCCCTGACTGCTCATTCCTTCATCTTATTTAGCAACCAGTGGATGCTTGAGGAGCAGCACTGCTCTGAGTCACTGCGTGAAGAAAACGAGCCTGACAAGCAAGCTGGTTTTCCTTTGCTGTTTACACTGGCGTGCCAGAGACAGGTACACAAGGGGTTTGCAAGCAGCGTGTTTCCATTCAGCTGAAGGACTCCATCCTGCCCTCCCAGCAGCAGTGGGGACACCCGGGGGCAGGACCAGTGGGGATGGGGATGGGGAAGGGGACGGCTCAGCTGGGTCCCTCCCAGCCCCTCCTGGCAGCCCCCAGCCTGGGGCTCCCGGCCCGCCTGGCACCAGCTCACCCCACTGAGGGCTCATGGCTTCTCAGTGCACTTCTGCATTGCAGGAACCCATCCTTCCCCGCTCAGATTACTCAGGTTGCTATAGCAAATATTTACCTTTACATAAGGTTTTCCTTTTTTTTCCCCATAAAATTCTTTTTCTTTTTTTTTTTTTTTAACAAAACCTATTCTTCCTTTTAATCATTTCCATCTAACACCAGATTGTGTGACTGAGTGTTCCAAAATGAACCTAGTGATTAATAGTCCCCTTATAATTAACGACTGTGTGCTTTTTGAAGTGGTTTGCTCTCCCCGATCCAGATCACCGGCTCTTTTTGCTCCGTGCTACAAAAGCAGAGCACAGTCAGCCACAAAAATCAGAGGAAGTCATCACCGGCGCTGATCAAAGCGTGCAAGCAGCCCCGCGCTCCACTGGCTCACGGTGCTGCACAGCTCCCTGCTGCTCTGGGACCCGTCAGTGATGCTGGAGGTGGGCACTGAGATGAAAGGCGATGGGAGAACCCATCCCGGGCGGGACCAGGCGGTGCTTTCCCCTGCAGGGAGCAGAGCCCCTGGGCACGGGGCTGGCAGCGCTCCCGGGTGAGCAGGCGGCTAATTGAGCCTGTGCTAATGGAGAAGGGCTCCTTCCTCCCAACGGCTCATCTGGTTCCTTATGCACCACCATGCTTAAACTCTAATGACACCGGTGGCTCTGAGACTTCAAAGAAGGAAATTTTAATAAAAGCTTGACTTGGTGTTATTCCACTGCAAGCTCCGTGCTGAATTAAACATAAGGCTGAGGAGATGTGTTGACAGTACATCAGCACGAAGTCCTGCTGGCCGCTGCTGAATACGGGTAAATAGTTTTATGTCATCTTCTTTAAGGCTCATTTCCAGCTTTCAATCAGTCTTACGTACGACACCGAGGTGCTGTGCAAGGCATTACCATGCCCAGCTCTCTGAAGTGTGGGGGTGTTCTCCTTCTGAGGAACGAGCCGCTTGTCTCTCCCGTTTCCATCACTGAGGTGTTGGCCTCTGCCGAGGTGCAGGCGGGCAGCCAGAGCACAGGGTGCCTGCTGCGCGCAGGCTGACACGGAACGTGGCTGTGTGATAGAAAATAATAGCTAAATACTCTGCAGCCCGTCGCTGATGTGTGGCTAAGCTGTAACTTCCTGACTGCTCATCTCAAATACCACAACTTCATTTGCTGATAAAATAACATTTTCCAGACAAAGCAGATGGCCCAGGCTGGGTGTGTTTGAAAGGAGGGGTGGGAAGGGTGCGATGGGGACAGCTCCCAGCGTGCCAGGGAGGGCAGTGGGGAGCGCTGCTGGGCAGGAGCCAGCACAGAGCTCTTCCTGCCCGCGGTCAGGCCATAGGAACTTCAGCCTGGGGAAGGCCAAAACGCAGGGAGGGGAGAGCCCGGTAAAGGGCTGTTGGGGTTTAACCCGGCAGCAGCTCAGCACCACACAGCCATCTGCTCGCTGCCCTCTTCCAGCGGGATGGGGCACAGAATCAGAAAAAAACAGCACAGTAGAACTTGTGAGGTCAGATAGAAACTATTGACTAAGACAGAAAAGGGCGAGAAATGGAAAACAATAATAGTAATGATAATAATATGATACATATTTACAAAACCAGGGATGCACAGCGCAGCGCTCACCACCTGCCAACCAATACCAGCCCGTCCCCAGCAGCAGCTGCCCCTCCCTGGCCAGCTCCCCTCAGTTTTACAGTTTTTCCCATGACACCCTATGGTGTGGGATATCCCTTTTCCCAGCTCAGGACAGCTGCCTGGCCATGTCCCCTCCCCGCTCCCTGTGCCCCCAGCCCCTCGCTGGCAGGGTGTACAAGGAGCCGAGAGACTGAAACGCCCTCAGCTCTGTGCAGCAACAGCAGAAACATCGGTGTGTCAGCAGCAGCCAAAGCCAGAGCACAGCGACATGCCAGACACTGCGAGGGGAATCAGCTCTGTCCCACCCGGGACCAGGACAGGGAGCACTGAAGGAGCAGCAGAACGAAGTCCTGGGTTAGGATAGGGCTTATCAGTCAGAGGATTTGTTTGTTGCATTTACTTATTTATTGTATTCCATGTCTGTGTGAGGCAGCACGAGGCTGCACCTGGCTCAGGCAGTCTCACCCCTCCCCTAGCCCAGCTGCTGTGGGGAACGCATCGACCTGCACAGCTGGCAGCTCTCTGCCGGCACAGCAGCACATGCCGTGCTCCAGCACCCAGAGCTGCAGCACAGGGACAGGGCAGCCCTGCTGCCACCAGCCTGGGGCAGCTGTCCGGGTGTCACACGTGTCACCCCAGGCAGCAGCAGCCGCAGCCGCCCCAGCTGCACGGACCCACCAGGGGGGTCTCGGCCCGAAGCTCCCACCAGGATGCAGTGAATGGGAACGGCCGTGGCCCCGGCACGGGAGAGGAGCTGAGCACCCTCGGTTCTACGATTCTGTGGCTAATTAGCAATCACCGCACGGGCTGCAGGCAGCGCCGCGCATTCCCTTGTTAGGGTGAAGGTGGGGAGAGGGAGATGCTGACAGCTATTGTTACTGAATTAGCAAAAAAACCCTCACAACATGAAAGTTTGTTAAGATTTTCCATTTGACTTAAAAGGTTCTCTCCTCTCAAGGATTAAAATAAAATTGGTTTGCGGGGACAGCTTTACTGAATTAAAAGTCAGCTTTTACGAAGTTTCTTGTTGGCATTTCCTGGAGGAAGGCACCAGCAGACACTTTCCTCTCCCTGCATCTCCCCACACAGCACCGTGCTGCAGTGACTTTCCACCCCGAGCGAGGTTCCCCATGATCTGCGGCACAGAACTGAATGGCACCTTCACCCCCACCCCGATAAATGTTCCTGTGGTCCCCGTCTCCTCACAGGTTGTTGCCCGTCTTTAGCAGATTTATTTATTTATTTGTTTTCATAGGTGATAAATTGCACCATATTAAGATAATGGCACAATCATTTGTAGCTATTAAAATGTATATAACAAAAATTTAAACGTAATTTAATTTTAAGTGGAAAATAATGATTGCTATTGAGATGCCCGAAGACAACTTATTACTCATCTTCCGTCAACATTTTATTAAACAGGAATTAAACAAACAAAAAAAAGGGGACTGAAAGCCTCGGTAGAAGCATCTTGAACGTATGCTGTATTAATGATCATAGTACAGGATCTATTACAGGCTTTTTAAAAACTATCAAAGTTTCATATGCACAAAGCTCATGCTTTCACACGAGTTTATCATCAGCTGCTCAGTTTTCTGTCAAAATGATTTGTTCATTTTGAAGTACGTTTGCTGTAAATGAGATTATTGAACTGCTCTGCAATATTTTGATTCAATTTAACTAATTTAGGAATTCTCTGCTGAAATTCTCTCCCTGCAGGAAGCCTTGGCTTTGCATTTAGTGTATCCCTGCTGCCCAGGCTCATCTCCCTGCTGCACCCCAAGACCAAGGAGGGGCTCCAGGGACCCCACTATGCCCTCTGGAAGCTGCAGCCAGGAGCAACAAGGAGGTAAAGCACCAGAAACGTGTTCCTACTGCTCGTTAGTATTTTTAACCTGTATTTTTTTCTGAATTATTCAATACACAGACAGATAGATGGAACATTTTGATATTGATAATAGCGCAGCAGAAGATGGAAATATAAGAATTGTAGGGTTTGCTCTGCTATTGGTATTGATTGGCTTTATGTTATGTAGCACGGCCTTCCCTGATGACATGATGTATTCATGCGCCGTGGTGTCACGGGGGGACAGGGGGGTGGCTGCGGGAGCAGACACACACACAGTCCAGAGCTTGTTTACCAACCCGAGCACCGCCACAGGACTGCGGTTTCCTGGCTGCTGTTTCTCTTCTGGTCATGGCCACATGTCCAGGCCAGTGTGGGGAGCAGGGGCCTCGTGCCCCCGTGCTGGGTGCTCCACGTGCAGTGGATCACAGCTGGCCCAGGCTCCTGTCCCGAAATTAAGAGCACATATTGAAAACCGCACCCTTGTAAGTGCAGCCTACCTGAGTATATTTAACACCAAACTTGGTGACACGCGGGTTTGGCATCTGCCTCCTCCTCATCTTCTCCCCCCTCTCTAATGGGCTTTGCTCTCATCCTCTCGTCCGTGCCGTGTCTGTGCCATGGCAGCCCCCGCCCAGCCCTCACGGCGCTGACGCTGCGTTGCTTCCCTGATGGCTGCTGCCAGGCCTTGAAATGTGGAGAAGGGGGAAGGAAATGCACTATTTAGCTGCACGAACAACTATTTTTCCAAGGAGCAAAAATATGTAAAATGTGAGAAGAGAAAAATGGTGACGAAAAATACCAGTATTCTCACTTGGTTTGCTCACTGGTTGCAATTTCCTGGACTTCTTGTGGCATTGCACCCCCTGAGCCTTGGGCAGGGGGCAGCTTTGTGACCTCCCCGTTCCCAGGCCTGCACTGTGCAGGACACGAGTTCAGCCCCTTCCACGTGCCGTGGTTGCCATTCCCACAGCCAGACCCCCCCGAAATGCAGCACCTGAGGTCAGAGGGCACTCAGAGCGTTCCGGTGGGTGTCCTGGGTGGGCTGAATGTGAGACCGAACTCATTCACCAGGCTGTGTTTTCTGATGTTCTTCCCTAACGGCCACAAAAGGCTTGAATGGAGAAGAATAAAATGACTACAAAGTGAAGTGGCAGAAAGAATTAACAGGCTGGTGGAATGACATCTTCAACGCATTTCTGAGAGAAAAGGACTGGATTTCACTCTCTGGGTGTTCCTGCTGGGGCGGGGTGGAACCAGAGGGACCCGGGGTGCCCCAGCCTCAGCTGTGCTGGGACTCCATGGGGACACGGTGACCAATGCAGGGCACTGCAGAGAGGAGCAGGCAGGTTGGCTACTGCAAAGTGGTGGTGACAGAGGCACTCAGCAAAGTGCAAAGGCCACTTACGGCTTGCTGGTGTTAACTCTGCAGGTCACATCGCTGCTCAGAAACTTTCTCTCACCTGCAAGTATTTACATGATGGACTTTCAACAGCCTTCAAGTAAAAGCTGGAGCTCCTCTGAGCAGGTCAGTGTGAGCGATGCTCCTCATCCCGCAGGGCCCCCAGTGCCACCAGCATTGTGACAACACAGAGCACTGCCAGCACTGCCCAGGGCTGCCCGTGCTCCATGGCCTCACACCAGGGCAGCTCAGAGCTCACAGCATCACTGCCCACCAGTGATGCACCCCCCACAGGCTCCAGCTGCCCCCTGCTTTGGGTGCACTTCAGCCACAATCTTCTCCCCACAGCCTCTACACTCCCTACCAAGAACACTACATCGAGGGTCATCATCCCGATTTCTTTTTTCCTGGAGACACGCTGCTGAAATGAAGCCTACAAGCCCTGGTTCTAAACTGGACGCACCCCTGTCCTGCCCCCCCCGCTGAGGCAGGCAGTGCCTCCTCCCCAGCACACAGCTCGCAGGGCTTCGGGATCCCTCGTTGCAGCCATCCGCGCTGGCAGCTGGAACGGGAGGATGGTGCCAGGTTGGAAGGGATGATTTTCTATTTCCACAGCTACTTGCAGCATGACAACCTGGCTCAGGCGCTGAACAGCTCTCCCTCCCTCAGCCCAGGGGAAACCAGTGATCTACAGCCACCCGCACCGAGCACGCCTCTTCCCCTCCTTTATCTTATCTTTCCTGCAGCAACGGAGTCATTTCAATTTTTCTGGCTGTAGAAAAGCTTTCTGCAGACAATGCCTCAGTCAAAATAAGCGATCCATGCAGCAGGTTTGGCACCAGCCCTTCTGGTGTTTGCATCCCCCTCCTTTACTCCCCCCACCCCAGCGCAGGGAGGGCAGGATGCACACGCGGGCAGCGGGGCCCAGCACAGCTCTGCCCCATCTCCGTCCTGCTGCTGGCACTGGGAGGATCAGCACCGCTAACCACACCATCATGCGTCACGGATCCAAAGGGCCCTCTTGCCATTTGTCTTACACAACTCTAAGATGTCAAGTTCTCGAGTACTTTTCTTCTTCTTTCCCCAAGACCCTTGGCAGTCTTTCAGGGAGATATATTGCACGACAGTGCTTGTGTCTGAAAATTGAGCTGTGCTCACCCCGGCCTGCCAGTCAGGATTTAAGCTCCTGAAAAATTGCAGATGAAGAATCACATCTCAGCAAAAAAGCCTGCCTTGCTGCAGACTGATTAAGCTCCTGGAGCTCCCTTTCCCTTGCAGCTCCTTGGGGGAAGGAGGGTGCCTCCGCTCAGCAGCCCAGCACACAGGGCTGCTGGGGACCCCTGGGTCCCAGCCTGCGGTGGTGGTGGTGCAGCTCCTCCTCCTCCGAGGAGGAGGAGAGCCCGAAAACTGAGAGAAGGATCATCATTATCTGCAGATACAGTTTGCATCTCAGGACTGAAACAAAGGGGAATCAAAGAAAAATCAGCCTGTCTGCTCAGATACAGCCACAGCTGTAAACTGGTCATTCATACATTTTTAAGGCAAAAAATGTTTTAGTTTTGCTCTGTTCTTTAATCCAATAGTAAAAACACAGCTCTAGCAAGAGCTGAAATAGTTAATCCCTCACAGGAACCTGTTCTTATTTCCATTGAGAGTTAAAAATACATTCAGGGACGGTATCGCTACAAATATATTTGAGATAATTTTTTCACTTATGAGTAATAAAAGTACCCAGATTTACAGCAGAGCTGCGCCGTATACAAATGTGTCAGTATTATTTTTGGCTATTGACATTTCTGAAATGTTAGCAATTTAGGAAGGTGAAAAGGGAAAGCTGTTGTTATTTGTAAGCAAAAAGAAAGTAATGAAACTCGGAGTAAATATAACGGAAATTCTGCTCTAGAAAAAACACCTGCTTAGGGACAAGCTTGGCAAATTAAAATGCTGTTTTATCATAATAAAATTATACAGAGACAAGTACAGCACGGGGCTGAGCACCAGTGGCAATTCCACTCACATCACAAGGAGATACGTAAGTGCAGTGCATAAACTTCTGTTGCCTAATAGCTACAATTTTAAATCTGGAGCATCTACTTTGAAACAAGCATTAACCTAGAAGATATTTTCAAGGACTGAGGTGATGATAATATTTTAAACACTACTCTTCAGTAATTTCATTAATTATTCAGCAAGAAAACAAGTAATATTCCCTTGCTAATTTTAACTCAGCCCTTAAATATTTGCAAATCAGACCATAAAACCAGACAGGCAGATCTGGGGGGCAAGGGAGAGGCTGAACAGCGTCAGGGGTTTATTCTGTCAGGCAAATAATCTCCTGGCTGCGCGCCCGGAGCCAGCCCGCCCCGTATTGAGCTTCACATCACAGCACTTCCCAGCCAGCTGGTAATTTAGGCTTTGCTTTATCCCAGGGAAGATTAAAGGCTCCCATAATGTGTGAGCCATCAGCTTGAAATATTGTCATGGACTAGATTTTCAGGTTGTTTTTTTATATATATATATATTCCCCAAATAAACTGTGCTCTGCCAGCGTGGAGAAGAGAATTGAGGGGAACAGGATGTAGGTCAATACAGCTGTGAAGGGCTGGCAAGGTTAACAAGGAAGGGTCCTCTGTCTTCTCTGCCAGCTGGAGGCAGGTGCTGCTCTGGCTGGGAAGCTGCATGGGGAGGCTGGAGGCAATGGGTCCTCACACCACGCACCTGGAGGCAATGGGTCCCCACACCACACAGCTGGAGGCAATGGGTCCTCACACCACGCACCTGGAGGCAATGGGTCCTCACACCACGCACCTGGAGGCAATGGGTCCCCACAACACGGACCTGGAGGCAATGGGTCCCCACACCACACAGCTGGAAGCAATGGGTCCCCACACCACACAGCTGGAGGCCATGGGTCACCACACCACNAGCTGGAGGCAATGGGTCCCCACACCACACAGCTGGAGGCAATGGGTCCCCACACCACACAGCTGGAGGCAATGGGTCCCCACACCACACAGCTGGAGGCAATGGGTCCCCACACCACACACCTGGAGGCAATGGGACCCCACACCACAGTGGGAGAACATGTACTCAGTGGGTCTGACAGGCAAAAAACCTCTTCTTCCACGGCTTTACAAAATGATGAAAATGTGACGGGTTCATCCCTTCAGTTCCTGGGCATACCTCCAGCAGCAGTGACACCCAGGATGGCACAGACCAACAAGGCTGCCTGGCAGTGAACAAATCCTCCTTTGCACAGACATTCACATTTTTTTTTTTTTCCCCCTGCATACATTAGATCGAAACAAGACCTTTCAAAGTTTTAAGAAGTCTCAAAGTCCAAAGAGAAAACTACAGAAACAGCAGCAGCAACACCACAAAACCATGCTTTGCTCTGGGCCCAGACACGGGAGCAGCTGGTCTCATGCCAGAGAGCCCGAACACCCACGAGAAACCTCTGGGGCATGGGCTGTTCCACTTCACCGATCATTAAAACGCCTTCTGTAGCCAGGAGAGTTACAGACAGATTTACTGTTTGTGATCTAGGATCACAAACAGTGATCACAAGCATTTGTTACAGCTTGACTTCTTTTCAGTGGCAGGGTCATATTTTCAATTTTTTTTTTTTAATTTTTATTTATTTTTATTATTGCTTTTTTTCCCAGGTGTCAGCCATGCATGTTTGAAGCCGACCACTGTTATGGTGATGTCTACAGGAGAATATCATCAACTTTAACAACATACAATTATAGTTACAAACTATTTACAAAAAGAAAAAATTTTATCTCAACTGAAAATTTTATCTAACTGGAATGCTTATTTTCTTCTAGCTCATCAAGAGCCTATTAGAAAAATGTTGTAGACTTCATCATGGATGTAGAACCAATCTTCACTGAGTCTATGAGTTTTGATTTCAAATGTTCTTCTGTCCAACTGCATCAAGGGTCCTCAGCTGTCACAGATACCGTAAGAATATCACAGGAAGGCTTAATTTTTTACTTTATTGGGGCTTCTTTAATTCGTTTATAGGTATGAATGACGCTGAGATGTTGCTGAGTGCCTCTTCCTGAGTTCCTGCCTACCCAAGTGCTCTGGAGTAGGGGAACGAAGCACAGAACAGAAGCGCTGCTGGCACCACTGAGCCATGGGCTGCACATTGCTGAGAGCAGGAACTGATGAGAACGGATCAACCTAAGTGTTTGTTTGGTGGTGGGTATTGTTTTTTTTTCCTCCTATGTGAAAATTGTTTTTTGGAGCAAAAAAAAAACCCAAATATACTCACAAATTCTGAAAAATTATTGTAAAGTGGTATCTTAATCCTTACTTCTGTAAGATACAGGAAACTTACAGTGAAACCAGTATTTGCTCAGGTGCCAACAGCTGGATGAGTACATACATCACCAACAAGGTATTTCCATTAACAACAAAAAATTTGATGGTTATTGATTTGAATAAAGTACTAGCAAACTGCCTAACAGAGAAAACAGGAGCTTCTTTGGGAAAAGAATGATGAAAAGAAAGCATAGAAAATGAAAAACTGGAGTACAGAGGAGAATTGCAGTCACATTACAGTAGATGTACCTTAGGTCAGCTTCATACGCATCTTCCCAAACGCCTCTGTGCTGGGAGCAGGGTGGAGAGCAGGTCAGCAAGGGGAGATACAAAGCTCCTCTGAGCACCCCTACACTGCACATGCATCGTGTTTCCAGCTTTCCTAGGGTGAAATATCTTTGGCTCTTGACATCGGTATCAAACGCTGTGCTGGCTTAGCTGTGGTCCCACACCTGAGATGGGATTTGCATCTCTTTGATCATGCCAAGTGTTTCACAATACTGAGCACAAAAATCACATTTCAAAAGGATGGAAATACTTTTCCTTTTTCCCATGAGAATTTTAATTTTTCTGTTCTAAAATTTACTTCATTTTCCCTAGTTATTGGGAAATCCTGGTGTACATGCAATGCAGATTTCTGGATTATCGGCAGTTTAAGAAGCTTATCACTGCTTATCACCAGTTCCCTGAGACCCTCTTTTCATCCAGGTATGTGCAGAGCTTAACTCAGAGAACAGTGTGCCACAGACCAATCTTAAATATATTTCTGCTTTATGTTACTAGTATTGATTTTTTCTCCTTTTCCCCTGGACTCCCTGTGCAATATTTCCTCTTTTTCCCTCGTGAACAGGCAACAGAAATCATAGATCAAAGTTTTGTTACACATAAAATTGGTCTCTGGAAAAGCTGGATTTTTCCATTATAATTGCATCTGCAAACAGAATGTTCTAAGAAACAAACACTACCTAGAGCCCATGGGCTCCAAACATTTTTCTTGCTTGGATTTCCATCCTTTGCTTTATTCTCTTTGGAGCTGCAAGAAAAGATGCAGAAACCTGGAAAAAACAAAACAAAACAAAACAAGAAAAAAAACCACAAAAACAAAACCCCAGCTTTTCTTATTCAACCTCTTCCAGTAAGTAAAAATAGATTATACAACCTAATGTTTGCATTGCATTCATTTAGAGAACAAACAGGCTGTACACCAGGAACATCCTTGTTAAGTACTGAGGGGAGGATCGAAAGAGTTCCATTTTGAATACATACTGAAATAAATTTTGGATAATACCTTGATTCTGGAACGCTTAGAAATATTCAAAGATACATTGCTTTGAAAATTTGTTGTCCAAGACATTAAAATCTTCCCAATATAAATATTACAACTTAACATATTACCTTATCCATAGCTGCCCAACAGGCACTGACTGGTTGCAGACACAGATGAGACCTGGGCAGGTAGAACCATTCACTATTTCTGCTACAAAAAGGTTGTTTTCCAGAGACAAAGAAATGGAAAACATTCACTTAATCTCCAGGTGTCCTACACAGTCTCTCCGGAACGACTTGCAAAATCTACCTGGGAATCACAGGAAAACTTGGAGGGAGAGGTGGGGAAAAGGGAACAGGACATTCTTTGGGGCAGTGGATTGATTATGGGGTGAGTTTGGCTTCACTGGGTCCCCCTTTGGGTTCCATCCCATCACCACTGAACATCACCTTCACAAAATAGTTTTTTTCCCATGGGATGGCAGATCTCTCCTGACCCTCAAGCTGTTAGGGTGCAGAAACCACGATGTTGGTTCCATGCAGCTATAACAGCTGTTCTGGATGTCAGCAAAGCTATTCGGTTTTTCCCTACAGCTAGAGAAATTGTTCTCAAGATGCTTTTGGAGTCTATAAAGCTTCCTTACAAAGCAGAGCTCTCACTTGAGAAAAGTGCCCTTCTTCCAGACAACGCACGATCCCTGGAGCGTGCTCACCCTCACAGATCAGGTGGCATTCCCACCCCCTTTTGCCTGCAGTTGCCAGGTACAATCTGGTTTACCATCCAGCATAAAAGAAGTGGACCCTCTTTGAGACTTTGAACGGCCTCCAAACGCCTGAATCACAGCAGGATGGAAGGAGAGACCCCTGATGTCCCATGTATCCCGTGCTTTACAGCTGCCTCCCAGCCTCTGCTTGGCACTTGGCTGCTCCAGCCAAAACGCTCCGCATTGTCTGGAGTTTCCTTTTTTTACCCCAAACATTTATTGTGTTTGTCAAGCTCATTTTTATCCTAGTGCTGTTCTATAAAAAGGCCTGATCTCCTCTGAACACAGCGCTACTTACTTTAAGTTCACAGGCAGACCGTGCAGTTTGTCACCGTGCACAGATGGGCTGGGCACCGTGCCTGCCAGGACCCATGGGGAAGGAGAACAAAGCTGGGATGGAAACGGGCTGGGCAGTCAGTGAGTGGAGCAAAATAAAGGTCAGTGGCATGGCTGATGGGTTTCTATGTCACTGATGCCATTGTAGAGAGAATGATGGTATTTAGGTGGAAGAGCGAGGTTAACATTGGTGGCCATGATTATAAAGGCTGAAAACCACAGGACAGTGAGCTTCTGGGACACATGCACACAGGCAGGGACTGGGGGCACAGGCAGCCAGACTATTTTTGGAGGTGCAGGGACAGACCTGGGGTGCCTGTGCAGGCACAGGCTCTGTGTGGTGACCTTGCTGCTTCTCCCTCCAGAGCCCCAGCACGATCTCCTCTCTCCGTTTTAGGTTTCTCAGACCTGACAGATCCCTGCTAGCACGCTGCTGACGAGGTGGCAGGTCTCTGACAGTAACCTGCCCTGTCAGGCTCCGTCTGACCCGCTGCATCCCTCTGACAGGGGGAAGTGCTGTGCCTGCGGAGCCCACGGCCCCGGAGCTGTGCAGAGCAGAGCTGACATGGGACGGGCACCCGGCACTGCTGCCCTGCCCGGGGCGACGGGAGCTGTCTGCTGCGCTGGCTTCACGTGAAACTGGGGACAGACATTGTTTTGTCTTAGCTGTGGAGCAATCCAGGGTGTAGGAAGTCTTGCAAAGGTGTGAGTTCAGGTGGCAGCTGTTGGGTTTCCTCCTGTTGCCTCTGAGCTGTGACACACACAGTGCCAAAGAGCCGTTGTCACACGTGTCCTGGGCACAGAGGTCACGTTGCACGCAGAAGCTCCCATCTCTGGGCGAGCTGATGCCCACTGAGTTATGCTGTTCTCTGAATACAAAGAATTCTGCTGAGAATATTTGTCAATAATTCAAAATACATCCTTCCACACTTTAGCCTGAAGTTAGAATTGGTAAAAGTTCTAATCCTGGAAAAGGTGTTTCCCCCAGGAAGGCCACGCAGAGCCCCAGTTCTGCAGGAGTTCTGGGGGCACCGCCAGCAGCCCGCTGTCAGGGCGTGCAGTGTCCCAGAGATTAAGCTGCTGCATGTGTGTGCTATTTATACTGCTGCGTCTCTCCGGCTCTCTTCTTAATTCTGGCTTTGACAGCAGGAGAAAGGATCACTTAGCTTTGCCAAGGTTTTTGATCTGTGATGACAACTCTATCTTTGTGGAGTGCTGATGCCTATTCTGCCCAGGAATCAGGCGGTATTACTGCAAAACTTACTGTCACCTAGCTCTGCTTTGATGGATGGCCAAAGTAGCTGCTATTCTATTCAGAAGTAAGCAGGAAACTTAGAAGAAATTACTCAAGAGAAAGTGAGAAAATAATGTGCAGTTCCAAATGGCATGACAAAGTGATCTGCTTAAGCTCAGCACTTAGCGAGGGTGAGGAAGCCCCTCGTCCACACCTGAGCAGCTGACCACGCACCCACCCGACAGGCCCGTGCCGTGGGATCGGGTTGCTGTGCTCTGCCCTCAGCCACTCCTTGCACACCTCGGCTTCTTGGGGCCGTAAAATGGAACAGGGCAAATGTGAGCACTATGCTCCTGGTTCAGCATCACTGCAAGGGGCTGCTTCTCCCAATAAGTAGGAAAATGATGTGGCCAACAGATGGATTTAATGGATACCTTCCCGAACTGGTAATGACAAGCTGCTATATGTCCCTTTGTGTAACAGATCCCATTAGCAACACATGCAAATCGTAAGGAAAAAAAGAGTGAAGGATGTATAATTACAGAATTATCACCTTAACTTCAAACATAAGAAATAGAGAAGCAAAGCTCAAACAAGTTTGCAAGCCCCAGGAAATAACAAGATAAGCAGTAATCAGAATGGGTTTGTCAAGAGCAAGTCCTGCCAAGCAAGTCTGCCCTTCCCTCCGGAGGCAGCAGAACCGCTTACCAGTGCCACGTACCTTGGTTTGAGCCAGGGTCGAGACTGGCTTATGAGACCTCCTCCTGAAGAGCCACGTAAATGAGCTGTGTGCTGGGTGAGAAAACGGTCAGAGCTCTGCTGTGAGGCCGGCGTGGTGGTGCAGGGCTGGGCCCAGCTTCACTCCGTGTCTGCCATGGGTGGAGACCACAGGAGGAGGCACGCTGCTTTTCTGCAGCTGGCAATGAGACCATGTGTTATTTGAGAAAGTGAGATTAGGGCACAAAAGTATTTTGAGAGATTGGATATACCCAAACAATTGAACAAATAAGAAAACGTAGGATGAGATTTGGTTACTCTGAGAAAGATGAAATAAAAACCCATGAGACGGCACTTCCAGCAGAAGGGATCACAAACAGAGCCTGTGTCAGCATCAGCAAACTGCGGTAACAACCGCACAGCCCTGCTGGGATGTGCTCAGCAGAGGAAGGAGCGGTGCATGGGATGCAGCACAGCGGGAGAGCTGTGCCTGTCTGCAGGGCACGGAGCTGGCAGCTGCAGCTCTGCGTGCACCCAGGTGCGGGGGGAGGACAGGGAGGGACCATCCCTGAGGGTCGGCAGATGTGCCCCTCTCAGCACTGCTGCAAGGTGAAGGCACAGGCACTGCTCCTCTGTGCAACCCGGAGCTGCCCCCAGCACTTCAGGGTTGGTCCAAGTAGAGGTACTCGTGTAGTGGCTGTACCCTCTGCCTTCCTGCTGATCCGGGGGAAAGCGGGGATATCCAGCTTTACCTGCAGGGCTACAGATCAATGCTTTGCGGCAATAGGATTAACCACCTGCAAGGATGAAATAGTGCTTTATTTTGTAGATTCTCCATCATCTACTACTTTTAGCTTCCCACAGATACCATATTTAAATATTTCTCAAGATTATTTTGCACAGTTGTGGACCACTTTCAACCTTGCACCCAAACCAGCACGTCCTGGAGCCCCATCTGGTGGGATGAAGGTGTCACGAGAAGGAGAGGCATGACAGCATCGCCCGGATCTGCCTCTGCTCCACTCAGCAGCCAAAGCTCCGTTCTGGAGTCCATCAGGAACCATCCAACTCCTTCAACAGTGAAAACAACCTTTCACCGTCAGGGATCCACCTGGGTACATCCTAGTCCAAGCTCTCTCCCGAGGTTAGGACAGCGAATGGTGCAGGAAGCCATGGGTTATGGAATGTACCTGCCTTTCCCCACAGGAACTCCAGTGGGGTGGGGAGTCCGGAAAGTTTCAGACTGGCAAACTAAAAATAATTGCATCTTTGATAACAAGAACCAGACTGTTCTTGTAAGTGCTAGGTAAACTCTGAATTATATTAATTTATTACGCTTGCTGACCTTACCATAGTGAATGTATTCTCAGATATTATTTAAAGGCGTGGAAGTGACATTTAATGTTCTAACACCTGTGTATGAGCACCAAATTCACTGTGATCATGAGGTACGCAGAAATATTAACGTCTTGGACGCAAAGCAGAGTGCTGAAATCCAAGTAAAGCTAGTCTGTGAGAAAGACACACGCTGGAAATCTTCTGTATCCCAACCAGTTCTACAGCCTTGCTCAGGAATTACTGTTCAGGAGTTTACTTTAAAGCATCGACATCGCTTAGTCTGCAAAATCCTCCTGCCTAATTAGGAGTTAAATTCGGCTACCCTCAGCAACAACAGGAAAGTACTGAGAAAGCCCATACCTGCACATACTCAGGCTTTTAATTCCTTTTTTATTCAAGTCTAAATGACTATGTTCTATTACCAAAGGAATATTGAGACAGAAAATAAATGCAGAGGGACTCTCACGAGTAGGCAGCTGTTCAGGAAAACAGTTTAACAAAAATAGCTCCGCTGCTGCTTGGCTATCCTCCAGAGCCGAGCTGGAAAGCTTCACACGCGCTTGATTTAAGAAAAAGGGAAGGCTTCCACCCACCATCTCCTTCAGGACCACGCTGCTTCTCCGCTCTCCCACTCTTCAGTGACCTCTATATGCCAGTTACACACACCATCTTCCCCTCTCAAGGAGACTAAATAGCAGAACGATCTTGAAAGAAATTTAACAAAAGTCAAAGGCATTTTCAGCTAACATATAAAATTTATGCAACTTCTTACTAGTGCCAGATAACACCAAGATATTGCTGGATTCAAAAGTGATGCGGGGAGATTTGGGGAAGATTGCTCCACTGATGACTGTTAAATCCAATGGACAAGAAATTCCCATAGCACCAACTGCTGAAAGCTGGGACTAGAAGAGAAGAGCTGCCCTGTTCAAACCACTGCTCGTGTTGTTTCTTCATCACCTGCATTCGATCAGTCACACTGGACTTCACTCATTCTTTAACACACAGTCATCATTCCCCAGGCAAAGAGGAAAGCCCTGAGGCAGGGGTTTTCCTGCTGGGGTTTCCTTCCATTTTCTCCTCTGGGAACGCTGAGTAGCCACAGGATGCTCTGCCCCCGTTTATGGGACACGCTGCTTCTGGCCGCTCCCTCACCCCGCAGCAGGGTGCCCACCCCTGTGCAGATCACTCTCACAATCAGAGCACAGTGTCACATCTCTTGCTCATGGCAAGGGGAACACTGTGCTGCAGCAGCTCTTGGTCTCTGCCCAGAAGAGCTTTCACAGCCTCTAACTCCTGTAAGCTGTGGTGGCTTTTCAGCAGAAAAGAAATGGTTTCCACCTGTTCCAAATTAAAACAACTCAGCTGCAGAGCCAAGAGAGAAGGAACTGCTTTTGCCCAGCTCAGAGGCATTTCAGTGTCCCTGCAACTGGATCCTCCCTCATTGCCCTGTGGTCCAACCACGACCCACACCTCTGCGTGCTGTGGGCACGCTGCTGTGCCTGCGGGGCTAACACAGGCTGCAACACGCCTTGCTCTGAGGCAGGACGAGGCACTGCTCTGCAGCACAGGACCCCCATGGACTCTGTCGTGCCCCACTGTTCCCACTCTGGACCATGCCGTCTGGCTCTGAAACCACACACTTCCCAGAGAAAACAAAGTGAGCCCATCATTCAGCAACTGGGAAACACAGCAAAAGCCACAGGAATAAGTAATCTATATGTGAACAAAAACCAACAGAACCTAACAACCTATATTATGATTTTTTAGGCAGCAACATGAGGCTGATGGCATCAGCACAGGGACAAGGCAGCCCAACAGGCTGCGGAGCACCAGCCATGCATTGCTCAGCTGCACAGGCTCTGCTTTGGTTGCAGCACTGCTGCTCGTGCTGTAAAGCTGAGTCTAATAGCTTGGCAAACTTGGCTCCACCTCAGGCTGTGGTTGTGCACAGCAGGCACTGGGGCATCTCCACACCCGTTGCCCTACGTTTGCCCCCAGTCCAGCTATTCCATCGTTATTCCTTACAGAATAAGGCAGAACAGCTTAAAACATCCCCTCAGCTGCAGCTCCAAGGCTCCTCTGAAGGTCAGCGCTGTGCAGGCAGCACGGGCAGCACCTCCTGTGTCAGCGGCTCAGCTCCCGTCAGTGCCAGCTGCAGGGCCAGGCAGCCACCACACACGGGTGCTGTTAATTGATGTGATCAGCATTCACCACCAAAGGGCCCCAGGAGCAGCTCTCCTCTCCTTGATCATCCCTAGCAAACAGAAGTGGTAGCTCCTGCAAAGGCATAAGTCATAGCCGAATTTGACTTTAACTATCCTGAGATGGTGAGAGCTAGTAATTTCTTCTCTGAATGTCAGAATGCCATTCTGCTGAATGAGACTGTCTGCGTGAGAAAGCTAAAAGCAGCAGCAGCCCAGTAGGTACTGTCTGAACTGCGCATCCATAATTTGCTCTGCTGAGTGCAGCTTAACTCAAGGATTTCCATAACAAGTTATTTCTTTTGCACAGGTTTTTACCTACAGTCCATTTTGACATCGCAAGGCATCCATCAAAATACCACTTGGAAGTGCTAACAGCAATGACTTATCTAAAAATATCCAAACCCTGTCAAACCTCCTCATTTGCACAGCTGCATCACATCAAATATGAAGCAGTTTGGAACTGATTTCAGAGTACTGGAATCTCCAGGAGCAGGGAGGTGACTGTCCCTCTGTGCTCGGCACTGCGAGGCCGCTCCTCAGAGCTGTGCTCAGCTCCGGGCCCCTCACTACAGGGAAGTCCAGAGAAGGGCACGGAGCTGTGAGGGTCTGAGCACAGCACTATGGGAGCACTGAGGGAATGCGATGGGTCAGTGTGGGGCAGAGGCGGCTCAGGGGAGACCTCATGGCTCCCTACAGCCCCTGGCAGGAGGTTGTGGTGAGGGGGGGCCTCTGCTCCCAGGAACAGTGATGGGACGGGAGGGGATGGGCTCACGCTGTGCCAGGGCAGGGTCAGGCTGGGCACTGGGGAACATTCCTTCTGCACAGAGCGGTCAGGCACCGGCACAGCTGCCAGGGAGTGGGGCAGTCCCCGTCCCTGGGGGTGTTCCAGCCCCGTGGGGATGTGGCCCTGGGGACATGGCTCAGTGGCATGGTGGGGTGGGTGGGGTTGGGCTGGGGGATCTCAGAGGGCTTTTCCAGCCTCAATGATTCAACGGTTCTATGAGAGTCACTGACGTTCATGTGCACCCAGAGCTGCATGCAGCCCACAGCTGGCTGGGGACCAGCACTGGGACCAGTGCCACTGCTCCCTCGGGGCTCTGCAAGGCTGCAGCATCCACACTGCACAGCCCCACACTGGGATGGGCAAAGGGCACCGATCAATTCTGCCATCGCCACTACAATGTGCACAGTGCCACAGCACCCCCCTCCAGGCTGCCAGATTCATTGCCCTTTAGTTGCTATTGGCTGAATTTCCCTTATTTTTCCTTTCCCAAGACGATGCTGCTGCAGTTTCCATGGGCAGCAGCCCCGCACTGAGCTCGCAGCCGGCGGACGCGCTCTGTGCCATCTGCACCGCGCGGTTTGTGTGCAGAGCACGGCTGCCTTCTGTTTGCTGCCTTCAGAAACGGAACGGCGCGATGCAGGAACAATCACAGGGAAATGTTTCTGTCATCTTCGCCGGTACCCTCAGCTCCGCAGCCTCCTGAATGTGAATTAGTGTCTTAAGCAGTTTATTCATTCATGGCAATCTGTTCATTTATTTTCAAGAGATTGTATAGCTCTGGGAAGCCTCATCTGATTTTTTTTCCCCTTCTCTAAGCCCTGACTACAAAATATTATTTATTTTTCTCAGATCATTGCTGCTTCCACTCCGCTGGGCTGACGTGTGAGACAGTCCCAGGCTCAGAAATGGAACAGGAGAACACTCAGGAGCTGACAGCCGGACCTGATGATCCTAGAGGTCTTCTCCAACCCAGAGATTCCAAGCAAGGAGCACTCAGCCACCGGGAATTGCCAGCAGCTGCTCGCAGCCCCAGGGCTCGGGGGCTGGCAGCTGGCACAGGGCAGGATGCAGCACGGCTGGCAGAGGGAGGGTGAACGCCATCCTTAGCAATGAGCTGCAATGGGAATACTGATGTGGAGCTCTTGGAAAAGATAAACTTCCCCAAGAAGCTCCCGGTGCCTCCTGATTTTCACACCCCAGAAGCACTGCGGGAGCAGTTGTTTACCTTCTGCAGCCAGATCCAGGAGCAGACTGCAGCCCATCTTCCTGAAAAATTTATGTTTTCCAAAGCAAAAAGCACAAAGCGACGTAAAGCTTTCCAAAGCCTAAATAAATGTTTATGTCACAGACTGAACATCATCCAAGTGAAGGTTTTGGAGGAGATTTTTGCTGGGTTGTTTTATTTGTCTGGAGTTCTGGAAAAGAACTCTCATTAGCACAAATGTGAGAAGGTACCACAAACAAACAGCAAGGCAGTGGAATTACATTCCAGGCACACTCGAGGGTAGCACAACATTTGTCTTTGTGCAAGAAGCCAGAGCAGAGCTTGCCAACATCCAAGTTTCAGCTGAATCCTATTTTACAGCATTAGCAGGATGAAGTGGTGCTACAGCACAGCTCTTGCCTTGTGCAAACCGCTCTATTCCTTCCCCATTAGCTTGGCTCTTGTGCCACAGACTTTACAAAGCAAAACCCCTCGTTAAGTCTGTCCTTGTCTTCTGGATTTTTTTTTTTTTTTTTTTTTTTTTTTTTTTTTAAAATCCTCCTTGTTGGAGCTGAGAAGAGTTTCACAGCAGCACAGCAGATACGCTGCAGGTTGGTTTGCCCAGCACTAAATGAGCGTTACAGAGTGGAGACCTGGCAGGAGGCTCCGCTGTGCTGCCCTTGCAACCAGCGTCCTTGGTGGCTGTCCCATGCTGCAGCAGAGGCCTCCAAAGCAGATCATCGTGCTTCTACGACACAAGGTGTTATTTGTGCAGAGAGATAAGACAGTTCTCTAGCGTTCTTCCTCTCCTGTGACTTTTATTCATAGGCAGACAGTATGAAAGTGTGCAGCAGCATTTAACATAACATTTTCAAATAGACATTTTGGGTCTAGCTTATGGTATTTGATCCATTAATCACACAGAGCTCTGAGTCCAGGAATAATGTTAAAGTCTGTGTGGTTATGGGTTATTAGGGCAAATTGGTTTTCATAATGGCTTCACTCATTTCGGTCATGTTTTTCTGAGACCAGCCAGGCCAACTATTATTTTCCACTGTCTCTTTCATCTAGTAATTCTCACAGACTGAAGTGGATATTCCCCATGACTCTAAAGCGGTCTTGCTGGCTTTTTTGAAGTGTTTTTGATTTCACAGTTACTGAAGAAATTGTGAACGTTTGATGAAAATACCCACGTTCACTCACAAGTCCAGGAACTTCCCAATTGTTGCTGCCACTGATGAGACTTCTGTGCAAAAAGGGCTGTTACCCTATGACATATCCCCCAGACTATAGCACCGTTCCCTGTCGCCCATACCGTGGGTAGCCAGCAATAAATAGCCCAGTTCATCAGCTTTTAAGATACTAAGCAGCTAATCATTTGTCCAGAGCATTAGCTCACGTTGAAAAATGACTTTTGCCTTCAGCGGGATTCCACCCATGGAGTATTCAAGAACTAAAACCAAAAGCTGATATTAAGAGTATCAGAAATGTAATGTGAGATTTAAAATGAGCATCTTGTAGAAATAAGATTAGTCTTGTCTAGGAACACAGTCCGCGTGTTCTTTGACATCCTTTTGAACATGAGACAGCAAAAAGCGTTTGAAGAAATAAAGAACAGATCAGAAATAACCCAGGAGCAAATGCTGAATGCACAGTGAGCAAAGATTTCAACCAATTCTGCTGAAAATAATGGAAAGATGATTTGGACACAAAAGGGAAGGGAGAAGAAGAGAAAGGAGAAGAAATATAGCAGAAAGAAAACCAGGGAAGCCCAGTGTTTGCAAGTTCCCTTGCCTTTGCAGTGGAAATAAAATTATGGTTCCTAGGACAGCCTCAGGAGAGGGCGGGATAGGCTGAAATTGAGAAACCAACCCTCAGCATCCTATATAAGGCTCTCACACGTTTGCCAGCCACTTTATAAATGCAAATGAAGGGTTTTCACAGGTTAACTTGCTCCTGTTAACATTTTGCATATTCAGTTCGTGAAGGGTTGCTGAAGAGCCAGATTTTTGTGGCAAATATTGCATATCCACGTCTTGTTGATATGAGGGTAGCAGTCTGTTACAGACACTTCATCCAGCTCAAAAGAATTGCGAATCTTCACTTTCTTTGGAAAAAAATCATTTTTTACATAATAATTTTCTCAAAGAATTACCAAGGAAAGAACAGCAGCTTGCATTTCCATATTATGTTGGCTCATCGTCTTCCCTGGGGGGTGTGCTAGTGTGAAGCATGGTGCCCGTACTTGCTGAATTTTCAGTCCATAGAGCAACCAAAGGTTGTGCCAGGAAAGCACCAAAGTGTTTTGTCAAGTGGCCATTAGCGTGTTCATGACCAGCACTCACACAGGCATCCTCAACTTCTCCTCTTCTTTCCATACAATGAACATCCTTAGCCTTGCTCTGGGTTATTGAGGAAGCTCATTTTCATCTCCGTTTGATATCACAGGCATGAAAGCCAAAAGCCCAGACCTTCAGATTATCTTTCAGTGACAGGCATATAAATGTAAAAAATTGAGTCTCCCCCAATTTTTAAAGGGGAATGTTGCAAAATGTTCACAATGAACACTGTTCAAATTGTCTTGTACCCTTCACTGGCTGCCAGTCAGCTGCTCTGCCAAAACCCACCTCCCCAGTTACACGTAGCCTGCAGTTTGCACTGACCTTGGAAGCAGATGTCACAGCACCCAGACACCTCCACACCCACCAGCTGGGACCCAGCCTTCCTCTCCTATCCCCTGTAAAAAACCTCATGGGAGCCCAGTGGCACTTCGATGCTCAAGGACCTGATGGAGCGGCAGCAGCAGATGCACAAAGGCAGAGGGATGGAAAGAGAACCAGGCTCTGTAACAACCTGGATGTTTTCAGGGTAATCCTTAAAATACCAGGGCAATTATCTCTCACTCTGCCCAGCTTCGTTGCTTGCTCTTCCAACGACCCAGGCTGCAGCCTCCTTTCACAAAAGCTGCTGATCTCAAGCACCGCCAGCAGGGATGCATCTGTTAATTAGCTACAAGTAGCTCAGGCTGTTGACCCCTGGTGCTTCCAGCTCCCAGTCCCCCACAGCAGGCAGAAATCCCACGCCCACTCGCAATGCCATGCAATGCAGGCTTTGCTACAGTAGTTTTAGTGCTAGCCTTTTCCCTCCTGCTCAGCTCTATCAGCTGAGAAACCTTAGCAGACAGAGAGTCTCTTACAGTGCCATTAAGCTGAGCAGGTGCACAGAGCTCTGCTTTCAGCTGCCCCTCTGCCAGATTGTGACACACATGGGGTTCTGTCGGCACTGCAAACAATTGAAGGTCATGAGCTGCTCAAAAATCGTCCTCGGAGTCTCTGTTTGTGTTAAAAAGAGTACATCCTTAGCTCAAATACAGGCTTATCAAACAAAGGGTAACAGGAGCCTATCAGCCGCAGAGCTGCCAGCATTACTTCTGAGTTGGTTTAAATTTTTCAAATTATAAGCATCACAAGTAATCTTTAGCTCAAAGCAGGGAGCACTTTATGACCATGGACTTATAACTTCTTTAAAAGGAGGAGATGCTGATATATAGACATTACACCTTGAGCATCTGCACAGATGTTACCATCCACGTCAGTGAGCATTGCTGCAGAGACCCGGCTCAGCTAGGGAAGCCACTATGGAGCTGCTCAGGGGCATGTCCTGCAGAAACACAGTGCTAGGGAGCAGGGCAAGCCCCAGGAGCCAGCTGGCTGTGTCTGGCTGAGCAGACACCGAGCTCTTGTCTTAGGAGAGCAAGCAACCAATCTCTGCAGGGGAACATTGCAGGTGAGGCTTGAGACTCCCTAACACTTGCTTCCACGGCGGCCCACCTCTTAAAGGAGAGTTCTTAGAGGCCACTTACACTCTCCGGGAGCCTCACGTCTTGCGACTCCATCCCTGTGGCCAAAGCTCCCTTTGGGACGATGTAGGTCTGCAAGCTGGGCAGCAGGCATGTTGTGAACCATGAGATTCAGCTGTGGCTGGTGACAAGTCAGCAAAGCATTGCTGCTGACACCTGGAGACGTGCACTTGCTGGGCAGGGAGCCCAGCACCAAGATAAAAGTTAGCTCAAAGAAGTTTCGTTCATCCAGACTCATCTGGCCCAGTTATTGCTGTGCTGCCTTAGCATATGCCCATATCATGGTGCTGCAGCACACATTGTCAAAGCAAGCAGGTCCAGCTGGATGGCAAACACCTGCCAGCCTTCCCCAAAGGGTTTGGGAGCCTCTGCCCAATGCCCATCAGCAAGGAAATGCCTCCGTCGGGGAGGAGACATGAGCAGCAGCTCCACACAGGTACTGTTGTCTAGCAGACACCAGCTGCATTCAAGGCTCATTTTGGCTTGACTATTTAACCTTGTGGGCTGAGGTCATTAGCTTCTGGGATTAATTAGAAATGCAGATAGCATTAAAAGTGGAACGTGGTAGGGAACAATGGACAAGCCTTTAGCAGGTTTGGTACTTCCACCAGGAAGAGCCAAGAGGGAGAAGGGAGCAGAGCAAGCACCAAAGGCTGTGAATCTTCACAATTCTAAGATATAAAAGATGCAAAGGAGCTGCTCAGACTCACCAAGAGAAATGATGCCTTGGGTCAAGCGTGGCAGAATCTCACCAGGAGGGATCACAAGGAGGAGAATCCCAGGGAATGCAGTCAGCAGCCCAGGTACACCAACTTCATACAAATTGAAGCAGAAAACAGTGACAGCAGCCAAAGACAGAGCTGAGTCATGCTGCTTCCCACATGTCAGGTAAGGGAGCAACATTAGAAAACCCAGAGCACTTTTTACCACACAGATCAATAGCAGTTTATCCTACCATACCTCCAAGATGCTGCAGCCTTATATCGGCTTTGTCAGTTTTATGCTAAAGAGGAAGACAATGTGACACTCACAGGCTACCCTGTCACTGTCTTCTTCCCTCCCTGCAGCACAACCAAAGCACCACCCCCAACCCAAAGGAAGCAGCTTTGGGCTTCAATTTAAAGGTGACCTTTGCCAGGTGGCCCTCATCAGAACTTCCATTGTTTATACCCACTCAAGTGTTTCCTCATTAAAACACTTTAAAGAGATCAAAGCACTGATATTAATTATCATTCTGAAACACTAGGCAGAAGGTAGAACCTTGCTTTGCTAGATTCTGGGCAGATCTCGGTCAGAAATACAACTCTGGTCTAAAGGTCAGGTTCACAGGGTCAGAAATTCATGGCTGATATTTTGATCTCCAGCATTTGAGAAACCATCTGTTTGTTCTCTGGTGGTTCAAATCTGCTCACTTTCCAACCCTATTTAGCACAGACCTGGCTGACTTCATCCCTGCCTGAAGACGTGTTTCCTCCTCCCAGGGCAGAGCTGTGTCTTCTGTTCTCACAGAGCCGGTGGCAATAGAACGCCAGGATCGTTGTTGTGTAAAGCAGATCCCTGAATCTCCTTTTTGTTGCCAGTTTTTCGGCTTACCCTTTTTATTAGCTCCCAAACGTTCCTTCTTTCCTGTTCTGTATTTCTCCCTGTATCAGTGGTAGTGGGAGGTGAGATTCTTTCTGTTAGCTCTATAGCAGAATGTTTAAAATAATTCCTCCCTCTTCCTACCTGCAGTACAAGCTTGGGAAGTTAAGTGCTTTCAGCTTTAAAAATAACACCCAGCTGCTGCACAGCATTTCCAGGAGCAGCCCTGGAAGAGAGTGTTTTATTTATCTGCAAAACCCAAAGCGTTTCAGGTTTGCAGCCGGCATCCTAATTTCCTGAGAGAAATAATCATTTTACTTTTTTTTACATGGTGGGCTATAAATATTTTAACACATAAAAATAATGCTGTAAAGTTATCTATTGTTCAAAAATAAAAATAGAAATAAATATGTCACAGAAAAAAAAAACCCTTATGGTCTGTACATCTGTAGCTTTGTAAAATAAAATTGTGTGGAACAAAAATCTAGCTCAGAGTGCTAGGTACAGAGAGGTGGGGTGCCCATCCCTGCAGACACTGCAGGGGGGGCTGGGGGGGCTCTGAGCACCCGGTGGAGCTGTGGGTGTCCCTGTGCCCTGCAGGCAGTGGGGACAGAGGGCCTTCACAGTTCCGTCCCAACCCGAACTGTTCTGTGATTCACAACACACAACCAGTTCTGCTTCTCTGACATATCAAACACGCAGCAGCTTGGCCAGGGGCAGCCTGAAGCCACTGCATGAGTGCCCAGCAAACAAAGGGGTGGAGGAGATGGCAGCATGAAAATGCCAGTCAGCAACTTTGATTGCTACAGAGGAGATCTGAAGGGACCTGATGATACTCTGTGTTGGTGTGGCCTCACCTCAAGCACTGGGTGCGGTTTTGGGTGCCACAATATAAGAAGGACATAGAGCTGTGAGAGAGCATCCAAAGGAGGGCCGTGAAGATGGTGAAGGGTCTGGAGGGCAAGGTGTGTGAGGAGAGGCTGAGATCCCTCTGTTAAGCCCAGAGAAGAGGAGGCTGAAGGGAGGCCTCATGGCGGCCTCCAGCTCCTTCATGGCAGCCTCCAGCTCCTTCACACCGCCCTGCAGCTCCCTCATGCCGCCCTGCAGCCCCTCACAGGGAGCGGAGGGCAGCGCTGAGCTCTGCTCTGGGGACAGCGACAGGGCCCGAGGGAACAGCACAGAGCTGTCAGGGGAGGGTCGGGTGGGGGTGAGGAAAGGCTCTGCCCAGAGGGGTGGGCAGGGCACAGTGCCCAGGGCAGGGGCACGGCCCCAACTGCCGGAGCCCAGGGAGCTGGGACACCGCTCTCAGCCATTGGGGGTGGATTTGGGGGTGCTGTGTGAGCTACGAGTCGGACCCAGTGATCCGTGTGGGTGCCTTCCAGCTCAAGATATTCTATGATTCTGTGACTCTAGGATAAATCAAAAGCAATGCTGAAGTAGATGTCATTAACAGTGTAAAGGAAAGGCACAAAGAAATATCAATCTTTGAAAGTAAAAACTGGTATAAATATTCCAGTGAGGTTTTTAGAGCCGGCTAAACCCGCGAGGGAGAGAAGCACCTCCCACTGCTTTTCCGCAGGAGCTGCTTGCTGCGCCGTTGATCAGCACGGCTCCCGGAGCCCCAGCGCCTGGCGGGGCGGGGGGTTCTGCTCTTCGGTCATCGCAGGGGAAACGCAGCCCGGCCCGTGAGGACACGAAGCGCTCCCTGGCATTGCTGCCTGATGGAGACTGCAGTCAGAGCCAGCACCAACACAGAACAGGGATGAAAAGTGAATGTCATTCCCCATGATTTGACAAGTGGACTTTTTCAAGTATTACCATGTTTTGTTCAGATTAACTTATCTCTGTTTTTCCACAGAAACCCGAAGGGCTGGAGAGAGGCAAGAAGGAAACAAAGTAAATAAATAAAGAAGTAAACATATAAATAAACAGAAGATGATTAAGTCTTTAATTTTGGATTTTACCAAGAGCAAAAACAAAAGGATATTTTCCATGTTGTTATGCCCAAACAGCTCAACTAAAGCAAAGAATATATTTTTAAATCAATTTTTTTTGAGTGGCTGCAGTCATAAAAGAGAAAACTCACAGGCAAAACCTTGGGTGCAGTAGGGAAGCTCCAACCCTTGCTGCAGCCGTGCAGGATGGGGGGAGTAGCCCTGGGGCCCCCGGGGTCCCCTGTCCCGGGTTGGGGACCCCCATACACAGCCACCCCAACCGGAGCACAGAGTGGTGGTTTGGCAACAAGACAGCTTCGCGGGGACAGCCGGGTTTTGGCAGAGCACTCACTGCACACTTTTATGCACACAAACAGATGTGTTATATACATGCTACACCTACACACATAGCCACATATATGTAGGTTGGAGGGTTTGCAGACAAATGCTGCACATTAATAATGTACTAATGCACTAAATACACTGGTGGATCAACGGGCAAGAGCAGATACGTCATCTTTACAGACAGCGATGATTCTGCTGCCAAAAATCTTGTTAAACTGATCTAATCTTATTTTTACTACGTGACTCTCCTGATATGCATCTATAGGCTGCTTGGCCATCCATCGAGTCAGTTCAGTGTCTGTGCCCACACATTCCTATATGGATTTGAAGGCAATAAACACAAAGAAGTCTGAAGTGATGCCCACAGAGTCACTTTACAATCATAGAATCATAGAATGGTTCAGGTTGGAAGGGACCTTAGAGATCATCTTGTTCCAACCCCCCTGCCATGGGCAAGGACACCTCCCACTAGACCAGGTTGCCCAAAGCCCCATCCAGCCTGGCTTTGAATACTTCCAGGGAGTACAGGAATACTTCCAGGAAGTACAATATATACATAATGTCTGTAGCTTTGATTTAAGCTAAATGAGTGACTCATCTTTCGGTACCTGCTATCGCCCCCCAGTTTTTCCCACTGACAGTACACTTGCTCTTCTCACTTATCGATTTCCTTATGTCAATAGCAGTAACTTTGCCTCCTCTTTCCCAGACAGTCAGAGGTAGGTGCTTAGTCTGCCAGCAGGCTGGAAAATCCCCCTGCAGCAGAGTGACTGAGAAGTGCTTCCTATCTTTGGGGATGGTTTCAAGTGATAGAAAATCCACATCACCTCGTGTATGATGATAGGATGGCTTGATTTGTTCAGAGTTAAAGCTGGTGTCTTCTTTCTGCTCCAGGCTCATCTGCCTGCTGCTCCCAGGCACTAGACCTTGTTCTACCTTTGCCTGATAAATTTAAGAGCCCTTCTGCTGTCAGAAATCTGCTCCCCTGCAAGTACTTTCATTGAGTAAACAGAACAGATGGAGCTTGTCTAGTTTTCCACCGTAAGGCAAGGCTTCTGGACCTCAAATCACTGTTGCCACTCTTAACCTGAAACCCTTCTAGTGCATCAATACTTTCAGAAGGATTTGCACTCTTGACAAGTGTCCACAAGAACAGTAACTACAGCAGCCATGCCCCAAACCAGCTCCATGACCATGGGTGACTCTACACAGAATTTTTCCACAGCATCATCATATTCGTAAGCACGGTATTCTTTGGGTCGGTGCTTAATACTACAGTATGCCTATTTTATTATAATAATAATGTTTTCAATACTTCCAATACATTGCTAAAATTCCAAGCAGAGAATACACTTACCATGCAACACACGTGAACTTTTGCAGTGGGGAAGGAGCACTGCACAGGTCATTTTGGTTCCAAAAATATATGTTGTGAGCTTCCATCATGCACCGGCACCACACAGCCCTCGTGAGGCTGCCCTTGGTGTGTGCAGAGACCAGGACAGAGCCAGGGAACTGGCAGGGATGTGCACAGTGTGTGTGTGCACTGCGGGTACACAGGGACCTGCTCCAGGGCCTGTGCACATGGCTCACAGTGGGTGCGGGGAAGCCAAACAGCGTGAGTACCAGTGATAGAAGCTGTTGAGAGAGTTGCAAGTGTAGGGTTGTGAATAATTACAGGCAAATTTTCCTGCCTGTCTCTTTCCATTTAGCAGCTTTAGTGCCAGAGGAAAACAGACTAATCTGTGGAGCCAGTAGGTTTGCTGGTATTTGTGGGTTATGATTTTGCAAGGATGTGAGCAGATTACAAATTACAAACCTGAGGACAAGCTTTCCAGCTCTGTTGCTCAGCTCGTGCCGCTGCACACCGGTCGCTCGGTGGAGCACGGCCGGCTGCAGGTGCTGCTGCAGGCACGCGGCCGGGGATCTGTCTGCGCTGCCGGCACGCGGGGCACGGCTCAGCCATCCCATGTCTTAGCTTCCCATTTCTAGAATACAAGATGTAGAAATTACAGCAGTAATGATCTTCTTTGTGTGAATCAAACCCCCGAAGATTTGAAAAAATCCTTGTGGTCTAACAAACGCTACATAATCGGATTTTTTTCTTTTTCTAACTATGTTTAGAAAAGCTTATAAGTGTCTCTGAGATGCAGCTTGTGGCTTAGGAAGAGCGATGATGTAGGGGTGTCAGAGCTATATTGCTAGCAGCTGCTATCGAATTAAGATATAGATTTGCAAACCTTCCAGCACCAAGCGGTCCCAGCGGGGCAGCCAGCAGCAGGATCCTGCCGGATAATCTGCCGAGAGAAAGCACTCCCATAAATCGCGGGGGTGCCCTGGGCTCCCAGCACATGGAGCTCAGCCTTAAAATATGTGGGGCTGCTGAGCCGTCCCTATGTAACCATTCGGTAGTGGAGTAAGAGTGCTGCAGATGTTGGTTTATGTCTGAGGACTAGGGAAGCAGCACTGCAAGGGACTGCCTACCAGCTCCATTTGCAGGTTTGTTATTTTTTCAATTTCTGATTTCAGTTGTCACATCTCCAAGCTGTTTGCAGCAGCCACCACAGCCAGGTGCAGGCTGCAGTGCCTGGGTCCCTCTCGCTCCTCAGTCCCAGAGCAGGGACTGGCAGCACAGGGGCTCGGTGCTGCTGGCCTGGAGAACTGCAGCAGGCACGGTGTGAGCCCAGCCCTGAGCCCCTCCTGCTCGGAGGGGAGATGAAGACACCGATTCTCCAGGAGCAGGTCAGCAAGGTCAGGCCAGGAGGGTGCCTGTTCCTGTTGGGATGGGGAGGAGTTTGCTTTCTGAGGCTTTGTGCCAAGAAACAAGGCCCTGCCAGGCACCCATCTCACCCATCCAGGAACCAGCAGCGTGCCCCCTCCGTCCCTGCAGGATGTGCCCAGCGGCCGCAGCCACTTCAGCAGCTTTCTGCCTGGGCTCCAGCTCTTCCCCGCTGCAAGCTCTGCGTGTGACACACAGGCTAGGGTGGCAGCAAGCGTCACTGGGGGCTAGGACATGACTGGAAAAAAAAAACCCACCAACTTTCCTTTTTATGCATGGATTAAGCAGATACACGCAGATATTAGCACATCTGCTGTTCAAGTGTCAGCATAGGAGCAGCTTCACAATCCCAAACTCACCAGACATTAAATGAAAGGAAATACGAAGGATTTATGAAGCCCAATAACAGAGAGCAATGGAAGCAGCAGAGAGGAACAGATGAAGATACCCTTTCTTTAATAATAGGATTATATTATCTTGTAGCCTGAGATATCCAAAACCCAATTCCTTTCTCTGTACAGCTTGCCATTCTAACCGTGAGTCACTGAGGCTGACACAGAGCTCACACGCTCTTACAGCTCAGGGATCCGTGCTCAGCACAACGTGAGCAATGGGCCTGGGCAGCAGAGCTCAGCCTGCAGGGCGGAACACAGGGCACTGCCATTCAGCACTGGTGGCACGGGGCGCTGGGGGGACACCGTGGTGGGCCTTAAATTAAAGGAGACTTTCTGTGCCCTGGAGGAACGTGCTATTTTTAGTCTCTAAATATTGCACAACAGAGTTTGGTCATGGATTCAAATGTGACACAAAGCACTGACACAAGCTATTTCCTACTTCACATATGCACAATTAAAGCACGGATTTGGGAAATGCTATCACAGCCTCCGCACAGCAACCATTCTGTGCTGAAAGGACCTTCCTGGAACCCACCTGCGGCCATGAGGATGGCGTGGCACAGTGTTCATCATAGAGACAGAGTCACAGAATCATAGAACCACGGCATTGTTGGGTTGGAAGGGCCCTCCCAGCCCCACCCCTGCCGTGGGCTGGGTGCCCCCAGCTCAGGCTGCCCAGGGCCCATCAGCCTGGAGCCACCCCCAGGGATGGAGCGTTCCTCCACACCCGCAGTGGGGTTCAGCATGGCCACGTGCTCTGGACCATAGGCAAGTTCTCCAGTTGCATCCTTGTTTCTTACCCCTAATCCTATTGCTTCTATTACATTTTTGGCAGTAGCTTAGAGCACAGGTTTACAGGGGAGGAGGAGAGAGGGCAACAGCCGGCTGGTCCTCACCCAGTCCCCTCCTGCCACCAGCCATGGCCCCCTGGCTAGGGACAGTCACATCTGCCACGGGGCTGAGACCCAGGGGCAGTTGCTTTCTGCTGCCTTTCACAGCCAAAGCTTGCTCCCAGCACTTCGCTGTTTTCTTCTCTCAGCTGAAAGGTTCAGAGCAGCAAAGCACAGAAAGAGGTTTGCCTGCAGCAGCCCCAGTCAGGGGTAAATCTAAGGCTGAGAGGCACGCATAGCTCAGAAACCTCTTGTATTGGCTCAGAGGCAGCCTCGCTGCATCTTGGAGAACCTCCAGGAACAGGAGGCAGCAGGAAAAGATTCAGGGCTGGATCAGCTGCCTGAGAGGCTGGAACAGGAGGCACAAAAGGACATTTTCTGCAAAAGCCATGGGAAGGGGAAAAAGAGGAGGTGATGCAGCCATGCTGCTCTGTTGGGCTGGGTACACCCAGGTCTTGGTGTGGGTGTGCTCAGCACCCGTGCACGTCAGGGTTCTGCTCCTCGCAGCAGCTGGGAGCAGAGGAGGAGCAGCCACACCAGCGCCCTCCCCTCCCTGTGTCACAGTGGGGGCTGAGCTGGGGCACGAAATCACACAGCTGTGGTGCTGCATCCAAAGGTGCTGGCAAGGCATGGCGATGCTGCGCCCACCCCACGTCCCTGCTGCCCACACACCTTCACCGAGAGCCCCCCACAGCCCCAGCCCCAGGAGGAGAACTGGCCTCATGCAGTGCCAGGTGATGCAGGAGCCGTGTTCTGCCACGCTCTGTGCATCAGCCAAACGTCATCAGATCTGCTGCTGGCTCTAAAGGGGAACAAGCATTTACATCTGTGGGCAAAGAAAGGAGCCCATTCTCTGTCCCATGATGCGCTGCGAGCCTTAATCATCTACTGCCATAATTGCTCAGGAAGATTTTTCCTGATGCATTTATGTACTCCACCTGATTAGCAGTCATATAACAGCAAGCAATTTGCCATAATATTCTGAGAGCGCTTAATTTTCTCTTTGATGAAAGAGTTGTAAATGTAGGCACCTGTGCTCAACAGTTCATCTGATTACTTACTTCATTATTGTCATGCTTTCCATTATTATTTGATATTTGCAAACAGCACTATTAGTGTGATCCACTGCCTAGTGTCCACTGAAGTCAGCACAGGTGCTTCTCTCGTAACTACCCAGTAATGCATTTTCCATAGACCCTCCTCATGCCAAGCTGTTATTTTAGATAATGCTCCTCGATGATCAACGTTCTATGGGAACGGATGGGCAAAGGACAACGCAGAGGCGAAAATACTGCAGCAAGGCAACCTCACTGAGATCTACAAGACTAAATACTTTGACGAATGGTACCTGGCATGACAGAATGACCTCTACACCATGAGGAATTTTTTTTTCCCAACATCCATTGAATCCAGACTTGTTCTTCACATGGTGAAGCCCAGCTGACAACAGGAAGAATGCAGGCGAGCTCGATGTGCACATCCACATACCAGGCACTGCCTAAAGTCAGGAATATTTCAAGGTCCACTCTTTCCAGTTCAGGCCCCCACCTGACAAGCATTTTTCATTAAAGGAGAAGTAAGAGGAACAAAGCTACATTTTCCTTGTGAGCCTGAAGAATCTGCTAAAAAGTCAACGCAAATCATTGAGAGCACCATTAGCTATTTATGGGTTGCTGGTTTTGCCTTACGAACCAGAGTAAGTCCGAGCTACCCATGAGACCCACCACTCCCACAGCTGCCATCGGCCTGGACACTGCTTCTGCCCTAGCAGCCGGCTCAGCAGTGCTGGTCAGAGGAGAGTGCTCCCTGTTCTGGCTGGTCAGATGTTGGCCAGGTTACAGCACCACACACAACGTCACCCACGGAGGGGTTTTACCTCTGCTAACGCTGACTGCTCCAAAGCCGTGCAGGGAGGCAGACCCTCCACACAGCCAGGCACATGGCCCTGGCACACTGCAGCACGCACATGAGGCACAGCAGGTAGCTGGGCTGTGATGTCGGCCACGACAAGCAGTTAAGATTGGGTGACCATGAATTAGGTGAGATAATCTGACCCTTTGCATGAAAGTCCATTCCAGATCCAGGAGAAACAGTGCAGAGCAAAGCCCCTTCTGTTATCCGCAATCATGAGAAGCAGAAGTCGAACTTTGATATGCGGCTATGTACATGCTACGTGCCCCACCTGTTTTCACTTCTTCTCTGTTCCTCCAATTCTTAAGTAGTGTACAGGTTCTCAAGTGCTCAGATCAATATTTTGCTACACTTGTGCAGGGGTTGGGAAGCGCCGAGGGCGATGTGACTTCTCCCCCAGCAGCACATACACGACAAGGCTAAGGATCACGCTCACAAGTTTTTCAGAAGTTCCCCATCCAAAAATTTCCTACCACAGCTGTGTTCTAGATTCAAACAACTCATACGGATCAAATCCAATCAAATCAAGGGCACATATTGGCACAAGCCGTTGGGCTAATCTCTGGAGCATTCTCCATGTGCAGGAGCGGCCTGGGGGCTGTGGATGTCGACTGGCACAACACCATCTCAACCTTTTCCTGCAGCACTGACTTCCTTCCCTGACTAGCTGGAAGACTGTTTTCAAAAAGCGTCTCCACCGCTCTGCACACCAGGAAGGCTGTGCTGCACCGCTGACTTTTGGAAAGCACCCCAAGGCCATGGCAGGAGGCGTTGATGAGCACTCCCAGAACTGTTCCAGGCTCGGAGCTTTCAGAGCAGTTCTGCAGCTCCTCTCCGCAGAGGTACTTCTCCGTGCACCCAGCCGTGAAGGCCACTGCTGCACGATGGCTCTCATGGGCGTGACTGCTCACTGCTCTTTAACTGCACAGCCCAATTCCTCTCCTTGCTGCGCTCTTCAGAGAACACAGAGTTTGCAAAGTGAGTTGGGAAAAGATGGAATTTAAAATTTGCCACTGAATTAATCATTAGTAGGTGGATTTGCCAGGTGTGTCTACCCTGGCATCACCCATGGGGTACTTCCACACAATGCAGTGGACGGTGGTGAAGTGATGCCTGAGCTCGGAGAGGGCAGGCAGTGGTCAGGCGATGTCCGCAGTGCTGGGAAGGCACAGCAGTGCCTGAGCCCAGCCCACACCGTGCCAGCCCTGCTCTGCTGCCTGGCCCAGAGCCGTCTTCACGGTGCTGTCCCAGAACACCACAGTCCCTGGGCCCCAGCGGCCTTGGTTGGTTGAAGTAAAAATGTACCTACATTTTAAATTAACATAGTTTTGATTAAATTTTAAATTTAAGGAAATGTTTTGGTTCTGTATTGATACACGTATACATTTATCATATAATGGAGCGGGGCCACTTTCCAGCAGTGGTCACTCTCATCAATTTTACTTGTAAAATGCCCAGTGATGCAGCTGCTACCTATGCTCATTTTAAGAACCGCTAGACTAGGTTTTGAGAGGTGAAGCCCCTAATTTTTTTTCCAAGGGAATGTACGAAAACTGTTTCTCCAGTTATCAACACTGCCATAAATTCATACCCACTTCCTCAATTACAGATACTAATGGCTTGCTCCCTGTGGAGGATGCTCGGTCCTGGTTGACTCTCTAACTCTGCCGTCTAATTTCATCTGTTTAGCCTTTTGCCATCTCATATTGACAGAAGAGCACAGAGATATTTTAAATGTCTCCATTCATATTGACTAAAACTTCAAGCTGAGTTATTTCAAAGGCTCAAGCAGTTCAAGGAGCATATAAAATTCATTCAGATGCCTTACTTGCTTTGCTGTTAAAGGGATTCTGCAAAAGGCAAAAAAAAAAACGCCCACCAAGCAAACAACAGCAACAAAAAGACAACATGATAAGCATATTCTTCCCTAGAATTGTTGCTGGTTATAGGCATTCAAGATATGTCTCAAGGTTTTGATGTTTGGGTTCCACAGGAACAGCAACACACGACCAAAGCACCGGAATATTAACCTTTTTCCAATGTGCTTTGATTCAGTGCTTATAAAACTCTGAGAATTGATCCAAACAAATATTACAACGCAAAAGGCTTTCTTGGCTCCATTCCACAATGCCTTTGCACGGAAGGATGTTTTCAGAAGGAATCTCATAAATCAAAACAGACCCAAGCTAGGATGTTACCGTATCAGCATGACAGGACATTGCCATGCCAGAATATCCCAAACCGATTACATAAATTCTGAATTTAGATGTCGCAGCAAATGCATCTATTGCAGTCGATTTTTAATCTTTCTGTCTTTTTTCAGCTGTGATACGACGTGCCAGCAGGGGCTGAGGGCCGAGCCCACCTCCCCGGGGCAGCGCGGAGCTCAGCGCTGCGGCAGGCTCACTGCGCGGTGCCCGGCCTGGGTGAGCTCTCCTCTACACACAGCTTGGTTGTTTATCCGAAACCCAGCAGTGCTTCAGGAAGGGTCACACTGCCAGCTGTGGTGTCCTGGAAGCATTTCCTTAGCCTCCAGGGGACACGAGTGCTGAGGCCGGAGGGCAGGGGCCCGGCTGTCCCCTCTCCCCCACACTCCGGGCTCCCGTTCCCTCTGCCCAGAGCCGCTCAGCAGAGCTGTGGGAGGTAACGGGGCAAAGATTCCAGGGTGGATTTCATCAGGTTCTGAGAGCTTGAAAACACCTGATTTGTCTAAATACACTTTTATCTTCTTCCTTATTATTCTCTTTGTTGAAATTAATTGCAGTAATTGTCTGATAATGATTCACCTTTTTCCAAAGTCTGAAACAATAAGGCATTGAATTTTAGCCGTCATTTGTTTCCCTTCACTGCTCTGTGCAAGGGCTGCGCGTTCCTTTGTCGTCTTCTCCTTCCTGATGCACGTATAGATGCCTTTCTTCTTGCATTTCATGTTCTTTGCCAGCTTTATGCCTCATGCATTTTGATTTTATCTGCATAGGCGAGAGTTTATTCCTCGCTATTCACCCGTAGCCGAGTGTCTTCTGTTTTTTGGAGGACGCTTTTTATTTCTCCACGTCCCCAGAGGGCTGCAGCCTGGGGACCGCTGTGCAGTGACACTGCTCCATGGGACCCCCCAGAGCCCTCCTGGAGACCCCCGCTGCAGCCTGCTGTGCTCAACTCCGTCACCATCCTTCTGCTGATCTGCTTCTTCCATTCTTCAGAATATCAAATTCCCCTTTATGTTTTATGTTTTTTTTATGGTCATTATCACCCAAATTGCTATCTGCCTTCAGTTCCTCCCCCAGCCTTTCTTTTAGTAAATATCAAATCTGAAATAGCTGTCTGTGCCCTTTCGTAATGCTTTTCCAATAGGCCCTCTGGCAATTTTCCTTAACTGAGAGAAGTCAATGTGTGCTCGCCGGGACGAGTGGGAGCGCGGGGCTGACCCCGGGACCCCAGCACTGCAGGCTGTGCCCGGCAGCGGCTCCTGCAGGCGGGCAGGGGCCAAGGCACCAGCGCAGATCCCGGACGGTCCGCACACACACAGCCGCTCTCACGGCCTTCCAGGTCTGCATGCTGTCTGCTATCTCTTCCATTAATTCCAATCCCATGCCCTCATGATGAAGTATTTCTACCATGTATCAGCGCATCGTTACCCATACCGAACCAAATTATTTCTCCCCTCTCAGAGCATACTCTGTGCGTACAGTTTCAGCTTCTGCAGTCAGAAGTGATCTGTAGTTGTTGTTGGCACTCACCCATTGAATTAGAAATCAGCCTCTCGGCCGCTCCATTCTGAATGTTTTACCAGCGTCCATTACCTTGTGCTGCGCAGTGCCTATCCTTGCGCCCCAATGGGACAGGCTGACACATGACACTTTTATTTTTGGATAGATGCATCTCTGGATTCAGTTGAAATGTTCAAACATCAGAGGAGGCACTCCCAGGACAGATGCCTCCTGATGTTCGGTTTGTTCCAAAGCACAAACTTCACTGTGTACCTGAGCACGTGGTTGAGATGGAGAGTCAAACACTTGGAACTCAATTTTATAAAATAAAGCATGGGTGGTGCAGAGCATCCCATCCTTTTCCTGTTCAGGGGAAGGCTGATTTAACTACCGGGGCTGCTCCGAAAGTAATGCCTCCTATGTTATTAATGCCTTCTATGTCATGCTGTTGCCCCACGCTATCGGAGGTGGATGTTGGTGGGATAGCAGCAGAGGCTGAACCTTCCCACCCATGTCCTGTTCCATGCTGTGGCCGTGTGACAGATGGCAGCAGAGGGGCACTCTGACACAATGGCGTCTGACATGGAATGGTGGATGGAGCAAAGGGGCGGGACTGAGCTCCTCCACACAGACAAAATGGCACCCACTGACATTCAGCGATGCTTTCTGAAGGTTTGTGGAGCCCAAACGGTGGCTGTGAGCACAGAGAGGGGTGGTGGTGCCTTTCAGCAGTGGTGACAGTGGGGCACCTCCCCTGGTGCAGATGTTTATGAGTGGCATGTGGGCTCTTGTTCATCACTGGTGAAAATGCAGAGCTCGTGGTGGTGTCTATGCTGAAAAATGGTGCTTTGTAGCTGAGAATTTGCTCTATAAAATAATGTTACCATGCTCTTTGTAGCTGGTGTAGTTTCTATAGAAATAAATGGAAGGCATTACTTTCAGAGCAACCTGTGTAATCCATGTTGCCTTCATCCAGCCTCCTTCACTGTGCTGTACACTGCAAACAGGCTGAGGGTGAGAACTTTCCTTTCTAGTGCAAGCCTACGCCAGTGCCTCCCAACATCAATCACGAGGTGTGTCCGGGTGCATTTCATGCCGTGCTGCTCTGTGGTGTGCAGTGACCCTGTTCCCAACACCTCCCAGGGGTGCAGATCTGAAAGTTTCTGATCGGTGTGGACCGGTGGAGCTGAGGCACCTTCTCCCCCACAGTCGCAGCCCCAGCTGCCTGCAGGCAGCAGGAGGACAGGCTGCACGCTCACCCCCCTCACAGCCGTGATGGCTGGAGACCCCTGGACACCCACACACCGCCTGCTGCTGGGAAGGTTCCTGCACCCAGCACAGCCTCGGGTCATGTTGTCGTCCCGTGGGGTTTGGTGAGGGCTTCCCACCATCCCCAGGGCTGACCCCAACATCCCAGCTGCTCCCTGCCACCAAGGGGTTAAGATTGATCCCCATGGGGTTCAAACAAAGCAGAACGAGATTAAGGCTCATTTCAATCTCACATAACTGTGGCCTGACACAAAATCTGTACAGCACAAGTTGGGAACACCAAACAGATCACGGGATCCTCGTGCCGAGTGCTCAACTGCTCCCGCACCGCACCAGCCCACCGCAGCCCTTCCCAATCACACCCCATCTCCATTCTCTGGAAGCCAAGGCTGCCAGACACAGCATCCTCCCGCAGCTCTGCCCCTGATGCTGATGGCAGCGGGCTGGGTGGTCCCGGCCCCATGGGCTGATTGCCCCCTGCCATGCACGGCTCCATCAGTGCCCGGAGAGCTGCTCGCTGCCCTCCCCACTGCTGGGCAGCAGAACAGATCGGTGCTGTGGTGTCGGCAGCCCCTCCTCTGGGCCATTTCTTGCTTCTCTTAAGCAATTATAGAAACCTCCCGTGTACCGAGGAGGAAATATGAGTCAATGTTATGGGTACTGAGGACTTCAGCCTGGCATTTGCCTGGGCCTGCTGCCTGACTGCAGAGCAGTTTGCCGTGCCCCAGGAAGGGGCTGGGCACTCGTTTAGAGATGGGGTTGTGTGCTGGTTTGGGCTGAAGCACCTCGGCAGGTGGATGGTCCCACTGCAGGGTTCTGCCAGGAGAAGCAGCTCGTGGAAGCTGCTGGCAAACACTATACGCTGACCCTGACTCTTCAGCATCAACAGGAAACAGAAACATTTTGCCAGCCTGTGGAAGCAGCATCTGAACTGCAGGTGTTGTTTAGACAAATTCAACAACCTGGTCTCGGCCCATTTGGGTTGGAGCGTGCAGGGAGCACTGCACGGTTTGCAGATGGGCAGCAGCTCTCGGCTGCCCTCAGGATGTTTGCACAGCAGTGCTGGTGCTGGCTGGGAGCTGCCTGCTGCAGCCCAGCACTACCACAGTGCACAGCCGGTTGGTTGGGTCTCTAACAATGGCCCTTAGTAATTAGTGTTACCGAGTGATCTATCCCAGTTTCATCAAACAATGCCGAATCCACCTCTGTAATGAGAACAGGCTCTGTCCTGGATATTTTAGTTGCACTGTTATTGAAAAATCTATTTTTGTTAACAGTAATATTTAACAGTGAAACCAAAACCCGCTGATGGCACCAGGCACACCCCTCCATGTTTCACACAACAGCCAGAGCCCTGCCCTGGTAAGCTCTGACTCGAGGGGGTGTGTAATATACCGCACAGTTACTATTTACAGAGAAAAGAACTAACAGGAATAAAATAGGAATATTATGCCATCTTTCTTCTCCTCCCCAAATGCTCGGTTTGTATCATACTACCGAGTGCTTGGAACACGGCTCAGTGCTGGTGCCATCCCCCAATCCAAACCAACACAAGCAGCGCTGGCTCTCGAGGAGCACAACCTCTGCCTGTCTGCAGAGCGGCTGTGTCCGAGGGCTGCACAGGCGGCGGGGCCGGGAAGGGGACCCAGCTTCAGCATCGGGCCCCAGGCAGCAGCTGCACGCTCAGAAGGGAGAGCTGAGAGGGACGAAACGGGACAAAGAAATTCAATTATCTGAGCTGCACAAGAAGTCTTTGGGTGAGACGAGAACTTAACCCAAACTCATCAGTCACGGTTCAAGTCCTTAATTTCTAAAACCCTCCTTCTTTATCATGAAAAATGGGCTCAGTCCTCCCATTAAGCTGCCTTCTAATTTCTTTTCCCTTAAAAAAAAAAGAAATAGAAAAAAAGCTGCTATTGTCTGCAGTTTTGCTACTAGAGAAAATAAACATTTCAGTGCTTCCTAAAAATGAATATCAGAGGATTTCTCATAATTTGAAAACAAACCCATTATCTTCACTAATTTTATTTGCCTTTTGTTAAGCTGAATCCCGTATAATTATCATAAGCAAGAGAGGCAGAAAGATGGAAGAGATGAAAATCCAGGAGGCCGCTGGAATGGGCTGTCCTTGTGATGAACACTGGCCTCGTCCCCTTAGCACAGGGCTGGAGCTTTCTCCTCGCCCAGGCCCTCCTGTCCAGCATTTTTCTCCTGCATTTCACATAGCAAGAGGGAAAAAGAAATTAACTGAAGTGTACTCATGTGAGCCAGCTCTTGCTGGAAAGTGGTACCCAGAGGAGAAAACACAATGGCGTGGAGCTCTCTTTGTAGAACAAAATCGTTAACAGCAAAATAATCGCTATTTGCTTAGCTCCAAGTAACCAGGGAGCTCAGTGGCTGCTCCCATTAATTCCCCATTAACACGGCTGCCTGTTCCGGGGCGTGGGGATGGCCCCAGGGCCCACACCAGCTCCTCTGATTTTCACCCTGTGCCACTGGAAACTCCTAAATACTGCCTGAGGGGAGCATCAAGAACAGCAAACTAGTGAGTGGCCCCGGTTCTGGCAAAGGAATGCAGAAAAGGCAGTTCCAAGGGTGTTCTGAGAGACCTTCCCATCCGTGGGGAGACAGAGGACACCGAGGCTGAGACACCTGGTGTCGGATTGGCGTGAAGATGGGGGAAAAGCAATGGCTTTGTAGTACATGGTGGGATGGAGGTGGTGTGAAGAGCCTGACCACTTCCCCCAGCTACAGGAGCCAATGCACTGCCTCACTGCATGATGGCCAGCTATCTTCCATGTTCCTTCACAGCCAGGAAATATTTCAAAAATCTTTTAAGATCGCAGAAAGTAGGCTGAGTAAAGAAATCAGTATTACAACAGCCAAAGATATGATCTATGCATACATGTACATTTACACATGCATTTATATATTGGGAAAAGTGCAAGAGGCCGAAATGCATGGCCGTGTTCAGACGGGCAGGCTGAGCAGAGATAGGTTTGTTCGCCAGAAATAAAGCCCAGATGGAAAACTGAATAGCAGCAATAAGATTCAGTTCAGTGATGTAAGAGCGTGGCTACAAATGAGCCTACAAGCATGGTTTTATTATGGAAAAATAAAATTTGTCAGAAAGAAAAAAGGAATTTATTGTTTCATGGCACTAAGACTTTAGAAGGATGCCTGAGTGCACTGGGTGTATCTAGGCTTGTACAGGGCGTTTGGCTTTGTGAAATGGGAGCCTGAAGAAACCATTAATTAATGATAAGCACCGCACTGAGAAGGAAAGGGAACTGAAAGGGGTTGGGGGGATGTGTTAGGGAGGATCCTGCAAGGATCAGCCCTGCAGCCCTGCCATTGCCTCCCAGTGAGGGAGGCACAAACTCACTGCTGCTGGCACCGAGGGCAATGGGGGATCAGCAACGGCAAACACCAGAGGGGATGGAGGCACCCGGGTCTGCAGTCCTGGAGTACAGTGAGTTTGAAAGATGTCCAGGTAGGCCTGGATTTAAAAAATAAAATAAAGTCTCTGCTGCTGGCACTGACCATCAGGCTGACCGCAGCTCCCCGATGGGCTTTGAGCAGCCCTGGCCCTGCTCTGGGTCGGGCTGCCTGGTGCCATGGACCACGCGCAGCACTGGGCAGTGGCTCTGGGCGAGGAGGTTTGGCGTGTGCCGTGCAGCAGAGGCTTGCTGCAAAACAACCCAACCTTCCCAGGGTTAAAAAGCCTTCGACAAATTAGAGAGGGGGCAGAAAAGAGCTGCAGAAATAATTTGGCTATTAGAGAAAGTTCCTTACCCAGAGAGATTTAAAGAGTTTAATCTGTTTAGTTCATCAGAAAGACGATTAGGAGAAGCCTTGATTACAGCGTCTAAGTGCTTTCACAGGGAGAAAACAACAGGTACTAAAGGTCTCTCTAACCTGAGGGAGGCAGGCGCAACCAGGAGCGATGGCAGGAGCTGCGGTGGGCTGGCTCCAGAGGGAAAGGAGTCTGGGGAGCTGCTGTGATGAACCGCGGGGAGACAAACAGAAAGGAAAATGGTAAATTGACCATTTCCTCTTCTTAGAAGAAAAAGAACTCCATATAAAATTCAGAGCATGCAGGGCTGGCCTCCCTGGCACCACCAGCAGAAGCACATCTGCAGTCACCAAGCAGCCCCACTGCACCACAGAGGCAGTGCCACGTCGCCAGGGCTGTGCTCCTCCAGACCTGCACAGGTTGGTCCCCACCACTGAGCCATGTCCCCAGTGCCACATCCCCACGGGGCTGGAACACCCCCAGGGACAGGGACTGCCCCACTCCCTGGCAGCTGTGCCAGTGCCTGACCGCTCTGTGCAGAAGGAATGTTCCCCAGTGCCCAGCCTGACCCTGCCCTGGCACAGCGTGAGGCCACCATCTCCCCTCCTAGAACAGCAGGAGGGTGGGATTTACTTGAGCCACCACAATGCCTGGCACTGGGAACACCCGCCTCACCCCCTGCAGCTGCTGCCATCTGCAGGGGTGGGCAATGCCTTGAACTAAGGGCTTCCCCAAGGACATCTTAACAGCATGACTAATCTTGTCTTTTAGAAGCATCCTGAAAAAAACATGGTCAGTTAGCATGTCCATCCGATCTGCAGAGGGGCGATGGGCCTTGCTGCTAGCTGCTGGATGCAAGTGAATGGGAGGGGTGGAACTGAGATCCCAAGAGGACTGCAGTCCTCTCTCCAAACACGAAGGCACCTGTTGTGCAAATGAAGAAGTGAGATTGCTTCAGATAGACTTCTAGCAAGCCCAGGTAAAGCATTGGATAGCTTAATGGTCATAAACAAGGGTA